>VRYO01001477.1:5761178-5816917 GCA_009812075.1 Sialia sialis
GCGAGCTGTGCTGGGAGCTGTGCTGGGAGATGCTGGGAGGTGCTGGGAGCCTGAACCATGCAATGGATGTCAGAGAAGCTCAGGCACAGTGGGGCAAGGCTGGGCAGCACTTCACGGAGCAGGGACATGCAAGACAAGCAAAAAGGGCTGGCCAAGCTACTGGAACCAAGGAAAAAAACATTCCTGTAGGCCAGGCATGGGCAGAGGGCTGGGGTCCCTTCAGGCAGCCTCTCCCAGAGCGGCTCCTCCGCTTTGGCCGGTCCTGCCCTGCCGAGCCGCCGCTCCATTTGTCACCCGGGCGATCGATGGCAAAGCGGGGGCTGTCGCTCAGGTGATGTCACGCTCCGAGAGCCTCGTTCTTCTGTGGCAGCTGACAAGGGGAGAGGCAGTCAATACTTGTGTCAGGTCACTAACAACCCACCGAGCTGCCGGCGGTGGCGGCTCCCGGCGCTGCCATCGGCATCGCAGCTGGGAGAGGCACAAAAGGCGCTGCTGTGAGCGCAGATGCAGATGCAGAGGAGCACGGGCAGGATGCAGATGGGGGAGCTGGGTCTTGATTGGCAAGAGGCAGAATCGTGCGTAGGAGGGAAAGCAAAGCGGGCTTTGCACGTGCGGGGGGTCTGGCTGGTGCAGGATGAGAGGTGTCAGCGATTCAAAAGCGCATGAAGCAATATAATGCTCGCTGTCCACAGGCATCCCGGGGAGCTGGAGACGCTGGGTGCAGCAGAGGGAAGGGCTGGTGTGATGTGGAGGGAGCTGCTGGCCCCCAGATGGCTTGTGCAGACTGGGGGATTGCAGGGAGATGCAGAGGGGGTGCAGACACAGGAACGAGTGATGGGCACAGCACACAGAGGAGTCCTGACACAAACACATCGTTTCACAGCACCCCCGGAGTAACGGGGTGCCAGGGCAGTGGCACAACCAGCAGAAAGGGCTGGGAAGAGACAAAAGGATGACTAAAAATCGGGAAGGCTTTTTTATCAGCCCTCTGTGCTTAGCATCCATCAGGTCAGCCCAGCCCAGCAGACTGCAGAGAGAAGCCAAATGCTTCGTGTTCGATAAAACCACGGGTCAGAACCACCATGCCCTCCCTGCATCAAGACATGGAATCACAGATTGGTGCAGGAACATGAACATTAATCATTTCTATCTGTGTCTGTTCCTATTTACTCTGTGGTACTTCAGTCTTCAGTGTGCAGGTAGGAATGCTGGTGTGACTCTGAGGGCTTAAAGAAGGGAAGCTTTGATGGGAGAGGTGGCATTAGTCAACCCCAGGGCCCAGGGAATTAAGAAAATACGAAGTTTGTAAGAACTACATGAGTCCATCTGGAGCAGGGTTTGAGGGAGCAGAGGCAGCATTTGTTTAGTGCTGCCCTGGCCCTGCTGAGTTTCCCCCAGTGTGGCTGAACACCAGCCCCTGCTCAGACACAGCCCTGTCCTGTGGGGAGGGACATGGACCTGCCAGGGTGGGCACAAAGAGGCTCTGGGGATGCTTCAAAGGCTGGAGCCCCTCTGCTCTGGAGCCAGGCTGGGAGAGCTGGAAGTGCTCACCTGGAGAAGAGAAGGTTCTGGGGAGATCTTAAAGAGTTCTGGGGGAGTCCTTAAAGGGGCTCCAAGAGAGCTGGAGAGGGATTTTGGACAAGGGATGGAGAGATAGGACACAGGGAATGGCTTCCCATTGCCAGAGGGCAGGGATGGAGGGGATATTGGGAAGGAATTGTTCCCTGGGAGGGTGAGGAGGCCCTGGCATAGGGTGCCCAGAGCAGCTGTGGCTGCCCCATCCCTGGGAGTGTTCAAGGCCAGGTTGGGTAGAGCTTGGAGCAACCTGGGACAGTGGAAGAGCAGGGAAGCAGAGTTAAAGGATCTTTTATAACCCTTCCAAGACAAAACACTCCGTGGTTCTATTATATTTATAATTTTTAATGTCTGTAAGGAGAAACAAACCCCTTCCTTAGCTTTCCTTACCCCCATGTTTGTCCGACTGCAGTTGTTACCCTCTGCTATGACCCTGGCACGGCCTGAGTTGGATGAGTCTGTCCCACTGAGTGTTTCATCCTGGCATCCACCACCAGCCCAGATGTACTTACTGGGGATGTAAAGATGTCAGTTTGCTTGTCTCCTGCAAAGTAAGGAGAGCAGACCTCATGCAGACGCTGCCTTCCCATCTCCTCCTCTTCCTCCTCCTCCTCCTCACAGACAGGGTGCAAGCCCCTGCAGAATGGGGGAAACAACACTTCCCAACACCCAGGTGAAACCCACCTTGGGAGGGCCCATCTCAAGATCCAGTTTTTTAGCCCACAGTCCCTCTCTGTGGTCTGTTTTCTAGCTCTAGATGGCTCGAGGCAGCAGTTGCCTTTCACCTCAGAGCCTCTGGGTTTGCCTGGCAGGAATAGTCAATCCCATGGAGATGCCTTCCCACCCCAGAGCCACCCAGGGACAGGAGCAAGGAAACACGGCCACCCTCTGCTATCAAAAGGAGCTGGCTGAGAGAGCTGTAAACTTAAGCTGCTCAGACATGACATCAAATATTTAGGTTATTTGGGATTTGCGCTCAATTGTTTGATGTTTCTGTTTCATTCCCAGTAGAGCCAGTTGCTGTTTTGCCACTGAAAATATTCCCAGCAGAAAATGCAGCTTTGTGAAGACCCAAAGTTGTTCAAGGAGAAGAGACTGTCTGGAAGAAAATGATCACATTTTCATAATTTCTTTTTTTTTTTTTTTTTTTTGTTTTGTTCTGAATTGACATCCCAGCTCTACATGCTCTGAATTTTGCATTCAGAGAATTGTATTCTATTAAAAAGTGTGGAAAAAGGGTTCCAAGCTGAACGGTTTCTGGATTTGAAACATCACCTCCTCATATTTTCTCCTGCAGCTCAGAATTACAAACAAATGTTGAGAAAAGGGCTTACCCAGGACATAACCTCTTTATTTCCTGATCAAACTCCACTGAAGAGCTTGAAAGCTGGGAACTGCAGATGTCTCAAGCTGCCAACCATCATTTTGGTAATGGGTAAGCTTACTCTGTTCTGCAGGGGAGAACTGGAAAGACTTGGCAAGAAAGAGGATTGGAATAAAATAAAAAATAAAATAAAAAGAGGAAAATGTCTGTGATTGAATGTGGATGCACTTGACACCCCAGTGACCCTCCTCCTGGCCCTGCCTTGTGCCACTGTAAGAGACAGGAGCTCTGACTTCAAATTAACTTAATCTGTAGAGTTAAATAATTCATGTTGATTTAAGAAAGCTTTATTCCTAATGGGACACACGTGAAGACAGAGTTAATATTAGAAGAAGCCATGGAGGGGAAGAGAGAGAGAATTAGACTATAAAAGGTGAAGGTACAAGTTAATTGCCTATCAATTATTCACCTTAAATCTCTGGAAGCAGCACCCCTGCCTCCCTCCTCACACCCTCATATTCCCTTTTTCTGCTTGTGACCAATCTCCCACTGGCACCTCTGGGACCGACATTTTCCCTGTGCCAGGCAAATGTGCATGGGAGCTTCCTGGGACAGCCTGAGGTGATGTGGCTGAGCTGGAGGTGCCACTTTTCTGGGGAGGACAAACCAGGACAGCTCCTGCCAAGCTGCCATGAAGGAGAGGAGCCATTTTGTCATTGTCCTGGTTTCTCCATCCTCTGGGCACGGCGGGTCCTGCCAGCTCTAGTTACCGCAGGCCGAGGTGTCACCACAGGCCAAGGTGTCACTACAGGCTGCGATGTCACCACAGGCCAAGGTGTAACCCAGGCCAAGGTGTCACCACAGGCTGAGGTGTCACCGCAGGCCAAGGTGTCACTGCAGGCCAAGGCATAACCCAGGCCAAAGTGTCACCACAGGCTGCCATGTCACCACAGGCCAAGGTGTAACCCAGGCCAAGGTGTCACCGCAGGCTGAGATGTCACCACAGGCTGAGATGTCACCGCAGGCTGAGATGTCACTGCACCATGGCCACGTTGGCACCGCGAGCTGGGGCTCCCCTCTCCCTCCTCTCTCCTTCCCAGGGAAACCAAAGCTCTCTTCAAAGTTTCTCCTCGCTTGGCTGCCTCCGAGATCTGGGAACTCAACACTAATTAACGTGTCTGCAAATCCCAGCTCGGCTGCCGGGGCCTCCAATTCCTTCACGGTCCCGCGAGTGCAGAAGGATCCATGAGCGAGCCCTCTGGCTCCTGAAGCTACACGGCTGGCAGATGCATATTTTAACAACACACATCTGTTGGCAATATAATCTCTTGTATTTGCCCTCCCTGCTCTGAGCTTTGATGGAAGACCGGAGGGAACTCTCCAGTGGTTACAGCCAAAGTGTTTGCTTTGCAATTTCGCTCGATTGCAGCCTGATTTTATTTTTAAATTTCTCCAAGTCCTAATCAGGCTCTTACTTTATTTAATTAATACCCTGGCTTAGTTAAATAGATCATAAATTAAGCAGCCCTGCCATTAGAGATGTACCAGGTAGCAAATAGCCCTCCAGTGGTTTCCCAGAGCCTGCCTGGCTTGGGCTCCCCTGCCAAATTGCCTTGACATCTTTTGCTTGGAGAAAATATGTCCCAAATCCCATCTCATCAGATTTATCAACCTTCTGTGCTTGGGGCAGATATCCTGATGAGATTGAGCAGTGACTCTTTCTCCAGAGAGTTTGGGCAATGGTAGGAGGGAAGGTGAGGGAGACCTGGAGAAGGAGAACCCTCCAGCTTTGAGATGCATTAACAGCATTTCCCAGCAATATTTCTCTCTGGAACTCCCAAAGAAAAGATTTTCCCTGATGCTGATGACATCAATAGGCTCATCTGTTTGAGTGTTTGGACTTCCAAGGCTATGGAATGATCTGTTCCACTACATTTAACCATGTAGATTTGAAAACAATGTGACAAAACCTTAAATATTTAATTAAAATATGGTGTAGCTCTGCAGCTGATCAGGGAAGTAGGAGGCATCAGCCCCATAAAGCTGTTGTCAGACATGAATGACAGCAGTTGGAGCCTGAATCGGGAGGCATTAGGGGATTTCTTGATACCAAGGAAGTGGAAAACTGGCAAGGACAGACAAGGCATCACCAACCCATACAAAAAGCCAGGCAGAGTTGTTTTTCCAGAGACGAGGCTGAGGGTGATAGAGCAGGATAGAGCTCCCCAGAACTGCCTCGAACATCCAGCTGGCCAAAGAACCCTTGAGTCAATGAGAAACCAGCAGCAGATGTTGGGCTCTGTCCTGGTTTAGTCACCCCAAGACAGGCTCCCAGCCATCAGAGCCCCCCAGCATCAGAGCCTCTCAGCTCTTCCTCTGCTGTGATCCATCACTCCCTGGAGAGTTTGCACCCACCTCCAGGGATGCCTTGGGGATCTTCTCCTGCCCAGGGGAAGTCTGCAGCCTCAGGTGATGTTGGGCACTCCCCAGGCATTTTCCTGTGAGTGGCTCAGGCAGCTTGGCTCATCCCTTCCCAGCCCAGGGAGATGAAATCTGGGAGATCCAGCTCCCCCCAGACACAGCTGCTTACCTCACTACTACAGCAGGCTCACACACTGCGTGCTAAGAGCAGAGATGCCTGCACAGCTGGTGGTACTGCCACATCTGGAGGCACCAGAAATGTCTCTCCCCCTTCACAGACACGTTACCCCCTGTCACACAGTGAGTTCAGCCTGACAGGCTGCACATTGTCCCCAGCTGCCAGAAACACAGGGGCTTAAGGCTTCTACTCTTCATGTGCCACTCCTGTCCCCTCCACTGGGGTTAAAACACAGAGCACAGATCCCACAGCAGCCCCTGCCCTCACTGCCAGCACAGGACTCCCCATCCCAAAGGAACAGTGAGGGCTGCTGATCACCAACCCCCTGCAAGGGCAGAGTCATCACTCCTACCTGCCCATCCAGCCTGAAATAGAGCCACACAATCTCCTGAGCTGCAAGGGACCCACAAGGATCATTGAGTGCAACCCCAGGCCCTGCACATGCCAACAATCCCACCCTGTGCATCCCCCAGAGTGTGGTGCAAATGCTCCTGGAGCTCTGTCAGCCTTGGGGTCATGACCACATTTCCCCCCTCAGAACATCTGCATAAATACCCCTGAAGTTAAAGATGAGCTACCAGTGGGTTCCAAACCCACACTGGCGGATCGATTTGGCCTGAATTGAACACGCTGTAACTTTAATTTTCTTAAAAGGAAAACACTCTGCAAATATAAGTTGCTGAACATCTTAGGTAAATGTACCAATTAGCAACTACCATGTATATCCACATAAACATTAACTACCATCTATTCAACACATTCCATAACCCCAAAGATAATAACGATTTCCTTTTGATCCATAAAAACATCTCTCTGCTCAATCAACGCTTCGCAGCAGCTCTGACGTACGCCCTGGGACTAAATTAGTTTTGAAATCTTTAGCTCTAATTAAATAACATTATTTCTTTTGTCTGGCTCCCGCAATGTATTCTGCTTTCACAACAGAAGGAGGGAGCCCAGGCGAAGGAGGGGTTGTCGGTGAGCAAGACAACGTTCTCCTTTCCCATTCATTTCCAGGATTATTTCATGTATGGGCACATGTCAGAACTCTGAGCTGCTGCCAAGGGTTGATTGAGCAGAAGGAGGAATCAAAAGAAAATCATCATTATCGTCAGGGTCAGGGAAGGAAGGGATGGCAGCTGTGAAAGTTTGAGAGTAGGAAACGTTGTAGGGTTGTGGAGGGAGGAAAACAAATGCAGGGGAAATTGCACACCAGGAATTTGAACTCATTTTCATAGTGCAGACTCCAGTGAGGTGCATCTTCCACCACAGCTGGTACCTTAATTCACTTCTTTTGGATGCTTAAAACTAATCAGTGTTGATCTGACTAAAAACACTGGAATTCTTGATTTGGATATTTTTTAAAGGTTTGGTTTTTTTCCTCCCTAGAAACTAACCAGGAATAAAAACAACAAGGAAAAAAGAAATCCAGTCTTCAATTTAAACAAGTAAGTATACAAATGGTTTCACTTTGAGGGCTGAATAATCAGGATGAATCTGGGAGCAGCAATACAGACTGGGTTTTGTCCAAGCTGTTCAAGAAAAATGCCATTTTCATCAAGTTCTCTGAAGCCACGTCCATGCCGGGAAGCCTCGCTGACGTGCCTGCCTTTTCCCAGCACTCCTGTGGGGAGAGCCTCCCTCCCTCTCTGCCAGATGGCCAACAAAGCTCTCCAGCCCTGCCAGTGCTCCCCACCCATCTCCCATATAAAAAGGTCCTCTACATGTCTTTGGGAGCCACTTCTAGTTTGCAGTCCCAGGTGATATCCTCCTGTGCTGCTCACGAGAAAGATTAATTACTGAGAAATTCAGAGTGATAAAATATTAGTATGTAGACTGTTTAAAAATACTGCAATAGTATGAAACCAGCCTGTCCTCACGGGGTGGAGTTGTGTAGGCAGGGTACCCTGTAGGCAGGGTAACACATAAGTGATGACACTGACACTCTTCATATCCTTAGATTTAAGGACAGACTCTCTTGAATTGGGGCATAAATCCATAAAGTTGAAGTGCCAAACACGTGGTGCATGTGTTACTCCTAGAACTGTCATACTCCACCCCAGAACAGCTTCACTCCCCAAGCAGCTTCCTTTGATCCTGTTCTCAGCACTGAGCTGCTTCCCCACTGCTCTCACAATGGATTCATTCCCAGTCCTCTTGATCCAGCAGCAAAACATTTTGTCAAAATGTGAAGGCAGCGAAACCCCTGAGGGCGTGTGAGGAGCTGGGACTCACCCAGGACAGTCAGCCGGGCAGGTCTGGATCGGATGGCTGCTTGGATGGCCTGGCACTCGTACACGGCGTCATCCTGCAGGTCAGCTCGCAGGATTTTCAAGTGGTGCTGACCTGACAGATGGTCTCCTACTACCAGGTAGCGCGGATAACCTGCAAAATCAAAGCACTGGTCAGGAGGCAGTTAGAGCCACAAGCCCAGGGATGAGAAGAGAGCCCCAGCACCCTACAGCAATTCCTAGGACCCAGGCAGCTTCCTCCTCTCCTTAGCAGCCAGCCTGAAGACAGAGAGTGAGAGAACCTGCCAAATTCAGGAAAGAGACTGCACGTTTTGCTCTACAGGTTCACAAAAGTAATGCTGATAAAGGACCATTAACTGAAATCCCAAGGAATCACAGGATCATAGAATGTTAAGTGCTGGACGGTTTGGTTTTGACCTTAAAGATCATTGGGACCTGAGTCCCCTTGCCATGGACAGGGACACCTCCCACTAGATCAGGTTGCTCAAGGCCTTCTCCAACCTGGCTTTGAACTCTTCCAGGATTGGGGCATTACACAACCTCCCCAGACAAGAAAAAGGGATGAACCCTTCCACCAGGAAACCCAGCACCTCCTGCTCCTGTGCAACCCATCGTGGAATATCCTCAGTTCCTGAAGTCAGCTGTGGTGACACCCTGGGATACAACCATGATTAGCTCTGTGTAAAGCCTGGGCAGGGGTCTGGGGGCACCAGCAGCCCTGGTCAGCCTGGCTGGACACACAGGATGGACACCAAGGTGCCACCCCACTGACCCGCTGTGCCCAATGCCCTGCGTAACACAGCACTGGCACACTCTTGTGCTTCTGTTGTTTCTCAAGTTATCAACAGCAGGATGTGCTCTCCTGAACCGTGAGAAGTACAAATGATGGGTTTGTTTGTATTGTGCTAATTAGACACTGGCTGAGTTGGTATCACGCGAGCTGGCAGCTCCTGTGGCTTCCAGCAGCCCCGGCTCCATTAATTGTGGAAGTCATTCACATCAGCTCCCTACTTCACTGGAGCTCTTGTTACCCAGTCGTGTTGCAAGGTCTTGCATGGAAAGCTCAGCTCTCTAATAGATGCAAAAATTGTGGCTCAGAGCTTTGAAAAACAGGCGAAGCTAGGGCTGCTCACTCGGGCACAGCTGTAAATGAGCAATTATATGTATTAATAAAAAATAGAGGGAAAGAAGAAGCAGGCACTGCACTTTAGGCAAGAGAAGGGTCCCTGGAGACCAAAAAGCATGGAGCCTCCCTTGGTTTCTGAATGCTGCCTCTTGCCTTGGGGAAAAATCTCTCAGGTCACCAGGAGCTGAGCAGTGTCACACGTGTACAAACTCTGCAGAGCCTGGGGGGACACTGCAGCTCCTGAAGCACTCCATGTCCTCCCAGGCTGTTTCCAACAAACTTTCTCCTTACTCACGTAAAATATTTCAGTTCCAAATTAGTGTTTTTCAGCAAAATATACAGAATAAACTCTAAACTTCTGCAGTGTAGCACCAGTCTTCACCACCTGCAATTAACCCTCAATAACAGTGTGGGTGTGGGATTAAGGAATGTGAACTCTGAGGAATTTGGTCACCAAACTATAATTTGCCAAAACTAAAGCTTGAGGAAGCCACAAACACTTGTCCAAAGCAAACACAGGCTTGTGGGTCCCTTCAAACTCAGGATATTTCATTTTGAGAATATCAAAACATTTATGAAACATTTCATCCCACATTTTGGAAAGGTGACATTAGTTTCCAAGGAAATCAAACTAGGGCTTTCCAAAGGGTCAGGGAGCCAACAGTTTTGTTTCAGGCCATAGTGAAACAGATTTGGGTTTATTCCAAGCATCAGTGCCTAGGTTTGGGTGGGTTGGAGTTGAAATGGAAAACAAATAAATGCTGGGCAAGGTGAGCTCCTGCTTTCTTTGTTTATGGAGTTGTCCCGACTTACTTGAGAGATCCCGTCCAACTCCAAGGGCCAGCCCGTCCTTGATCCAGAGCACGATGCCATTGTACTCAGGGATGGCACAGAGCAGCGTCACCGGCTGCCCCGCGATCACCACTTGGTCCTGGGGCTGCTGTGTGAACGAGGACGCCTGGCCTGCAGGGAAACAAGAGAAGAACAGCACCCTGTCAGCTCTGTAGTGCTTTCCAACTCAGTGCACTTCCTTGGGATGCAACGGTCCAGGATGCTCCTGGCATGGCACAAATGGGAGACTGAGCTCTGCAGCGCTGAACTGTGTGATTGTTTAATTACAGTAATTTCATGAATATAAGATGCACCGGATTATAAGGCGCACTTCCAGATTGTCAGCAATTTTCCGAACTTTGTCCATATATAAGGTGCACCAGACTATATGGCGCACTTTGTTTTTGCAGCGAGGATCCACGCGCAACAAAGTAACGAATTAGTAACAGAATCACGCAATTGCGGGGTTTACTGGCAGGTGCTCAATTTGCAAACATTTTTCATGGATCGGCGCAGCCTTCAAATGCAGCCCCAGGTGCCCTCCCCGTGCCGCGGGTCCTGGCACTCCCGCCCGCCCCCCGTGCCGGCTGCTGCGGCTGCCCTTGCAGCGCGCGGCTTGGCTTGCACTTCCGGATTGGCAAATTTCTGAACTTTGTCGATGTATAAGGCTCACCAGATTATAAGGCACACTTCCGGATTCTGATCAAAATTTTAGTCAAAAGGGTGAGCCTTATAGTTGTGAAATTACTGTACATAGAATGATGGAATGGTTGGAAAGGACCTTAAAGCTTATCCTGTCCACAGGGAACAATTCCTTCCCAATATCCCATCCATCCCTGTCCTCTGGCAGTGGGAAGTCATTCCCTGTGTCCTCCATCCCTTTTCCCCAGTCCCTCTCCAGCTCTCCTGGAGCCCCTTCAAGCACTGAAAGGGCTCTGAGCTCTCCCTGGAGCCCTCTCCAGGTGAACACTCTCAGCTCTGCCAGCCCAGCTTCAGAGCAGAGGGGCTCCAGCCCTTGCAGCATCTCTGTGGTCTCCTCTGCACTCATTCCAGAAGCTCCACATCTTTTCTGTGCTGAGAACCCAGAAATGGACACAGCACTTAGTGACAAACAAATATTTGCAATAATTTTTTCTCCCTGGGGGGAAAAAAAGCTCCAACCAAGAGGCACCAGCATTTCCTATAACTGTTTTATTCCAAATTGTGGTGGTAGTGTTTCAGCCACAATGATCACAGACAGAGAAGCAGCAGGATGTTCAGCAGCAGCAATATTTTATATTACACATAATAAAAGAGGATGTTGGTCCTCTGCTTCTTAGCCTTGCTCCCACCTCATGTGCTCTCTGAAATCAGGATGTTCAGATAACAACCTGCTATAAAACACACAGGAAAACAACCAACTGCTGCTCTTCTCCTCCCTCCCCAGGTGTAACCTCCTGGCATTTGCTGGGAGCTTCCCACACATCTGGAGGGGAAAGGAAGGTCCAGCTCTGCCTCAGCACTGCCTTTGCCTGAATCTGCATCGTCAAACACACAAATCTCTGTCCTCACCCTTCCCTAGAACACTGCAATAACAAATTCCAGACCCAGGTCATCCCCTGCCATGGTGGGATGTCTTACACCTCAGGTGTGACATGGCACTTCTCATTTTCCATGGGAAGTACTCCAGTCTCTGTAACCTCTTCCACAGCAGAGTTTACTCAGCATTACATTTTATTTTTGTTCTCCCTTGACTTTGTCATGATTGAAAACCATTCAGAGAATCAGAGGATCCCAGAATTGTTTGGAGGGATCTTAAAGTTCATTTCATCCTTCCCCCTGCCACAGGCAGGGACACCTTCCACTATCCCAGGCTGCTCCAAGCCCCATCCAACTCACCTTGGACATTTCAGGGATTCAAAGTATTCCAGGGATTCAAAGTGTTAAATCCTGCTATTTCTTTTTCTTTCCATAAAGAGTGTAGGGGACAACCCCAAAATCCCCCTGGCAGAGCCACAGTCCAAAGCTGGAAGTTCCTGAATGTGGGGCCATTTCAGGCAGATCTGCTGATATCTGGGCTCCTGTGAGTGCAGTCTTTTGTGTGAACTGGTTGTAGAGCATTGCAATTGCCCTGCCACCACTTAGTCTTGCTCTGATTCTGAATTCAGGAGAAGATCTGGGTAAGAGAGATACAGGGGGAATGGCAGAGCCACTGAAATGCCCCTCACTGAGTTACTGTGGGGTTTGTAAGACCAGGAGCCTCTCTGGGTGGGAATTATGGCCCTGCATGAGGCAGGAATTCCAAGCCTGTGCCCTCCACTGTCTGTTAAGTCCATGGAAGGGGACTGGGCTGGAGGAAAAATTGCTTTTTAAAACCAATTTCTCAAAGTGGGACAGTCTCCATGTGATCCACCCCAAATCAATTCAATCCTAATTTACACTGACTCCATTTAATCATTGACTGATGATTAATCCGGAACCAAGGTTAAGTGGGACATGAGTTCTTGCATCTGAACTTGTTTCCAGATGAGCTGCTGGGCCTTTCCTACAGGGCAGGGCTACAAAGCTCCATCATTTTCCAACTCACGCTCTTGAACCAATGTGTGCCCCCACATGACTGCTTGTATTTCAATTTAATTTATTATAGCTTCAGCTTGCTCTTGGTCACCTAAAGGAGCACAGGGGAAAGCAGAGCTGTCCTCTCTAAATTCCAGACGCTTTACATTTACAGGAAGGTAAAAAGCCCAGCCAAAATGTTTGCAGATGTCCAGGTATTTCAGGGATCACAGGTCTCCCAACACCCACATATTTCCAAGGAACTCTGATTTTTACGCCAGATACTCCAAAAGACCGCAGTGGTGCTCTTGGCGTGGTGCTGCCTGCACAACAGATTCCAGAGAAGATTCCAGTTTTTCCTGCTGGGAGACACTGGGAGTCATGGTGGCCTCTGACACCAGCACAAACCTTTGTGCTGAGTTAAGATTTAAATACTTGATTTCAAAGGTAATATGAATCAAAAAGGAAATATGAATAAAAATCTCTGTATTTTTTTGTTTATGGATTCATAAAGGACAAGCTCTCCTAGGATAGCAAGGAAAAGTGGGATGAGAGAGAGAACTCAGAAAGCAGAAAAAATGGGTGTTTTGCTTTGTTGTTTTGTTGTTTTATTTTAATATACACTTTCCACCCACTAACTGGGTTTTCACAGCTCACTCTGTAATCCTGACATTTCTCAAGGCAGAGCTGGGCGAGCAGGGACAGCGCAGGAAGGCAGCAATAACCCAAAAAGATTTGTTTTATCAGAGAGAATTATCAGGTTGTCAGCTGGGAGTTGCACGAGCCCTAATGAGAACGCAGAGGCACAAAGTGGTGTCTGTGCCCTCTGCAAATGCCCATTAAGCATAGGCTTCATTTGGTAATTGCTGCTGGAAATGAAGCTCTTTTCATGTTTTATTTTTCCTTTTTCTCTTATTTCTTGATTTGTTTTAAAGACAAGCTGCTGGCCACGGAAAATCAGAGAGGAAACATGGCATATGTCTCCTGTCTTTTCCTTCCCTGTGTTTGTTCAGTGTGAAGAATTGTCACTTAAATCCATTTTTTATTCATCCAAGGCTCCATTTCAGCTACAAACAGCTCAGATTCAGTCACAGGAGAGGAAAGATGGGAGTAAGGACCTTAAGAGCATTACCTGGCCCAGTCCCTGCTCCACAGCAGGATCATCTCCCCCTAAATCACAGATAAAAAAAAAAGAAAAAAGTACTGAAGGCAGAGCTCAACTTGCTTTCAAATCAGCTTAAAGTCTGATTACTGGGTTTAACTGAGTTTGGAAGATCAGAGGCCCGTCCACGTTACAGCTTATGTCTTAATGTCAAAGGAACAAGTAATTTGCAGAAAAGTTTTAAGGAAGATAAGATACTTGACAGAAAATAACTGAAAATGGGGGAGATTGGGAGAGGATGATTTACAAATGCAGGCTGAGCATTTTCAGCTACAAGAAAATGAGCTGAAAGATGTCAGTTGGGTATTTTCCCAGGAATGTTTAAAACGCTATTATAACATTACACTTTGGTTTCAAAACAGAAGGTTTGACTCCAGGAGCTTCCCAGTTTCTCCTCTTCCACTTTACAGAGATTCAGCAAAAATTCTGGTTAATATAGGAGTTAATATAGGTTAAGATAGGAGTTCCTCATAGAATCATGGAATTCTTTGGGCGGGAAGGGAACTTAAAAGACCATTCAGTCCCGCCCCCTGCCATGGGCACGGACACCTTCCACTGTCCCAGGGCTGCTCCAAGCCCCATCCAGCCTGGCCTTGGACACTTCCAAGGATCCAGGGGCAGCCACAGCTGCTCTGGGCACCCTGTGCCAGGGCCTGCCCACCCTCCCAGGGAACAATTCCTTCCCAATATCCATCCATCCCTGCTCTCTGGCAGTGGGAGCCATTCCCTGTGTCCTGTCCCTCCATCCCTTGTCCCCAGTCCCTCTCCAGTTCTCCTGGAGCCCCTTTAGGCCCTGGCAGGGGCTCTGAGCACTCCCTGGATCCTTCTCTTGTCCAGGTGAGCACCCCCAGCTCTGCCAGCCTGGCTCCAGCCCTGGAGCAGCTCCATGGGCTGCTCTGTACTCTCTCCAGCAGCTCCAGGTCCTTCCTGTGCTGAGAACCCAGAGGCAGGTACACTTCACCCTGTATCACCCTCATCACCCATCTTCTTGTCACCTCCTGCTGCAGAAGGAATCCCCAAATCTGGATTTGGGAATTGCGACACAGCAAAGGAGGGAGATGCAGCAACACATCCAAGTGTGGCCCTGCTTTATTTCCACACCCCATCTTCACTCAAGTGTAAAGACTTGGAATACTTTCAAAGAAATGACTCAGTTGATGCCTGGCTTCCTGGGAGCTTCACTGGAGTCACTGACTCTGCCCTTGAGAGTCTCCATGTGAGGATCTGTTCACCCAGCACAGCAATGCTCCGAGCAGAAGCAAAGATCAGGGCTCTGAATTCATTGTTGGTTTTTTTGGTTTTGTTTTAAAAGCAAACAGATATGGAAATGAGATGCAAACGATGCCACTTGGCCAGCACAACCCCAGTGTCCCAGCTGCACTCTGGAGCTGCCCTGAAGCTGTCACCTGCTGTGCTGGTGAGGGTTTGGTGTCAGAGCTGCTCTTGATCCCAGAGCCTCCCATCTCCTCCTGGCTGCTGCTTTGCCCTCTCCCTGAGGAGCTGCCAGCCACCAGCAGGACCTTGCTGGCCCCCAAGCTCCTGCCTTTCTCAAGGAGTCTCTATGGGGGGCACTTCTGCAGCCACTGAAATCCTAAACAGCCAAAGGGGACACTAAAGGCACCATGGGGAAGAGTGAGCAGGAAAGAATACTAACCCTGCTTTCAAAGACCCCAGGCAGGATCCCTGTGAAGTCACAAGCATGTCAAAAAAGATAAAGGAAGACAAAAAAGAGGAAAAAAGACTTTAGAAATCTCTATTTTCTAAATGAATTTTGCACCTGTGGCTCCTGTTTTTCAGTGGTTCTCTGTAATGTTGCCTTGTTCTTTCAAACAAAGGCTGAGACTCTTCTCTGTTTATGACTTCCAAGAGAAATAACACTGCCAGTGCCAGGGCATTGTTTTTCAGATGTCCCAAAGCCCATTGATGGTAAGAAGGCCCAAAAATCCTATTTTACAACCCAGGAAAATTGAGGAAGGCATCAACACAATGAGATTGCCACAGTCTGTGCTGCAGCAGGACCTTGAAGCCCCTTCCATCGCTGAAACCAGACTTGGTGAGAGCTTGTAAAGCTCTCTGAAGACTGAAATCTGTTTGCATGAGTTCCTGGCTGAATTATTTCAGCTTGCAGCCTCCTGTGCCCAAACCAGCAACTGGGAGCAGCAGAAAGTTAAATTTTCATTACCCAAGAGGAGTGAGTATTGTAGTAGGAAGCGAGGGACTCACTGAGGGAACAATGACTCATTAGAAATGGAGACATTGCGGCTGCTTTTATGTAAGTGAAGCTTTGCATGTCCATTGTGCTCTGAAAAGAATTAGTCCTTTTTGTTGAGGAGAGCATAGAAGTGGAGAAGGAGGACTATGAGCTCCTTGTCAAAATATTGCTGTTCTGAAATGAAAGGCCTGGTGATTAGGAGTGCTGGGACATTCTCCTTGTCCCTCAGTGGGAAGAGCTGATCCTTCCCTCAGCTTGGAGCTGTCACGACGCGTGGTAGGAGGATGATCAAGGGGCTGCTGTGTGACATCTTAATCCTAGACAACATCCCAGGAGGCTCCCTCTTCAGATCCCACCCGATGGAAATCAGGACATTTCAGCCCAGCTTGGGGCTGGATTCTTGTGGCATGGTACCTGGAGATGGAGCTGTCTCTTGGCCATGGGCAGAACTGGGAAGAGATGGCTCCATGCCCACACTTTCCCAGCAGACCAGAGCCTGGCTCTGCACCACCCCACACTGCTGCAACCCTGACGCCTGGGAGTTTTAAAAACTCTGTTCTTTCTGGCACTGACCCTCAAAAAGCCACTGCTTTTGACTTGAGGCCTTGGAGAAGGCTTCCAAATTTGAGTGACAGAGTTAGAATCATTGGTGTGTAGTTTGAGTGTAGTGTGTAATTTCACGTGGTGAAGGGTTTGGAATTTGGTGTTTTGGAATATAGTAAGAGGTATGGGACAAGATGAACGTTCTGGGGTGGTGGCTCATCTTCCTTCTTGATTTCAGGAAGTAGTTTTTGGTTGGATAGAAAGTACTGCAGTGCAGGTCACAGGAGTTTGGTCATTGGGTCAAAAGTATAAATAATGTAGATGTTAGCTTTTAATTGGCTAGTTAGGCTTTAAAAGACCTTGTAATAAGCAAGACACACCGACATTTTTCTCACTTTTAGCTTGTTAGCTAGAAGTGCTGCAGAAATCTCTCTACTACAGATAAGAATTAATAAACAACCGAGTCCGAACATGAAAATTCATCTCTCGTGCATTCAATTCTGACTCTGAGTGAAAGCAGAAGAAAAAGGAAGCAAGCCACTAATATGAGGTACCACTAATAATGTGATGATCCCGTGTGAGGATGAAAAACACCTGCTAGACTCAGAGTCAGGACCTCCCTGAAGAAACAGAGATAATGTAAGCAGCTGGAAGCTGGAAAAGTCCCTGGGGTGAAAAGGAGCTCGGAAATCCCGAGAAGCTGGTGAAAGGTGAACCAGAAACCCATGGTGCTGGCCATTTGTGGAAACAAGGGAGCCGAGGAAAAGAAAATGACGGCAAAAAGTGAGGTAGGAAGTCCTCAGGGTTCCAACACCCCACAGTTCCTGCTATGGCCCTGTGACAAACGGGGTTCTCAGCTCTCCTTGGGTCCCCTCCCTGGAGCCAAGGACAGCGAGCCCTGCACAGGGCCCATCGTGCTCCAGAACACGCGCCCACATTGATTTTCAGATGAGTAGGAAAAGCAAGCAGACAAAAGCTTTACATTATTTACAAAGCTCTCTGGAATTGTCAGTCACGGGGAGCAGGGGGAAGAGCTGTGCAGGAGGCAGAGCTGCTCATTACCTGCCTGCATCCCAATCCTCTCCCTGGTGGGAAACAGCAGCCAGACCTGCACTGAGTGGAGCCCGAGCCTGGCTGAGTCCAGAGCACAGGGAAGAGGAAGGAAAGAGGGAGCTGCATGCTCCCAGGGGCAAGGATTTCTCCAAAAAAGGACAGAGAGGAGATTTTCTTGCACTACTGGAAAAGCAAAAGAGCTGTGGCTCCCAGACAGCAGCAGTGGGAACACACCTGTGATGCTGTCCTCAGTGAGGAGATGTGGATCAGCCTCCCCACAGGAGAGCCCCTTGCTGGTGACAGCCACAGCCCTGTCAGGCACCTCCTTGGGCTTCACAGCACAAACATGAGAGGTAGCTTGAGTCCAGCCCTTGCATAAGATTTCCATTTTAAAAAATTCGGCTTCCTTGGGGAGAAAATAAAATCAAATCTGTGCAAAGAAAAATGTCAGTTTGGCCTTTTTTAGTGTGACTGTGTAAGCCCAGCTCACGTGGTCTCAGTGCTGAATTATTTGACTTGAAAGGAACCAAAGCACAACACCTTCAGTCGAGGGATGACTCAGGTGTGTGGAATGGTGCTGGTTACAGACCAGCTGTGTGACCTGGCAGAGGTGTCCCCACTCCAAAAAAAGCAGAAGCTGAGCTCGTGCCTTGCTCACCCACCAACATACAGGGAGATGAGGCTTCCCCTAGCAGCACAGCCTGGGGGTCCCCATTGATTCCAGCCAGAGGGGAAGGTGTGGGGTGCACTGAGGTGAAACCAAAACCAAAGAGATGTCCAGGAAAAGCAATGAAAAGGAGGGCAATGAATGTAGGGAAGGGGCTGGAGCACCAGGAAAGGCTGAGGAAGGCTGGAGGAAAGAAGGATGCAGCCAGGTAGGGTCTGACTCTGCTCCCAGGAAAAGACGAAATGGCCTCAAGTCACCACGGGGGAGGATTAGGTTGGATAATTTACAAAAAAACTCTTAACAGAAAGGATTGCCAAGCACTGGAAGGGGCTGTTCAGGACAGGGGTGGGGTCCCCGTCCCTGGGCTGTTCACGAAATGTGTGGATGTGGCACTTGGGGACATGGCTTAGTGGGGAACATGCTGGGGGTGCTGGCTTGAGGATTGGACTTGATGATCTGAAGTCTTTTTCAAACAAAATAATCCTGTGGTCCTAATGCCAGCTGCCAGAGCGGATTTTAAGGTGCAAAGCCAGTGCTCTGCTCTCCTGCCTGGCCTCTGGAGCGTGCTGTGTCCTGGCCATGACCAGCTCTGAGCCAGCCTCACGTGCTGAGCTGAGCTCATCCCGCAGTGATGTCACACACGTTCCTAGCGCTGCTTTGAGAGGAACCATCAACATCCCACTGTGTCCACTAGGTAGCTTCAAACAGGCAACAGGGAAATTTTGAGTAAGATATTAAACCTTTTCAGAGATCTTTTTGTCTATTAGTCACACAGGCAAGAGATCTGAACTATCGAGTGTTCAGCTGGCTTTGATACCCACGTGAAATCCCAGCACTGCTTTCAAAGTCACTGTGAGGAGTTTGATCAGCCATGCAGAAAGGGCTGAAATGTCATCGGCTGCTCTGTTATTAGCTGCCGATTGGGAAAGGTGTAAGAGTATCCTTACCGTGGGATATTTATTAGCAAACTCTTCGCAGCAGCAGCCTGGAGAATTGCCTCGTGTGAGATTGAACTCCTGTTCCTGGGAGCTGCACTGATGGGAAACAAACTAATGTACTGCAGCGAGGTGCCAAAAAGCAGCATTCACGTGACCTTATGGACTGGATCACACTGAACATTCCAGCTCCATGGATGGCTCCAGGCTCCTTGGATGGCTCCAGGCTCTGTGGATGGCTCCACGGATAGCTCCAGACTCCATGGATGGCTTCAGACTCCTTGAATGGCTCCATGGATGGCTCCAGACTCCTTGGATGACTCCAGGCTCCATGGATGGCTCCTGGCTCATTGAATAGCTCCAGACTCCATGGATGGCTCCAGGCTCTGTGGATGGCTCCAGACTCCATGGATGGCTCCAGGCTCCATGGATGGCTCCTCGCTCATTGAATATTTCCATGTTCCATGGATGGCTCCTGGCTCATTGAATATTTCCAGGCACCATAGATGGCTCCAGGCTGCTCCACTCTCACAGCCTCACCTGCTGCCCAGATAACATGGAGCTCTGAGCAGGCAGCATTTTCTCCTCTCAGACAAGCTGCCAGAGCTGGGATGTCCTTTGGGGCACGGGGCTGGAGCAGAGGCAGCAGACTGGATTAGGTGGTGTTTTACCCAGGGGCCAGCTCAGGAGGAGGGGGCAGAGCAGAGGAGGTGTTGCAGGGGGTGGCAGAAGAGCTGAAGGGCCAGCAAGAGCAGAGCTGGTGGTGTCACTAAAGCAGAGGGGAGAGGTGTGAGAGCTTCCCCACACCCTGGGCTGGGGCCAGCACCTCATCCCAGTGCCGGGGCTGCCGTGGCTCCCTCTCCAAGGGCAGCTGCAAGCTCTGAGCCTCTGCCAAGGCTGCTCAGGGCACAGGGTGATGCCTGTCCTTGCTGGGAACAAGGACAGTGGCACCAGCAGCTGTTCCAGAGGCACTGAGAGCCTGGGCAGGCACTGAGCACCAATCCGTCATGGAGACAAGAGCAGAGGGGAACAGATTTCCTCACACTGATCCTCCTGCAGGCCTGGCTCCACTGAACTCTGCCAACGGCTCCATTTAGAAATGTTTTGTTCCTGGTGCTCCCAAGGAAGCTGTGGCACAGTAAGAAATCACCATTGGTTCTGCTGTCGAGGTGCAGTGTCCTGGCACAGCTCCCCAGGGCCAGGCCATGGGCTCAGGGGAGGGAACAGAGCAGGGGATGCTCCTGCTCAGGTAATTCCAGGCAAGCTCTCTCTGTGGCAACTCCGGCTGCTTTTTGGATTATAACTATTTGTAGCTTAGGAAGGAGGTGGCAGGTTCCCAGACACTCCTGGGACCTAAAACCTCCCACTTGAATCCACAGAGAAGAAAAAGGAATTTTTCCTACTAAAAATAATGGTAGATATGCAAACCAGTGGGAGCAGCCTGCCTGCACCAAGTCTCCCAGATAAAATCCTTAAGGATTTTATCCCCTGTGACCTTCTGAAATCTCTCAGGTGATCCCCCTCTCCTGGATTAGAGTCAATCCAAGTGCATCCCCTTTGCCCACCCTTTGTTCCCAGATCAGGGCTGCTCTTTTGAAATAGAGTCCTTTAAATCTCAGCTCATCTTTGAGTTAGAGGGCACAGAGGACGCTCGTCCGTAGGAAAACGAGAAGGATGAATAATCCATTTCACAAACGATTTTGAGATTTCAAAGTCTGGCTCTGCTCCCAGGAAGAGCGGCAACTGGAAGTTGTGCAGTTCACGGGGTGGAAAATTAGAGCAAAGAGCTTGCCTTGGGTCGCACCATGTTTCACTTCCAGCCTCGTTTTTCAAAATCTGTTATCGCACGCTTTGAGGCACGGAGAGAAATCAGAATGAAGATGCAGCTCAGAACAGAAAATGCAGATATTTAATGTTACATTCTCTGAACATGGAAGGGGGGGTTGGATGATCTTTAAGGTCTCCTTCAAACCAAACTGCTCTGGGATTCTATAAGAGTAAAATGAGTGGAAAATTCTGCTCCTTCTCAAAAGAATTTTAACTAGTCTTGCTACAGATTGGTGAGACATTGTACAGATTGGAGAGCTCATCCAAGGAGTGGTCAAATGAGTCTCTCTACAGGGTGTTTCCATCTCTGCAGGTGTAGGAAGTGCCACTGTTCCCCTACCAGATATTTCCCTGAACAAGAAACATCTTGGTGGCACCAGAGCTCACGGATGGAAGGAAGGGAAGGCAGGAATAAATTTTATTATCGCCCTGGAAGGCTGAGAAGCTGCTGTGTGCATGAAACATCCCCTGGATGGCTTTTGGGGCAGCTCCTGGCCAGATGAGCTCTGGGATATTGCAGAGCAGAGCTGCTCCAGCTCCTGCTGTTTACCAGGGCAGGGTGGGATTGCTCGGGGTTGTGCTGCGTGAATTATCAGCTCTGAAGATGAAGTGGAGTGAGAATCAGCATGTTTCTGCTGTAATTATTGTTTGTTTGGGTTTTTACAAGTGGAAGTGATTGTAAATATGTGCATTTTTTTTTACACATGCAAGATTCATATTAAGAATTAAAACAAATTATTCTGAAAAACAGCCTAAAGTGAAGTATATGCAATACACACACACAAAAAGTGGCAGGGGGGAGGCAGGAGGGGTTGGAGATGCTGAGATGAACAGACAGGGAGCAGATAATCTCTGAGCAGGAAATGTTTCACACATGTGCCCATCTTGTCATCCCAGGAAAGTGCTTAAAAATTCCACTATACGTGCAAGCTTAACAAAAGCTCCCCTCCATGAAAATCTTGGCTGCACCATCCCCAGAGCCAAGGAAATACCTAGAAAGTGCATTTATCCATCATGGAAGAGGCCAGTGACCTGCACCACTGCTGAAAACTACCAGCTGCTGCTTTTTACCCGGGTTTTACCCAGTAAAGCCAAGAACCATGAAAAATGAGAGGCAATGTCAATATTTACAGCCCTGCAAGTGCTTTATCAGCCCAGGTGCAGCCCTGGGAGAAGGCACAGGGAAGGAAGGGGCTGTGCCTGTCCCTGCCAGCAGACCCCTGCCTGCTGGGCAGCTCGGAGGGGACTCGCATTATTTAACACAGATTTTGCTGTTTGTTTTGTCAGCAGCTCCCTCTCAATGGTCCTCACTGCACAGTCAATGGCTGCCTGGTGCAAAACCCGGCCCAAGAGCAGATTAGCACACTCCAGCCTGCTGTGTTAATTAGCAGGTAATGAGAGATGCTCATCAATAAGCTCAGCTGTGTCTGACCCCCCTCCTGGGCTGCTGCCTGCAGGACTCGGAGTGACAAACCCCACCGGGGGCACTTAGGAGATGATGTGCCCTCACCCCAGAGCAGAGGCAAGGCTTTGGGAGAATTCACACACCCAGCACAGCAACAAACCCCCTTGCACTCAGGTTTTTGGGGGAAATGCTTTTTGGGTTTGCTGGTAGAGGAGCCCTTGCTCAGGTTTCAGAACTGGTGGTGTAAAGCCAGGAGTCAAAATGAAAGGAACTTCATTATCGTTAATCAGGAGTTGGACTCCTTGTAGATCCCTTCCAAGTCAGTGTATTCTAATGTTGCATTATTCCCTAAGTGTAGAATTACACTCCCTTGGAGTAAATCAGTGGAAATCTCTCCCCAGGGATTCCCCACTCCTGAGAACTTATCCTCAGTGGGGATAAATACCCCACAGGAAAAACAAACAAACAAACACATAAATAAATAAATAAGGCTCTTTTGCAGCTTAAATCACAGCAAACTTCAAACACAGGGTCCCTTCTCAGGCTGAAATCCTGAGGAATGGTGAGAGGAAAGTCCCCAAGCAGTAAGTGTTGCCTGTGCCAGGCCCATTTCTGACTTGAGGAAAAGCTCCCTGCCTTCAAGGAGGCAGGAACATAACCTGTTTGAGGCTTTAGAGAGAGACACATAACCATCATCATCATTTTTAAGAAGCAATGTGCACCACAGTGCCTTACGGACACCTATAAATTACCCAGCACCCGCCTGCCAGCTCAGCCTAAGCTCGATATTGCCTGCAGTAATTATTTGGATCAAATGCAGTTTATCTGCTTCATATTTGTGTTTCTGCGCTCTCTGGTAACTTATAAATGTCATTGCGGTGTTTATTTGTTATAATGAAACTTAATGACGTTTGAAACCAATGGCTGTGGTTGCAGGCTGCAGGTTTGAAGTAATCTCTTCATCTTTGAAGCAGGAGGCCCAAAGATAACATTAAATTATCCTACAGAAAAGGAAGATGTATGCAGACAGAGATTCAGGCCTGTGTATTATTCATTGGAGAGATGACTAGCAATGAGCCACAGTGCCTGAGGCGACGGACTCAAAGCATTGTCACCCAGCGAAGGCAAATGTTCCTGTCCAAGGGGAACCAGTTGTCAAGCCACAAGCCCAAGTGCATCTCAATCTGTTTTATTAAACCTTCGAAGGCATGCTGGGGCGGCTGGGTGCCAGACGCCCGTGTGAGACAGCTGGCAGGGTGGAAATGAGGTGGGGATAGTGTAAAACACAGCAGAGCTGTGTTAGGAGGGGCAGTGTCCTGCTTTGGGAGGCATCAGAGGGAGGGGGAGCAGAGCAGGAGCTTGGCAGGGCTGGGATCCCATCCCAGCATGGTGCTTGGGGCTCCTCCCTCCTGTTCTCCCTCCATGCAAGACCCAGAATAAACTTTTCTTGCTTTGCTTCAGGCACTGCTCCTTGTCCTCCCTCCTTCTGAATAATTTCCTCCCTTGGTTTCTATTTCTGAGTGTATTTATAGACTCTGGTCGTGTCTCCCCTTGAGCCTCCTCCAGACTATATAAATTTACCTCCTCCAGTCTCTCCTCTTACAACCTGCTCTCTAATCCCTGGGCCATTCCTGCCACCACAGCCAGAATTCTCCCTGGCTTTGCTCCGTGCTCCCCCGTGCCCTGCTGCGGTGCAGTCCCATCGCAGCCCACGTGCAGCTGCACAATCACTGCTGCCTTATCACCTCGGGACCTGCTGAAGCAAAATGCCCGTGGCAACAGCCAGGAACATCTTCCCTCAGCTCCCTGCGTGCTGTAGGGAGTGTGGAAGTACCCAGCACTCAAAGAGCTTTAACCCCTGCAGCACAGCTGAGCTGTGGGACTTCAGTGTTTGGAGCTGCTTTCCTTCCCATGAGCTGGGCTGGTGCTCCCACACCTGCTGCATCTCTCAGGAACATGGAAACAGCCTCACAGACCCCTCCTCACAAGGGCAGTGAGACTTAAGGGTCTGCAGGAAACTGGACCCCAGTGAAGTTTGGCTTTTTTTCTTCACCTGCTTCTTCTGCACAGGGTCGGACAGCTTCGGGAATGCCCTGTGATGCAGGTTCTGTCCCCAGCAGCAAAGCTCCATCCTCTGCTCTGGCCCTGAGCCATGGGACAGAGGGCGAGGGAAGGGGTTCTGCCCTGCTCAGACAAGATCCCACCAGCAGTGCTGCTTCCAGCTGTGGGATCTGCATCACTGGAAGGACGTGAACCAGCTGGAGCAGAGGAGGTCATGGAGATGCTCCAGGGCTGGAGCCAGGCTGGCAGAGCTGGGGGTGCTCACCTGGACAAGAGAAGGATCCAGGGAGTGCTCAGAGCCCCTGCCAGGGCCTAAAGGGGCTCCAGGAGAACTGGAGAGGGACTGGGGACAAGGGATGGAGGGACAGGACACAGGGAATGGCTCCCACTGCCAGAGGGCAGGGATGGATGGAATTTTGGGAATGAATTGTTCCCTGTGGGGGTGGGCAGGCCCTGGCACAGGGTGTCCAGAGCAGCTGTGGCTGTCCCTGGATCCCTGGAAGTCCCCAAGGCCAGGCTGGATGGGGCTTGGAACCCCCTGGGACAGTGGAAGGGGTCCCTGTTCATGGCAGGGGATTGGAACAAGATGGTCTTTAAGGCCCCTTCCCGCCCAACCATTCCAGAATTCTTTGATACCCTTCCTGCACTGCCATGAACCTCTCCTCTTCCCAGGGCTGTGAAGCCATTCCAAATCCCTGGACAACCCTGAGAGTGACAATGTTTAGAGTTTCAGTTTCATGTGAGTGTGGGGCAAGATTGTTTCTGCCGAAATCCTCCAAGGACCAGCCCCTGGGGCACATCCATCACTGGCATCTCTGAGATGCAGAGGGCAAACCCCACAAGGAAATGCTGCTCAGTGCTTTATTCTCTGCCCACCTGGAGTGCAGGGAGGCCTGGGTAACTCGTTCACTTCACCCACCCGAGCACCTGGACTGGAACCAGAGGCAGATGAGCTGCCTGACGACAACAGACAAGGGAAATTCATCCTCATTACTCACAGTCCTGACACAGCCAGACCTAGAGAACCCCCCAAGGATCTCAGCTTGGAGAGCTCATCCAAGGCCCCAGCTCTGATTTCCCTACGAGCAGACCTCTTTTCCAGCTGGGAACACCTTGGATTAACTAACACAGCTGTCCCCAGGTTCCTGCAGCCCCCCGAGCCTGGGCAGCTCTCCCATCCACACTCCCACTGGATCTAACTTTGCTTAAAACATCGGTGACATCGATTAATGAGGAGGAGAGAGCTGTGCAGGGCCACCTGCAATGACCTTGATGGAAACCCTTGAAAAGGGAGTTAATTCTGGACTCTGGCTGCGCTCAGCTCGGAGGCGATGCAAGCTCTGCCATCTCCCAAGCAGCTCTGGAAACAAACAAGTTGACAAATGAGGCTGCCTCTTAATGAAGCTGCAGCCAAAGTCAATACTCGGCCCTTCTATCAGGGCACAGATCAAAGATGGTCTCAAGGGCAAGGACCTCGGCAGGGGTGGGACAGCTGTCACTCCAAGGAGGGAAGGGATGGCTGGGAAATGAAAAGGAGCAGCCTCAGAAGCAGAGGGAGACAAGGGCAACGTGCAGAAGCAGAAAGGAAAAGGATTTAGAAGAAGAGCAGGCAGGAGGTGGGGGAAGATTTTCTTCCAGGCCTGGAGTGCTCTGCCTGCAGTTAAATCTGTTTGCTAAGGCCCTGGTGTACTCTCTGCCTCCACCATCACTCCTGCACTCCTCCTCACAATCCTGCATTTCAGCTATTTCTCTGCAGAAGTTTTCCTTCTCCTCCCACCCAGCTGGCAAAAGACTGAGATAAGGAAGGATTAAGAAGTATTTAGAAGTATCTATTTAGATACTTCATTTAGTGAAATACATCTATTTAGAAGTATCTTGAGGGGTATAAAATTTCACCTCCCAGTTAGGCACACTTGGGGTGATTTTCTGGGGGAAGGGGTGGGTAAGAAAGAAGGGAAACAGCACAGCAGATAAGGAGACACCTCCCACAACAGCAAATCAGCTCCCCAATATCTACAGCTGTTTATAGCTCAGAGGAAGGATATTCTCACCGGATAGGTGAGCCCTGCAGCTGCTTTAGATCCATCAGTGTCCCCTGCACCCTGAAGCCACCACCTCAGGCCATCCTGTCCCAAAGAGCAGCCTCACTGCAGGGAATGGCCAGCACAGGAGCCCTGTGGTGGATGTGTGAGCTGGGACAGGCCATGCCTGGCTGTGGACAGCCCCTCTGGATGTAATTCCATACTCCAGCTCTGGCTGGGCAGCAGGTTGCTGGGGCAGGGATTGTTCCTTCTCCTTTTGGGAGCTGTCACAGCACCTGGCCCAGCGTGGACTTGACCCTCAGCCGAAGGATTCTGCTGCTGTGTGAGCCCACCCAGTCCTTTCCTCTCTCCAGAAAAATCCACCAGCAGCTCAGCTTCCCCCTTTGAAAACTCCAGGACTGAACGCTGGTCTGAGCTGACGGCAACAACGACCCAGCACACTTATCTCCAGGTCAACCTAAATATTTCATTTAGCTTCTAAAGGAGTCAATGCCTTTCTCTCTTTCTTCCTTTATTTTAAATCTCGAAATTCTACTGACTCTCATGAATATTAATGAGGATCATTAGTCACTGAACATTTCACTTCCCTTCTCTTTTCCCGTCTATATAAAAGCTTCATCTTTGTTAAAGGGGAAAAAAACACCCCTCCATCTCAAGTTATATCTCTGGATATGCTTTAAGATTAGCTCCATTAATACATTTATCGAGGAGTGAATACCCATGGGAGCAAGCATTGGGTGGAAAAGGGCACAGAGATACTGACCCCAAGACTGGTGCTGCACTGGAGGGAACTGGGAAGGTTTGTCTGATGTCCTTTGCTCTCTGAAGGTTCAGCATGGCAGCCTTGGTACCAAATAATCCTTGCATTGGCTGCCTGGCCCAGGGGGCTCCACTCACTCTCCCTCTCACATATGATCCCTACCTATCCTGCAGATTTTTGGCCATTCCCACTCCTTCCATCTTTATCAGCCTCAACCTGAAGGCTTCAATCACATTGAATGAACACAGCTGGAGGGTTTGGCCAGGTTCAGCAAACAGGAAAAGCAAGACTTGGAGCAGTCAGCGGGATACTTCACACCTAGAGTTCCCTATTTCCTTATGGTAAAGGATTTTTAGAAGGGTTTTAAACCCAAGTCAGCTCAAACACAGCCGTATGCATTGCTGGATGCTTGGCAGTGTCTTTCAGTCAAACCCAACACGGTCCCACTTCACCAAGGAATGGAAGCAGGATCATTTTGCTGGCCTAAAACACACAATTTCATCCCATTTTGTCATTATGGCAGTGAAACAGAGCTGCCTCACGCTGCTCCTGTAAGAGCTTCCTGCTGCAGGTTGGGGCTGCAGGGATAGTGTTGTGTGACACACAGGGAAACCCTGGCCATGGAGCTCCAGAATGAGTTATTTCAGCCTTTTCCAAGCACAGCAAAGGCACTGGCTCCCCAGTGCCCAAACACCAGAGGGTTTCATCTTCACACCACTCTTAGCTCCCACCCCACAGCCTGTTGGGCTGGAAGGGCTGCAGCTCTCCAGTTTCTGCTCACAACTGCTCAGCAGATTTCGTCATGCTGGTTCCTGAGCCATTTCAATGGCAGGCCTGGCTGTTTGTCCATCCTGGGTGTGTCTCAGGGTGGGACTTCTAAGTGATAGGAGCTTGCTACTGCTTCATTGAACCAGTCTGGGCAGCAGCAAGCCATCTCTGCCTGCAGAAAGCATGTGGCTGCTCCAGGAGAGGGAGGTTGGACATTCCGAGCAGGCAGGACCCATCTTGGTGTCTGCTTGGAGCTGTGTGTGCACTGCAGTGTCTGTGCCCCACAAGTGCCCCCCAAAATAGCAGCATTGATGCTCTCCCTTTCTCCAGCCTTGGTTCAGATGTGCTGTCCCAATCCTGCCCCCTTTCTGACCAAAATCTGGATTGTTTTCTTGAAAGCAGTGGCTTCCAGATACCTTGAGAGCTGGAGACTTCCAAACAGCCAGGCTGTCATGTCCATGTCAGGGGAATTACAACATCATCAGCACCTGACTCGATGGCAGAGTCAGATCTGCCTGTCCAGGGCCAGATGTGCCAGTCCAGGCTCTGCTCTGGTGGTCACCATGTCCTTTAGGGGTGGCCTGGCAGTGCTGGGTTATTGGTTGGACTTCAGTGATCTTCGAGGTCTTTTTCAATCTGAACAATTCCATGGTTCTGTGTCAGCAGCACGACTGGGATCTCTGATCACACTGCTGCCAGCAGCCTCCCTGGCAAGGTCCCCATGGACAAGAGGGAGGAAAGCTAAATGACAGACCCCAGGCTGCAGCAGCAGCTCTGAGAGGGGAGAGCTATCAGCAGATCCAGCTCCAAGGGAAACTCAGCCTGGGGCAGTGTGGAGGTGGGAAAAGCCAGAGCTGGCATCTCCAGACAGAAGCCTTGGACCTCCTGTCATTCATGTCCCCTCACCTGGCCAGGCAGCTGTGGCAAGGTGAGGTCCACAACCTTATCTCTGCCTGCCTCCAGGAGCAGTCCACAGGACAAGCTTTCACCAACAACCTCCCATATTCCTCAGGTTAACATCCCGTTTCAGTTCCAGAAAGGATCTAAAGGGGCATGGAAGGGCAATGGAATTCAAGTGGCTGAAATAATCTATATCCCACCCTAGATATTGATCCATGTATATCAATAATGGAGTCCCAGAATGGTTTGGGTGGGAGGGACCTTAAAGCTCATCTCATTCCACCCCCTGCCATGGGCAGGGACACCTTCTATTATCCCAGGTTGCTCCAAGTTCCAACCTGGCCTTGGACACTTCCAGGGATGGGGCAGCCACAGCTTTTCTGGGAAACTGTGCCAGGGTCTCAGCAGCCTCACAAGGAAGAATTTCCTGCCAGTATCCCATCTAACCCTGCCCTCCTTCAGCTTTAGGCCATTTCCTCTTGTCCCACCACTACATGCCCTTGTGAAGAGTCCTTCTCGGCCAAAGATTCCTGCAGTGTTTTTAGTGGGGCCCCTAAAGGAAGCAGTGTACATATCTCACAGGATCCAGGCTCTCCTGGACACACCTGCAGGCTGAACAGCAAGAGAGGCAGCTCCTGAAATGTCTGGTGCCAGTACTCAGGGAGTGAGGATGGATCATATTCATTTATTTAAGACCACGCAGCAATAGCTTTCCACAGAGACTGCTGCTCAAATCAATAGATAAAATGATACCCTTCGACCATTAACTGCTACAACAACACTGTTACCGTAAAGCTCCCAAGCTTTGCATCAGATTTATGGCCAGCAGAGTCGTTCAGCTGCTCTAGACAGCTGGAACATCACGGATGGAGCTCTGCTCCTCCTCTCCAAAGGAGCAGGGAGAAGCAGGAAATTGGGGAGGATGGACAGCAGGTAACTCAGGATCCTTCCCTCGGCAGCATCCTGGGGAATGTGCTGCAGCAGCCAGGACTCACAGCCAGAGGGGTCCTGCCTTCCCAGCTCTCCAGCTGACCCAGCTCAGGCAGTTTCCCTGACACCAGACACAGGCAGCTCCTACACAGCTTTTCCTCAGGTTTCACTTACATCCCTGCCTTGTTCCGCTCCCAGACACACAAAGCATCACGGAAATATCAATGAGACCTCTGAGATAACAACGCATCCTTAACAACTCCTTGGGAGCGGCTCTATCCACTCTCCTCTTCCTTCCCAACGCCTTTGTCAGATGAAGAACAAGAGGCTCAATGCAGCTCACCCGGAGCTGCCAGCCCTAATCAATTCTGTCTTTGTGGGGACACGAGTGACAACGCTGGGTGGGGGGAGCTCCCCCAGCACAGGGGTGGCACTTTTCCTGGGAGTGACAGCAGAGTTAGCAATGCAAAGTTCCCCCCACATCCCACGGGGACTTGGAGATGAGCTGGTGACAGAGCTGCCACCAGGGCGGTTTGTGCCAGGGATGCTGCAGCTGGGAGCAAAGCTTGGCAGAAATCCCATTTCCAGGGTGCAAAGCCCAGAGGGCAAAGCTGTGGGAAGATGCTGGGGTGGTGGTGGAGTGTTGGATCCCATAGACCTAGGATTTTTGGGCTTTCTCTGCTTTCTGGAACACCCCCTGGAGAACACTGCTTTTGACCTGAGGCCATGGAGAAAGCTCCAAATTTGAGTGATGGAGTTAAAATCATGGGTGTGTAGTTAAATAGAAGTGTTTGATTTCACATGGTGAAGGGTTTGAAATTTGAGGTTTTTATAATGTAGTAATAGGTATGGGACAAGGTGGAGGATTTTGGGTATTGTCTCTTTCTGTCTTCTTCCTTCTTTTTCATGGTTTCAGGCAGTAGTTTCTGGTTAGACAGTGCTGCATTGTGGGTCACAGGAGTTTGGTTATTGGGTCAAAACTATAAATAATATAGGTGTTATTTTTTATCTTTAAAAGACCTTGTAACTAGCTAAATTCACCTCCATTTTGCTCACTTTTAGCTGGTAGCAAGAAGTGTTGTAGTGCTCTCTGTACTTTAGATAAGATTTAATAAACAACCAAGCCTGAACATGAGAAAATTCATCTCCTTCATGTTTTTAATCCTGACTCTGAGTGAGGACAGAAGAGACTCTAGACAAACCACTAAACAAGTGGTACAAAAACACCCCCCACTGATACATTGGAGCTGTTTCTGGGCAGTACACAAGGAGGCTGAGCAGAGCCAGCACTGTTTGAACTAAACCAAGTGACATATCACAGGTCTGAACACAAAGGACAGAACCTTTCCACTGACAGGCCAGAGAACCAAGAGAAGTTTGACCTTCTACAGCAGCACTGAGGTTGTTGGCATCTGGTAGAGGAGAAAGGTCACGTTTTACAGGGATAAGAGGGACTAGGTCCTATTTATCCTTGAGGCTCAGGGACATTCATGCTCAGCCTGTGCTGCCGCAGATGTAAAAGTCACTTGCAAAATCCAGATTAAGAGTTCCCATAAATCCAAGTTAATTCTGAGGGAACAACTGCCTTGCTGGGCTGTTAATGGGTGGCACAAAGATGCCACTGGGCCTCAGTGCCACGCTCTAATCAGAGGTTTTCCTGGCAGGAAGGGTTCACTGAGCCCAGTTTGAACTATGGCAGGGAGCAGAGAGGCGGTCAAGCAGAGAGATGTTTGGAGCAGAGGCACAGCCAGTTTTTCAAACAAGCCATTTTTCCCCAAAAGAGCAGGGCCTCCATCGCACAGCCCCAGCTGGTTTCTCACCAGGCAGTAACAAGGGGTCTGACAGAGACAGGAACTGTAATCAGACCATTGTAGAAAGGATGCTCAGGCTCTGGGAGGAAAAAAATATTGTGAGTCCCTCTGTTCTCCAGTGGAGAAATGGAAGAGTGTGGTGGGATGGATGATGAGGGGTGGGACATCAGAAGGACATGGAGCTGCTGGAGTGAGTTCAGAGAGCTCATGGAGATGCTCCAGGGCTGGAGTGCCTCTGGGAGACCCGGGGGTGCTCACCTGGAGAAGCTCCAGGGAGAGCTCAGAGCCCCTGCCAGGGCCCAAATGAGCTGCAGGAGAGCTGGAGAGGGACTGGGGACAAGGGATGGAGGGACAGGACACAGGGAATGGCTCCCACTGCCAGAGGACAGCCTTAGATGGGATATTGGGCAGGAATTTCTCCCTGTGAGGGAGCACAGGGTGCCCAGAGCAGCTGTGGCTGCCCCTGGATCCCTGAAGTCACCAAGGCCAGGCTGGATGGGACTTGGAGCCACCTGGGACAGTGGGAGGTGTCCGTGCCCATGGCAGGGGTGGAATGAGATGGGCATTAAGGTTCCTTACAAGATAAACCATTCCATGATTCTGTGATTCTGTGACTGAACTGGGCACAGATCTGCCCACAGCCCTACAAGCAGCAACGCATCCACACTCTGCCCCACCACACTATCCAGGATTTCAGTATTTGTGACATGCTTTACAACTTTAACCCAGTTTGGTGTTTAAATCCATCTCCTTTCCTCCTTGTCCTCCTTGGTACTGCATTTCCCCACCTCAGCACTGCTGCCCAGCTCCCCAGGGACCCCAACTCTGGCCCCAGCAGCGCTGCTGCAGAGGGAGCTGCAACCTGGCTCCTGCAGGAGCTGCAGATTGCCTCAGAGAAGCTATTAAGAAGCAGTCAAATAGAGCAACCTTTCATTGACAAGGCACTCGGCCCTTTAAACGATTCCAAATAGTGTTTTCTTTTTATTGCTTTCTGCAGTTTAACAGCCTTGATTTCAAGTTACTTTGGCTTATGATAAACTCTGGATCTATAATGCCTCTATTCTCTCCCTCTTTGGTCTCTCTCGCCCACTTCTTCTTTATGTTTTTATTAAAAAAAGATCCAGGAAAACAGATAGCAGATTAAAAGGGAAACAAATTGAAATGGGTCAAATGTATCTTGCTTAGATGACAGCCACCCCATTAGATACTTTTAAACAGGACAAATAACCTGTTTGGAAGCATAAGTGGGCTTTTACATTTATTCTAAATTACAAACCAAGTGATTGCAGCCTCAAATGGAAGCACTGGCTAATTGCACTAATATCTCACTAATTCCAGCACTAAGGAATGGGGGAAAAAACGAACAATTTTCACCATTTTACCAATTATTCAATTTAGGCCAAGGTGCATTATGCAAACCATGGGTTGAGCTTCCTCTCCATTTTGTGATCCATGACAAGGACTGGAATTCCAGTTATTAATAATGGACAAGCTTTAATTATTCTAAGGATGGCTATGAGATAATTACAAGCCATAAACCCAGCTTTCACATGCACACACAATTCTCTCCCCATGTCTGGCAGCACCAAAACCTTGCTGCAGACTGGAGCCACCCTGCAGCTCAGGACAAAGCCCCACGTGGAGCTGCAGTGCTCACAGGCCATGAGGTGAAGCCAGTGCTGGGAACACGAGCAGGGACTGGCAGCTGACCAGCTCTGCAGGCAGAATCAACCTTCCAGAGGCTGGAATTAGAATCCTGAAGGTTTCTTCTGACCCAAACCACTGTATGACTCCATGGTTCTGTGATCTGTGAGGGCTGCATGGAATCATCCCAAACAGAGCAGGCTGGTGGCTCTCCTTCCATTTAGGCCACCACTGTCCTGTGTCTGAGGTATTTGGATGAATCCCATCTTTGCAGAACCTCCCGTTCTCCCATCAGCTTGCTGTTGGAGCAAGTCCATGACCTTGACAAGAGGACAGGAGCACCTTCCTGGAGAAGACTGGGTTGTGTGGAGACCTTGCAGCACCTTCCAGTATCTGAAGGAGCCACAGGGAATGTGGAGAGGGGCTCTGTCAGGAGCTGTGGTGACAGGACATGGGGGAATGGGTACAAATGGAAATTTAGACCAGATATCAGGATGAAATTTTTCACTGTGAGGTGGAGAGATGCTGGCAAAGGTTGCCAGGGAGGTTGTGGATGCCCATCCCTGGAAGTGCCCAAGGTCAGGCTGGACAAGTCCTTGGGCACCCGAGTCTAGTGGGAAGTCTCCCTGAACACGGCAGGGGGAAGTTGGGACCAGATGATTTTTGAGGTCCCTTCCAACCTTTAACATTTTGGGATTCTATGTACAAAAGGACAGAGCTCTCCGTTAGTTCCAGCGCCTTCAAATAAGATCCCAAACCTTCAGAACAGAAGAGTTAAGGTGAGATTGCAGCTCAAACTGCAAAACTTTCAAGGTCTCACTCTTCTTCCCCCAAAACTTAAGATTTATCTTCTGCTGCCCAACTGCCCCACATGGGTTTTAAAGAAAAGTTGTGCACCTTGGATCTGGGCAGCCCTTCCCTGAGCCTTACCCAGAAGGGATGATGTGCCAAGCTGTCCCTCTTGCCCAGAAGGCAGAGCTCTCGTTGCTATGTGGAGCTGCAGCTCTGCAGCACAGGCTGCTGGATCTGCTGTGCTTTGTGTAGCGAGTGGAGACACCTTGAATGCACAATCCAGCCCTGACACCAACGGAGAGCGGCTGCTGCCGGAGATAACTGCGGCACAACCTTCTCCTGGCACAGCAGGCAGTGTTTGCATCCCTCTGAAGAGGAGGGTTTGTCCTTCCCTGAGCACAGATCATTAACCACACACTGCTCCAGGAGGGAAGATGCTGCACCAAATCCGCCTGTCCCTTCCCCAGCCATGCTGGGCACGAGGTGAAGCCCACCCCTCATCCTCCAAGAGCTGCGTCCATCCCATGGAGCTGCCACCTGCCATGTGCATGTGAGGACACGAGAGCCAGTAGAGAGACTGGAAGAGGAGGTCAGAGGAGGGCAGGGAGCTGCCCTGCCCCACTGCCCTGCATGGGGGGACATTGTTGGAGGCACCTCCCGGCAGCTGGCGCTGGCAGGAACAGGTGGTGGAGGTGAAGACTGACACCTCTCAGTGCTTAATCGTTCCCGTTAGTAGCTTCATGAATGGCAGCCAAAAAGTGCCATAATTGCTGCAGCGACGCTTGCTAATGACTCGAGTTAGAGCTGGCAAGTAGTCAGAGCAGGAGACAAGACGGAAAATTGCAGGAGCAGCATCTGAATTCCTGCCTTGGACCATTGCAGAGGAGAGTGGAGCAAGCCCAGCTTGGGACCTGCAGGTATGGACAGGGAGGGAGCAAGCATGATGGGTGAGCAGAGAGAAATATTCCAGCACACTCCTTGCCTGCCCCTGGGGAGAGAACTGCATGAGGAAGGAGAAGTGGGAATAGAAGAACAAGCCCAAATTTTCAGAGTAGCTCAAAATCCTTTTTCTTTGGGGGCTAAGGTGACCCACCTCATAGAAAACATCTTTCTACTCCAAAACTACCTTGAAGCCCTGGGAGCAGCAGTGTAACTCAGCTCACTGCAGCCCCAGCATCACATCCAGCCCAGCCCCAGCTCCCTTGTGCTGCACCTGCCTTGGGACATCCTGTGGCTGCCACTGCTCCATCCCTGTGGCCACGGGAGAGCCATTCCCAGGGAGCAATCCAGCCCCTCCTGAGCTCACAGCACGCTCCTCTCGATTATGTATCTGTTTCTGAATGTTAACAAACAGTCGGCAGCAGCTGATTGAGTGGGTTATTAGCAGAATGAAGACAGATGGTGGAGGATTAACTCCAAAGCGTCTTTATTGCGCGGCCGTCATTGCAGACAGCTCTCCCTCTCCCTCTGTCTACAACTGTCACCAGCTCCATTGCACCCCACAGCTCCCAGAGCACACCAGAACTCGGGCCCAGCATGAGACAGCCCATCATCAATCACAGGAGCGCAGAGCAGCCACGCTGGAGCTGTGCCTTCCTGCTCCCCAGCCAAATTCCACCCCCAAATCCAGACTTCTCCTGCTGAAGGCTTTGCAAAGCGAGAAGTGGCTGCACCTATAGAGCTCAGCAGGGCAAGGACAGTGCCCAAACTGGGTTTGCTGTGCCCATCATGTGGTGCCTGACAGCAGGGAGAGGCTCCCACACTGCACCTGGACCTGTCTGATCTCTACACAGGAGCTGATGGAACTGAGGTGGGCAGAGGTACATCCACGGACACCAATCTTGGCTCCTCATCTGGTGCCCAGCTCAGCTGGAAGAGCCACATCTGGAGCCAGCTGTGCTGAAGAACATCATCCCTTGCCAGCTGGTCAACAAACAGCACAGTGACCCTTGCTGGGCATCTCTCACCCACAGCTATTTCACCCTTCTGGTAGAGGCTGCCAAATTGATCTGTGAGCATCCAGACTGGATCTTCTCTGTGGGGACAGCCAAAATCACCACGCTACAGAACCACAGGATATCCTGAGGTGTGAGTGACCCACAAAGATCAGCCAGTCCCACTCCTGGCCCTGCACAGACACCCCCAAATCCCACTCTGAGCATCCCTGAGAGCATTGTCCAAACACTCCTGGAGCTCTGGCAGCCTCGGGGCCGTGCCCATTCCCTGGGGAGCCTGGGCAGTGCCCAGCACCCTCTGTGGGAGGAACATTTTCCCAACATCCAACCTAAGAAATGATTTCCCATCAGTAAATTATTCTTCCATACTGTCAAAGCTTCCAGCTCCTCTTGTGCTTATCAACCTCCAAGCCATTGTAGATGTCTCCAGTAAAAGACAGGAAAGTTCCAATGGTCCCTGTAATTACCTGTTTCCTCTGGGATGGAGATCCCACACCTCATCCCACTGCCCCACTGCCTTCCTGCGCTTTCAATTCCTTCAGCTCCCTTGTCATTATTAATAGGGCTGTTCTTCAGCCTCTTTTTAAAGGGAGAAAAAGCTCTCACTTGGCACAAATACAAAAGGGAGCTGCTCTCTCTCCTCACCCTGGCAAGGGAACTGGCCCAAAGAGTCTGGCTCGGACACCTTGGGCAGGAACTTCCAGTAGATGCCCAGACATCTGACCCCAGCCCAGCTCACACACCATACAGTGTGGATCTGCACTGCAATCCACCAAAACCCCGGGGAGCTGGATGTCTGCAATTGTCATCTGTAACTGCTTCTGATGAAAACACAGGTCCTAGGTGGTCTTTGTAGCCATGGAAATCCCCTTGACTTTTGTTTTTGGCAGATTGTACCTTTAAACATAATGGCCCTGCAGCCTGCAGGGGCCAGAAACTGGCTGCATGTCAGGCAGGAACACTTTGTTCCCTTTCCCTCACAAAAGCTTTACTTTTGGCCTTTCATGTTTCTTTGTTCTCTCCACACAAAGCCCTGCTCAGCCTGAAAAGGGGGCTCACTTGGTAGGCTGACGCAGGCTCTGAATCCTTCAGGGGAGCAGAGCAATCCCAAAGGATTGGCAGGATGCCCAGGGTGCTGCCAGCTCTCCAAAACCCTGTGAGCATCCCCAGGCTCTGGGCACAGCCACAGGCAGCCTGTCCAAGAGGCTGGAGGGACAGGAAGGCACTGAGAGGGAGGCTGCACCTTCTCACAGCACTGGTGTCCCATGGGGCAGCCCCTTCCCATTAAAAACATCCTCTAATCAATGTTTAAAAGAGTGTGTGGTAATTAACAAGCATGAGGTAAAGCCTTGTGAAGTACTTTCCCCATGTTATCAACTCAGTATCAGGGCTCCTGGGAGCCTGAAGGAACCTTTGATCTTCTAACTGATATTTGAGCCATAAACTTGCATCTATGAGAGTTTTACTCCATGGAAAACACCTCACCTTTTACTCTCATGGAAAAAAAGCCTCCTTCAAAGCAGGCAACTTCTGCCAAAACTCCATCCCATGCAGGTAAAAGGAATCATACAATAGTTTGGGTTAGAAGGGACCTTTCAGAGTCACTCAACCCGATCCCCCTGCAAGTAAGCAGGGACACCTTCCTCTAAATCAGGTTACTCAGAGCCCCCCATCCAGCATGACCTTGGATGTTTCCAGAAAAGGAAGGCAGTAGGGCAAGAGATCACATCCTTAGTCCAAATTATTTCCAATCAGAGTCCCTAAAAAAGGTTAAATCCACACTTGGGCTGAGTTTCCAATTCCCAGAGTGACCTCCCAGAAGCCAAACTCTGTGTGACACATCCTGGAGACCCTCCCATCTCACAGGGCTCCAGGTTTCCTTCTCTCATCCAACATTAATCACAAAGGGCTGCACCAGGTTGGCTCCAGAAAAGGAAGCTGCCAGAAGCAAGGATGCCAGTTCTCCTGAGCATAAATAGTTTTTGTTTAGTTATTATGCTTCATAATTATTTATGATATTTCTATGGATTAATCAATGCTCATAAAGTACTTGGGGAATGACTGGAATATAAAATAGAGACATTTTAGCAGAAGTTTGAAGAGCAATGTAATGGTGACTCTGCAAGGTTCAAAGGCACTGGGAGCTGGGATTCTGGAAGTGTCACAGTGACCACTGCCACCCAGCTAGGATGAGAAGAGTAGATGCAGCAATTGCTGCAAGAGCTTCCTGTGTGACAAATCCTTTCTGTAGGAAAAGACAGTGGGTTTTGGATGTGTGGAACTACAAAGCTCCTGCTCTTCTCTTGCAGCTTCACAGAAGGGGCTCCCCACATGCATGCTCTCTAAGATGTTCCAGAGACCAAAGGGGAAGGCAGGATTTTGTCCTGGGTGGGAACAAGAACCCAGCACATCCTTAGAGGTGAGATGATCCTTAGCACAATGAGATTGCTAAAGAGGAAGAAGAGAAGGTGAGGGAACTGCTCACCTTCAGTCATCCTGCGGTACTTCTCCTTGTACATGAACCCCAGTACTAGGCAGCATCCTCTTCCTGGGAGCCCCAGTTCTGCAAGAGAAGAGAGCGTGGGGTTAGACTGGGCTGGGGACAAGAGCAGGCACCTGGGGCTGCTGCAGGGAGCAAATCCTGCTGAGACACCCTCCAGGAAAAGTGCCAGGAAGGTGGGCATGTAACTGAAGTCTGGTCAGCCTCACAGAGCTGAGCTTGGCTGGGCCCCAAGGCACTGCATCTAAAGACAGGAGGGTCAGCATCCCTGCCCTTGCCTGTCCTCAAGCACTCCTCTATTCCAAGCGAGGAATTGAGCTGCATCTTCCTCCACAGCAGCGTGTTGCAACAACAGGACTCTTTCATCCCTTTCTCCCTTAGTGGGCAGCAAAGTGAAATGGGAAATGGCCCTCAGTAGGGAAGATAATTCTGGCCTGAGGAATCTTGCTATTTAGAAGCAAGCAAGTGACCCTATGAGCAGGAGTGTGCCAGAGTCTGAGGAGGCACAGGCCTTTGATGCCTTGATTTGTTAATGGGGCTTTTTGACTCTTGGTAACAAACAGAGAAATCTGAGCATGGGTTTTTCCAGAAGTAGGCTGCGAACACAGGCGCTCTCCCCGTGTGCATCTCAGAGAGGCAGAGAGCTCTCGTTCTTCAAACAAATCCTCCTGTGTCACAGTGCAGAAAATTAAGGTACCATGTCCCCAAAGCTGCCTGCGGACCTGCAGAGCTCCTCGGGGGCTTCTGTGCTCTGCAGAGCCCCGCTGATCAAAGCCCCTTTGATGTTTACTTAATGTGGCTGTGGACTGTGGAGAGCCCCCTCTGCCGAGGAAGAGGAGGGGAAGCTGTGCCTCTCACAGGAGGGGAAGGCAGCAGAGCAGTGGCTGGAGAGCGCAGCGCTGGCCGGAGAGAAGAGCAGGACCTGCCAGGCAAACTCGGCTTTCAGTGCCAAACTTGGGGTTGAATGGCGGATCTGGATCGTGTCCAGAGGAAGAGGGAAGTGTGATGTGATGAGCAGAGAAGATCCCCAGATCCAGGTGGGTGTAGACCCAGATATAGAGATTCTCTCCCTAACAGCGCTAGCTGCCATGGCATCCCAGCAGAGTGGTTACATCCTCCTCTTGTGCGCAGTATCAGGCAGAATTTGAGCCTGAACCTAGAAAAAGACCAGGCTTCTTTGGATGCCAGGGCACTCAAGGAACACACAAGCCCAGTTAAAGCACTTCCTCTAGCTTTATACGGGGCTGGACCTTGCAGGAGGCTCCTGGTCCTAAGGCCAGGGAGGAATCAGCATCTAATAAAAAAATTGTCATGTGTAATCCCACTGAGGCTGATGCTCAGACAAAAGCAAGTCTCTTGAAATCATCAGAGTAAGCTGAAATTTAATTGCTCCCCTCAATCCATCTTGTCCTGGAGGAAATGCCCTGGAGAGAAACAGGTGTCTCCAGAATGTGACTCCACCTTTCACCATGTCTTTAGGGGTGCTTGTAACTCTCTCATCAGCCAAAAAAACTGGTGACTAACTCAGGTGATGTCCAAAGATCAGGGCAGATGAATCAACCACCAGGACTCTCAGTGGTTTCTTTAATTACCAGGAAGGGCTAATGAGCAGCCATTGTCCACCTCTGATGGTGGAAAGCAGTTCTCTTGCTCTCCAGGGCAGAGGCAACGTGCTCCACCATGGTGTGCGCAAAGTGAACAATGACAAGCACAGGAAGGTGTCAGCCTGCAGAGCGTTGGAGGCCTCTGACTGCAGGGACACCCAGCTCAGCCCTGCCTGATAATGAGAATTGATAAGATTTGCTGACCCTGGGGGGGTTCAGTGCAGGATGCTGAGGAGGACACACACTCCGTGTGCCTGGCAGAGCTGTGATCCTGCCCAGAGCCCCCAGGGCTGAGTGAGCAGAGCCAGCAAAGCAGGTGAGAGCCTTTATGTCTTTATTGATAGGAAAACAAAACCCCATCGATTGCTATTGAGCCTCCGACGAGCACCAAGGTATAAAGTAATCAAAACAACACAATTAGATTAGTGCCAGACAAGGCAGCAGAGCCTTGCACTGCTCTGACTCAGACAGGCACACAGGGACCTGCGTGTGGATGCTGGGATGGGTTTTCCTGGGCACACCTGGAGTGAGGGGCCCTGGCACACACCATGAGCACAAACATCACCAAGATCATGGAATGCTTTGGGTGGGAACAGACCTTAAGGACCCTGCTATGAACAGGGACATCTTCCACTGTCAGAGTTTGCTCCAAGCCCCGTCCAGCCTGGCCTTGGGCACTGCCAGAGATCCAGGGGCAGCCACAGCTGCTCTGGGTACCCTGTGCTGAGTTCTTGTTCCCACCTAGGAGAAAATCCTGCTTCCTCTTTGATTTCTGGAACATCCTAGAACAATTCCTTCCCAACATCCCATCCATCCCTGCCCTCTGGCAGTGGGAGCCATTCCCTGTGTCCTGTCTCTCCATCCCTTGTCCCCAGGCCTCTCCAGCTCTCCTGGAGCCCCTTTAGGCCCTGGAAGGGGCTCTGAGCTCTCCTGGAGCTTCTCCTCTCCAGGTGAGCACCCCCAGCTCTCCCAGCCTGGCTCCAGAGCAGAGGGGCTCCAGCCCTGGAGCATCTCTGGACTCACTCCAGCAGCTCCACATCTTTCTAATGATTGTGGTCCCAGAGCCAGGGCAGTGCTGGGGGCAGCAGGAGCTGCAGTGTCCTGGGACAATCCCACCACTCAGCTCCAGCTCTCACCTTCCCCTTGCAGTGAGCAAAAAGCTCCCAAAAAGAGAATTTTAGGCAGAGGCTTCTTCCCCAGGCAGTGGCTGTGCTGCCCAACAGGTCCCAGGCCCTCGGAGAGGGAGGGAGGCTCAGCTGAGCTGGATCCCAGTGAAATGTGGGTTCCTGCCTCTCTGGAGCCTGGCTCAGCAGGCTGCTGTGGGTGCCTGTCTCTCCTTTGCCTCCCCAAGGGGTGCTATAATTAACACTTATAAACCACTTTGATATCCCATGATGAAAGGAGCTGTACAAAAGCACTGCATTATAATAATTCATGCCATAAATTCGTGAGAACATGCAAAAACCTTTATAGCTAAAGGCACCTTTAAATACTTGAGAGCGCCTTTAAAAGGTAAAATACTTCAAGATGACTCTGCTGCCTAAGGATGTCTCACCATTTTGGCTTTTAGTGGCTACCTAAAGCTAAAATAGTTAAGCAGATGCCCAGCATTTTAAATATCTTGGCTTTAGGGTGGCTTCTGAGACACACCTAAACCAGAAAATTTTAACCCTTGAGGATCCCCATCTCCCCCAAATCAATCCCATCCATTTAGTTGTGATGGCAATTGAATTTCTCAGCACGGCAAAAGTAGTTACAGCTGAAGTGGTCATCCCATGCACTGAGATCCTGGTTGGAAACCACACAGCAGAACCATGGTCATGACTCTCTCAGAAGTACCTGAATTAATTCACCCCAAAACTGGCAGAAGAGCCACTCAGTGGGCAAAGCAGGAGCAACTTCAAACCACAAATTGCCAGTCACAATGAAGCAAAAGCCAATTAAAGCAAACAAGACCTTGGAGTCTTCGAGAAAGGGATCCTCAGCCTGGGAAATATAGGGGAAAGATGTTTAGGAAGAAAGGTCTCTCAGTGCTGGCCCACACTATGGTTTCCTCCTGCTTTTTCCTCATTTCTTTCATTGCATGGGATTTGTTTACTCAGTTTCCAGGCAATTCCTTCCCTCTCTACTCAGGAAGGGAAGGAAATATCCCATCACCGGTGCACTAAAGGCTAAAGCTGCAAAGCTGTAATAAGGGTTTATTAACATAATCACAATATGTACTGTTGTGTAGCTGTGTCCCACCAGGAATGATAATAAACATTTAATAGCCCAATAATACCTGTTTAATAATTTTTCAGCTCACCCTGTCTAATTGCAAGTTTATTAAAGAACGATAAACTTTATAATCGTTGTAAAGGCATAATTGCAATTCCATTGCTTATTTAATATTGAGCTAATGATATTACAAGTAAGTTATATTTTCCCATACATATTAAATATCAATTAGCTGGTTTAAACTATTGATTTGTATTTAATTAACTATGCTATTATATACCAATTAAACTCTTATAAGAGAAGCAGAAACAGCTGGTCTCTTAAATTAAATTTTTAAAACTTTATATTAACATAAATATCACGTTTCCATTTTGTCATGTTTTCCTTCTACGGTGATGGCAATTTGATACCTGTAAACAGGATAAATAAATAGGATAAATAAAACCCAAGATTTCTGATTGTGTTGTATCCATGAATTTAACTCTACTTTCTGGGATGGGGAATGGGCAGATGGCAGATATCCTTCTGTCAGTGACACTGAAATGTGGGCGCTGGGAAAGGCAGAGGGCTGGAAAAGCCTCATCTCACCTGGACATCCCAGAACTTGGCTGGCTGCTCTTCAAAGAGCATGAAATTCTCCAAGGAAAGAAGTTCAACACCTTCCTGAATTGGCCAGCAAGGTGATAGCAGAAGATCCTATATCACCAAATCTGAGAGATTTTTGCTTACTGCACACTTTGATGAAGAAACCTCCAGCTTAGAAGTTTCCTGTGCTGGTGCAGAGAGCAGCGTGTTGTTTATGGATGCTTTGATAAAGAAGCAATATGGACAGAAAACCTGATCTCCCAAAGTTTTCCATGCTTGGCTTCACTGTGTCTGGGGATGCTGCACCCCAAAAGGGGGCATTTTCTCTGTGTGTCATCATCTTGGTTTCCAGGCTCAGAACCATCCCAAACATCCCTGTGACCTGTTCTTCAGAGGACTCCGCCCTGGGCACCCCTGGAGCACCTTTCCTTCCAGGTTCTCCTGCCATGAGTGCTGAGTTCAAGCTTCCCCCACTTGATGTTGTTTGCATCCATGAGCATTCCTGAGACACCCAAACTCCTGCTGCAATTGGCAGAGAGCAATCAGATCCTTTGGAATGGAATTTCTCTATTACACTGTTAAGTCTGCAGAGCAATCCAAGATCTTTGGAGATGAAAAAAGCCATACGAATACACGTTGTTGTTATTAAATCTGTGCCTGGTTAATTTATAAAACTGTATTAAAAAACCTAAGAGGCTTCCCAGATGAGAAAATGGGCACATTACTGTTTGAAATATGAATGAAGCAGAGATCAGTGTTAAATGCTGGAGTGGTATTATATTTTATTCTACAGTGCTCTGCAAAAAAGTTGCATTTATAAACCCATTTATTGTATTATGTACTCGCAAACCACCTTGTCATCCATTTATTGCACAAATAAAATCTTAAAAGCAGAGGATTAGTTGAGTGTGTCCCTGTGGGACCACAATCTGACTTTAAAGAATCCATCAATGCAAGAAAACAGATGGAGCAGAGATGTTTGCCAGCTCATTGCTCCGAGATGGAAAACACGACTGGCTATTCTCCCACAGCCCACGGAGCTGGGAAGAGAGAAGGACATTGAGCAGGGCTTGTGGAAAACTGTCCCCATTCAGGAGCCTGCTCTGCATGAAGAATTTATCATTCCAGTCTGCTCTCCTATTGCTGTGCAGGGTGAAGACCTTGGAGAGGACAGCTCAACTTTGCACAGCGAGGGAAAACTCCTCAAAATCTGTGCAGAACCTTTGTTAAGACCTAATTTTGCCTTAAACACCACTGGAGAGGCACCTACCTGCATTTAGGAACAGCAACAGCACAAGCCAGTGCCAGGGCTGTTGTCCCTACTGGGAATTTCTAGTGCTGAATGGTGAAGGTCTGCAGGATCCTTAAAACTTCCCTCAAACATTTCTTTTTGGGTTAAAAACCATAATGGAAAGAGACAGAAAAGCTTGGATGTGCTGATTTTCGCTGTGCCTCTTTCAACCCAGCAGAAAACCAGAGTCTCCATAACCCAGGAGGAGATTCTTTGGGACAAACAACTTTGGACAGGCACGTGCCTTGAATATTGGAGTACACTGGAATCCAGCTCTCCAGGTGCCTTGAAAGGCATCAGCACTGGAAGCTTCAAGAGGAAGAGCAGAGAAACACTCAGGAGGCAGCTCTTGCCAGGAACAAGCTCTGCCCTGGCAGCAGACAATTAAAAGTTGCTTCTTAGCAGGAAACACAACAGGCAGAAGGGGAAAGAAGGAAGAGGGATTTGTGCTGCTGAGCAAAGAGAATGATATCCCTGTGTTCCCTGGCTAATGAAGGGGAAAGAGACACCTCCGAGGTGTAACTCAGCACTGGAATGTTTTGAAGAGGTTTTTTTTCTCTAGTGGCAGCACAGAGCCTTTGGTCCCTAAAGTTCAGAACGGAATCTGTCTGTATTCCCCACTCTCCTCCCCAGCCCTTCATGGCTCATGCACTTTTTCTGAACCTCTCACAAACATGTCCAATTTGGGGAGCATCTGACAAGCAAGGAAAAATCTTCACAAACCTCAAATCCAGTCATTCTTTGGATTATTTTTTTGCTTTTCCTGAAGCTAAGCAATCTGATGGAGGTGCAGTAGGGAAAACAATTCACCCCAGAGTAAGGTGGCTGCTGGTACTTGAACCTTCCCACACAAACTCTGTGCATCTGTTTACACTGGTCAAATTGTCCAAAATGCTTTGCTAAGGCCTTGGGGCAGCAAGTTCCACAGCTTAACTACACCTCATGTGCAGGAAAAAGTATTTTTTCTGTATTTCCTACTATAAAAGTCATAGCTTTCCACACAGGGTTGTATTTGAAAGAAAACCAAATAAAAGGTTATGTAGAAACAATCTCTTCACTACTGAATATCAAACCTTGCTTGCACTGCTGAGAGCTGGGTCAGAGAATTCCACATCATGGCAAAACCCACACCCAGGCATGGGAAAAAGCTGTTAGGGCTGCCCATCATCCCAAATTTAATTAGCAGTATGATATTGGCTGCACCTGCTCCCTCCATACCCCACTTCTGAAGGCTCTACTCTACTGGGGTTGCTGTTTTCTTTCACAGTCTCACAGGATCAGGTGTAGCTCCAGCATTTCCCCCAGTTCTCTACGAGTTTTAGAGTATTTTTCAAGAGTTGCTCTCCCAGGCACCTCTTGCCTGGCTCAGCCCCTCGTGCTGCAGCCCTGGGGCTCAGCTCCTCCTTGTGAGATTCCTGTGCTGCTCAACCAACCCCTGCTGCTGCCTCTGACCTGCACTTCAAGGGCTTCCCAGGGAATGAATCTGCTCCACTAGAGCCCATTGTACCTGCTGCTCCAGCCAAGTCCTCAAATGTTCTGTTCCAGTGCAGCGAGCTGCTGCAGGAAGGGCTGGAACAAGACTTCCAGGGGAATTTAAGCAATTAATATAAATAAACCTGTCCATGCATTCCCAGTCCCTCCTGGTGTTTCCCTGAAACCAGGACACATCACCATCCACATCAACGCTCCAGGAGGAGATCTGAACCGACAGGGTTTGCGATTTCTGGGGAGGTAGCAGGGCAGCAAGGGACAGGGCAGGACAGCCAGGGACACAGCAGGACAACCAGGGACAGAGCAGAACTGTCAGGGACAGGGAGGACAGCCAGGAACAGGGCAGAACAAACAGAGACATGGCAGGACTGTCAGGGACAGGACAGGGCAGGACAGCCAGGGACAGGGCAGGACAGCCAGGTGTTGGGCACATCTGTCTTGGCCTCACTGCTGTGCTCACCAGCCCACACAGATCCATGGAGCTCCTGCAGCCCTCGGGACACAGCCAGGGCAGGAGAGGGGAACAGGCAGGGTCCCTCCCCTTGTCTGACTGCTCCACCTCCTCCAGGGATTGCTCTGCTCCAGCCAAGGCTGGGATGGCTCTGGGCTTTGTGTCCTTCCCTCCATGCTCTGCTTGGCAGCTCAGCCCTGCACTTGCAGGGACTCAGGGACCTGCCTGCCAAGTTGGGCTGTGGTGGCACTGATGCCACATTTCTTCCTCCACCCACCTTCTTCCACCTCACCAAACCCAGGGGCTGCACATTCAACTGCAGACAGCAGCAAAGTGACCCCACTTTCTGTGTATGAAACCTATCCCACCTTTCTGCAGCACCTCTTCCACTGAAAAAAGCTCTCCAGGGAAATAAAGTGCCTCAGTGGGGACATGGCCCAGAGACTGGAAAAGTCTATAGCACAAGGGGCCTGTGTGAGCCAGGGGGCTGCAAGGGAAGGGGTGTTTGCAAGATGGATTGAGCTGATCTAAAGCTGAGTTGAGCCTTCCTGCTCCATCCCCAGTGACTGGATCAGGATGTGCTCCTACAAACCAGGAGGGCTTTCAGCAGCAGGGATTGTGAGACTCTGAGAGGATCTAAAGCCAGCTCAGAACAAAACTGACAGGGAGAAAGACTCCAAATCCACGTATTTTGATTCCTTAAGAGTGCAGTGTTTTCTCTGAAGGCCTGATTTCACTGGGGCTTCTCGTTTCCCTGAAAGCCCCTGCACCATTCCTTGCTCCTGCTGAAGGACCTCTCCATGTCCCACCCCAAGCCAAGCAGCATCAGCCACAGCCACAGCACATTATCCTGGAGCCTGGTGGGAGCATCTCATGGTGGAATAAATAACACTTCTTGTGCTCTCCTGTCACTCAGAGAGCCACATTTACATGCAGGTCTAGAACTCCACACACAGCAGGAGTGTCCCTGCCTCACACCCTACCCAGAGCACCTGGTGGAAACAAACAAACAAACAAACTCCCCTTAAGGTGAAAATCCAACAAAATAAAGCAAAATTGTAAGGAGAACATGGCAATGGAAACACTTTGCAATAAACCCTGAAGTCCCCATGCTGCTCTGACAGATTGTGGATAAGCTGGAGAGAAAAATAATAAAAATAAACCCACAGAACCGTAAAGGTCACATCTATAGGCGTGCTCTGGATCAACAATGGCTCCTCACAGCTCCCACCTTGGAGGTGTTTCTGCCTAAGCCATCCTTCTTGCAGGGCTGCAAGATGGACAGCAGCACAGGGGAGCACAAAGCACTTCTGCCCTTGGAGATGTGCTGGGATCACAGCTTTCCTCTGCTGACCTGTCCCTGCCTTTGAGCCCCCGTGCCCCAGATCCTGCTGTCCCCACCCAGAGACTCTCACTGCCCAGCTGCTCCAAATGCTGCCCATGCTGGCCGCCCCAGAAGTGCCTGGCTGCTCCAAGCTGGGGGAGCTGTCGTCCTTCCCTCCCCTCTGGAGGCAGGGAAAGCACTGCAGCACCATCCTGCTCTCCATGAACACACACAACAGCCCAAGCAGGGATCCCTGCTGTCCTCCTATTACTGGGAAATCACACTCCAGCCTCACAAGCCTCATTACTCCTGTGTACGGTATAATTAAATTCTATTTGCTGGTTACCTCACAGCACGGCTGCAATTCTTCTGCATCTGAGGTGTTTTAAAAATATTTCTGATCTTCAGCTTCTATTTCATTTTCCCTCTCCTTGGCAACTCTGAGCCGTCTCTTTTAGCTGCCTTCCTGCCTGTGAGGTGGGAAGGGGCAGGAGACCTGCTGAGACCAGTCCATGCTGTGCTGTCTCCTCTCCAAGATGAAGGAGATCAGTGATGTGAATGTGTTATCTCAGGGCAGACCCACAGCACAGGTTAATCCCCATTTCCTCCTCAGATATCCAAACTTGAATTACTTCCCAGGAACTTGAATTGGAGCTGAGGTTCCTAAACAGCTTGGGGAACCTTGTGGTGGTGTCACCAAACCATCACAGATGAGTAAACTGGCCCAGGAAGAAGAAATTCCAGGTTAATCCCAGCTGGAGGTGCATTTGCTACAGTCCCTGCTCCTCGCCTTCTGTTCAAACTTTCTGGAAGAGCTGTGGTGCTAAAATGGAAGGGGCAGCATGAGAACAGGTCCCAACCCTCCAGCAAGGAACAAGGCACCAATTACAGGGAGGGGGACAAAGCCGTAAGATTTAAGGGATTATCTCATCACCACATTTCCGTCCCTTTCTGCTTTGATTGAGGCATTGAGGTTTAAGTGCTCTGGCAGGGAAGGCTTTGGCCACGCTCAGCAGGAGGAGAAAGGAAAGTGAGTGGGCAAATCTCAGGCTGTGGGAGGCTGATTGCTGCCCTGTCCAGACCATGTTCCTTCCACGTCCCAGTGGGAGCAGATTGGGTCCCACCACGAGGAACAAATCCATCCCCCAGGCCATGCAGGCACCCACAGCAGTGCCCAGGCTAGGCTGCTCCAGCTCACCCTGCCTGGCTCCAGACAGGACAGCAAACACACTGAGCAGCCATGACAACTTCAGCCTGCAGCATCCAGCCTAAATTGTTATTCCTGTGATATTCGTGTCTCGTGACCATCCCTCTCCCCTTTTTGAGCATTTTCAGTTTCCTAACTGACCTGAAAACTCACGATTTCTGACACTGGTCCCACTAGCTGGGACACACTGCAAACACTTTTCTAGCCATGCTCAGCTGCCTCAGCTGCAATAAGTGTAGCTCACATCACCTCAAACCTTCCTTCCACCTCTACAGGTGCAATCAGCACAGGTAAGGAGTAGGAAGCTAAACCAGAGAAGATACATATGAAGGAGGGACCAAAGCAGACACAGGCAGCAGGGATTACCCCGTCCAGCAGCAGGGATCACCCCCATGCATCAGCAGGCATCTCCCCCATCCATCAACAGGGATCTCCCCAGTGCAGCAGCAGGGATCATCCCACGTGCATCAGCAGGGTTCTCCCCAGTCCAGCAGCAGGAATCTCCCCCATCCAGCACCAGGAATCTCCCTCATCCAGCACCAGGGATCTCCCGCATCCAGCACCAGGGATGTCCCTCACTCAGCAGCAGGGTTCTCCCCCATCCAGCAGTGGGATCTCCCCCAGTCCATCAGCAGAGATCTCCCATGCATCAGCAGGGATCTCCCCCATCCAGCGGAGGGATGTCCCACATCCATCAGCAGGGATCTCCCCAGTCCAGCAGCAGGGTTCTCCCCCACCCAGCCGTTCCCCACCTTGTGACGTGCCCTGACCAAAACTCAGAGCTGACTCGTGGCACTGATGCCTTTCTTCACCTTCCCTGCTTCCTCCCTGCCAAACCTTCTCACTGCACACAGCTCCTGCTGCCAGTGGGGGCATTTTCCCAGCATTGGCCATAACTTGGATGATCTGTGGAAACAGCTCCCCTGCTTCTCCCAGCGCTGCTCCCGCGCTCACTCTCTCAATCCCATTAAAAGTAATGGGGTGAGATTGTCCAGCCCATTACTTTCAATGGCTTCGTTTCAGCCAGACAGCCTAAAGCTCCCATATCCTCCAAAGAGGCAGCAGAGGAGCTCCAAAACTCCCCGTTTCATTAGCACATCGAGTATTCCAGCTTGCCAGGGTTTAATTGGAAAGAGAGCCAAGCCTGCGTTAAGGTTTGCTAATTGCTGCAGGAGAGGCACGAGCACTCCTTGCACCACTGATGATTATTTCCTTGCTCAGCAATTTTGGGTTCTTCAAGGTGTGAGGTTTTATGAAAATAGTCCAAGTTAGTTAAAAAAAAGGGAGAGACAAGCAAACACAGCCACAGGAGAGGGACTTTATGGAATGGTTGTGTGCTCCAAGATCCTGCTGGGCTTGCTGCTGCTGGAGGGGAAATACAGTTGCAGGAGGATTTGCCAGCAAGAAACATTGGTCTTGCAAAAAGCCAAGTGAAAATCGTATATTTAAGATGCATCACAGGAGCTGCAGTTTGAGTCTTTCTGAACTCTAAGTCCAATAATCCACTGAGGGCAGAGACAGGCCAAAAATCAAACCACTTTACTTCCCAGACAGTTTGATATTACAAGATGCTCAGAAAGCTGCGCAGCCAAACACCTTTCTTTGGGAGCTGGAGAAATCCCATTTCTGGTCTTATTTCTGACCTTGCCTTCTGCTCCAGGTTTATAAATGCCTGACAGAACCTGACCATGTAAAGCCACGTGCCCTGTTACAGCCAGGGAAGGGACCTATTAGGGATGTACATAACGACGTATCCAGGAAACTGAAATAATGACATCTCAACAGCTGGCTAAAAACAGTGTGAAGAGCTGAGTAGTTAAATCATTAGAATGTCCTGAATTGGAAGAGACTCACAAGGATTGAGTTGAACTCCTGGCTCTGCACAGGACACCCCAAGAATCTCACCAGCTGCCTGAGAGTGTTGACAAACGGTTAATTAAAACCTCCTCTGATCATAAAACACCAGGAAGCTGCTGGTGACACTCACAGCCAGGTGCTGGAAGCTTCCAGCCCAGCCCAGACTTTTCTTGCCTCTGAGCTGAGCCAAGAGCAGATTGGGAAGGGCAGCTCTCCTGCACCAGCCCCTGTGAGGTCTCTGGTGGCCCCAGGGGCTCAGGGCAGTGCCTGCTGTGTTGTTGGGTCTCTCTGCTGCTGCTCCAAAGCTGTTAGCAGGGTGATGCTCCAGCCCTGTCCAGTCCAGGACAGATGGTAATAAATTTTTCAGTGGCTGGAGCAGAGTGCAGTGACTGTGTGATTAGCATCTTTTTCTCCACTGCACATTTCATCTGTAAACTAAGATTAAATACCTGGAGGAAAAAAGCTGTGGGAAAAGGGAACTTTAATATGTTTTCACTGCAGAGCTCCCATGAGTGAGCAAACAGCTTGGATCCAAGGCTGGGGTGGCTTGTGGGGCAGGGAGTTTTCTCATGTGCAGAGTCAAGTTACCCACGCTTCATGAAGGTGCTCTGTTAGAACCATGGAAAGGATGGGTTGGAAGGGACCTTAAACATCATCTCATTCCATCCTCAGGGACAGGGACACCTTCCACTATCCCAGGCTGCTCCAAGCCCCATCCAACCTGGCCTTGGACACTTCCAGGGATCCAGGGGCAGCCACAGCTTCTCTGGGCACCCTGTGCTGGGGCCTGCCCACCCTCACAGAGAAGAATTGCTTCCCAGTATCCATCCCAACCCTGCCCCCATCAGTGTGCAGCCATTCCCCCTTGTCCTGCACCACCCTCTAGCAGGGCTGCACCTCAGGATTCTCCTGACTGGAGCAGCTGTGAGGAGCAGCAGGGTCTGCAATCCCCTCAAAGTGAACAAGGGCAGCAGAACTGCTCCATTACCTGCCTGCCTCTGAACTCTCCACTCATTTAAACCCAACAAAACCTATTCCAAGCTCCTGTCAAGCCTCACCGACCTCACTCGCCTGCAACCTCAGCCAGAGATAAAACAAGAGAATGAGTTTCATGAATCGCATGGGAGATGAGGAATGGTGCCTGCTGTTGAGAAAGAAGGAATCATCACCTACAATTCCAGCAACCATCAAAACATTGCTCTTCATCACTGTAACATGAGTGCCAGGGCAGTGATGCTGATAGGGCACCTCAGGTGCAGCACATCACCATTTTTTAAAAAAACAAACACAAGCCCTAACAAAAAGTCTCACACACACAGAGAAAAAAAACCACCACACACTGATAGCCGCAAGGGTGGTGTCAGGGTTTGTGAGCCATCCTTCAAATCCCAAAAAATAACTGACTGCATGCCCCAGGTGTGGTACCAAGCTTTCATTTTGCTCGCATAGCAAAATGACCAAATAGCACACATAGTTCACATAGCAAAGTGACCAGGGCATCCTGCACATAACCCACTCCTTATGGGAGATATTGTCTGCTCTGAGGGGGAAAGACAATGAGATTTGAATGCTCTGGCTGCACTTGTAGGAAATTTTTTTCAGGCACCTTCTTGCCTAAAGGAAAATTCCAACATCCCCAACAGACGGGGAAACAGCAGGCCAGGGAAATATCCTAGCATAGTTTGGGCTGGAAGAAAACTTAAAGCCCATCCAGTGCCATGGAAAGGGACAGCTCCCACTATCCCAGGCTGCTCCAGCTGCTGTCCAGCCAGGCCTTGGACACTTTCAGGGATCCGGGGGCAGCCACGGCTTCTCTGGGTACCCAGGCACAGCAGCTGAGCTGCCCCGAATCCCCAGGGAGCAGCAGGAGGTGTTTGGGGCACTGATGGATGGGCACACAGCACCCGCCTTCCAGGGGACATTACATGCCACTGCTGTAATCAATAATGTATTATTTCCTCTGTGTTTTATATCCTCGTGTTTATTATGTGTAAATAGGGATTTACAGTGATCTGAGCATGTTCATTTAATGCAGCTGACGCGCTGCATGTGAGATCTGCCAGCCGCCCCTCAGACCTGCGGGGAATGAAAAGAGGCTTCTCCCACAAAGCTTTCTTTGCCAAAGAAATGGGGGAAGAAAGGAAGAAAAAAGGGAATAAAACAAGGCCAAGGTAGAGAGATCAGAGCCTGTGCACATGGGATGGAAGGCAGAATGAGTGCCAGTTCTGGGACTCGGAGTCATGCCGGCATCACTGTGAAAAAGACGTCAAACACTGCTCTCATCTCCAGTCCAAGGTGCTGCTTCCAAGAGGAAAAGGAAGGTTAGGGTGGGGGGAGAAACTTCTCCTTGAAAGGCATTGGCACACCTATGCAAAGTTCCTTCTTATTTGATCTTGGGCACAAAGAGCAGAACAGAAGCATATCATCCTTTGCAGCTAAAATGAAAAAATAAAGAGGACTTTTATCCCAGATCCATTTATCTCAGGTAATAAATTCTGCTCCTGCCTGCAGCCAGTCAGTATTTTCCAGGTGGGAAACTTTCTCACTGGAAAAATGAACAAAGCAATGAAAATAATTTGCTAATTCATTTCATACCTTCTTTTCTTTTCTTTTTTTATTTTTTTTTGTAACCTAAACTGCAAGTTAAAACAAATCCGAATAGCCTGGTGTATTGTGTCAATGTTTTGTTCAACAAATATCAAAGCAGCACTGAAATTTTTAATTGTCTCTTAAGAGATCTTAAGACACCTCCAGAAGTTACACAGCACTTCCCAGCAGGAAGCAGCTGGATTGAACAGCTCCTGTAGGATGGTTTCTATAGGATGGCAGCAGCCTGAAGGTCTCTTTACACCTTTTGAGAAGCAGCAGCTGCAGCACCTGCCCACCCTGGAGCACCTTGGGATGTGAGGACATCGTTGGAACCCAGAAACCTGGGATTTTTGGGTTCTCTGTGCTTTCTGGCACTGACCCCCTGGAGAACACTGCTTTTGACCTGAGGCCTTGGAGAAAGCTCCAAATTTGAGTGATGGAGTTAAAGTCATGGGTGTGCAGTTAAATAGAAGTGTGTGATTTCACATGGTGAAGGGTTTGGAATTTGAGGTTTTTATCATGTAGTAATAGGTATGGGACAAGGTGGAGGATTTTGGGTATTGTCTCTTTCTGTCTTCCTTCTTTTTCATGGTTTCAGGTACTTTCTGATTGGACAGTTAGTGCTGCACTGTGGGTCACAGGAGTCTGGTTATTGGGTCAAAACTGTAAATAATATAGGTGTTAATTTTTTATTGGAGTGTTTAGTTTTAAGAGACCTTGCAACTAGCTAAATTCACCTCCATTTTGCTCAGTTTTAGCTGCAAGAAGTGTTGCAGAACTTTCTGTACTTTAGATAAGCTTTAATAAACAACCAAGCCCGAACATGAGAAAATTCATCTCCTTTGTGTTTTTAATCCTGACTGAGTGAAGACAGAAGAAAATGAAGACAAGCCACTAAAGAAGTGGTGCAGTTACCACCTTTACAGCCATGATCCTGCTCCCACCTTCCCTGTGAAGCCACCAGATAAAATGAAGCAGTGTGACCTGTCCCCAGCAGGTTCTCAATCCTGATCAGCAGAGCAGCTCAGCAGAACTCTCCAGCACACCCCTGGGAAATTCAGGGTCTGAGCAGCTTTCCTGTGCATGCCTGTGCTTATCCCAGCATGCCCAAAGTGTGCCTTTTCCAACATCTGTGCCCTATCTCGTGTCCTCTCAAGCTCATCTTGGTGCATCCAGCCAAGGAAAAACACAGCTCTGCACCAGAAACAAACCCCTCAGGACCAATCTTCCCTTCTGGCTGTGCCAAAGCCTCCTCATGCAGCAGGGACTGTATTATTTACTCATCTGTGTTATTTGCTCCCAGCTTCGCTGGGAAAGAGCAGTCACATCCTTTTCCAGCTTCTGGGAGGATGTGTTTCTGTCACACAGGAGACTTTCTGCAGTGCTACAGAGGAGAGGGAGGCTCTCCTCTCTCCCTGAGCTCATCTGCCTCGCCAGGCTCCTGCACCATTAAACAGCTGTCAGGTTCCACCTCAGAGCTTCTTGCAACTCAGCAGAAAAAAAGGAAAAAAAAAAAGAAAAATATGGGGGGAAAAAAGGAGGCCTAGCAGAAAAAAAGCAGATAAGTACCATAAAACACTGGAGAAAACAGACAGGCCCCTATTGGTCAACAGCTGTGCACTGCTGTGGCACCGTCCTCGCTGGAAGACACGGCATTAGGGGAAGCAATGATCATCATCATTAAATGCCTTGATGGAACTCAGGCATCTGGTTTGCAGCATTTAGCTGATGAAATAAATAAGGGTTCTTTTGGCAAACACAGAGGGAGCAAACATGAGAGGATCACAGATGCTGGAGGGATTCCAGCTTCTCTAGTAGTGCCCTTCCCTTTTGCCAGCTCAGGGACATCCCAGAGGAGAGTCCTGCAGCCCACGAGGGCAGTCACACCACTGCCAGAAGGCTCTTTGGGCAGGCAGATCCCATTACCAAGGGCACTCAGCCCTCCTGGTGTGGGAAAAGAGACAACAAGCCTGACAGATATGCAGAGACTCAAAGTGGAAAACCTGCTGCCTCCCATCCCTGAATGCTGAGGGATGGATCCATAGGGCTCCCCAGGATGAGATGAGCAGAATCCTAGTCACATCCTGCCATATGCCCAGATGAAATCCCCTCATTTGGGACTCTCTTGCTGCCTGAGGAAGCTCATCCTCATCCCTGGCAGTGTCCAAGGCCAGGCTGAATGCGGCTTGGAGCAGCCTGGTCTGGTGGAAGGCATCCCTGTCTATGGCAGGGGTGGAATGGGATGGTCTCTAAATTCTGTTCCAACCCAAACCACCCTGGCATTCTCTGGTTCTGTGGGTATCCCACAGAGAATTCACTGTCAGCCCTGCCTGCAGTGAGGACAGAAGGCTGCCCACCTCCTCCATCCACACTTGGACATGGAGCATTACTCCATGGACCAGTTGTTCCTTCTTGTAATCCCATCCCAGGGTGTCTTGGGTTACAGTACAGGATATGATAAAAGGTATCAATTCTATCACCATCTGTTGAGGGTGGGGCAGTGATCCTGATCTCTGTGGGAGATATTCTGCTAATGGGCCATCCATTGAAACCAGCTGGGGCAGTGTTCTTTATTTCCAAAGGGACATCTCCTGTTCATGGCCAGATTTTAGAAACCAGCTGGGCCAGTGTTCTTGATCTTTTCACAACCCATCCTTCCTGCAGGGAGTTCTCTTCTGCTCATGGCCATGGAGTCCCACTGTGACACTGATCAAATTACTGCATCCCATGGGGAGATGCTCCAGCCAGGGGGAAGAGCCCAACATTTCTCACCAAGATCAAACCAGAGGTTTTGGGACACCAAGGGAGCCCTTTCTCCACTGGACTCCAGAGGAAAATCGGATTTCTCCACATCACCACTGGATCTCCAGAGGGAAACTGCCCCTTGTCCAGGAGCACTGCTCCAACTGAAGCA
>VRYO01001477.1:5820825-5887937 GCA_009812075.1 Sialia sialis
TGCCAGGGCACTGCTGACTCCTGCCCAGCTTGCCCTCACCACAACTCCCAGGTCACTTCCCACACTTCTCCTGTTCAGCTCCTCCATCCCCTTCCAGCACCTTCCTCTTCCTTGGGGAAAAAAATCATTGTGAATGATCCCACCACGGAGAAACCTGAGGGGAAAAATTAAATTGAACTCCACAAAGCCCCTTCCCCTTGCTACAGGTGGCTGAGGGCTGAAGGCATCTTGCCTTGAACATCGCCCTTCCACGCTGACAGGTTCCCCAGGGAGGCTCTGCACACATGACTTTGCTTCCCTTCACGCTTGTATAAAGAGAAAAGGACAAATAAATTGAGATTTATGGGACGCCAGAACAGCTGATTTTTTTTAAAATCATTTTTCCCTCCCTGCCATTGAACTAAGTGTTTTATTTTCTCCCCTGCAGTGGCTGTTTGGAGGCTGCAGATGGAGCAGAGAGAGCAGCTGGGATCTCCTTGAAGAGAGATCAGTGACAGCAGGATGGGCTGGGATGTGTGTGGTGCCCTCACAGCACCTCAGCCACCTCCATGTGGCACATCCCAGAATGGTTTGGGTTGGAAATGACCTTCGAGATTGTCTCATTCCACACCCTGCCATGGGCACAGACACCTTCCACTGTCCCAGGCTGCTCCAAGCTCCATCCAGCCTGGCTTTGGACACTGCCAGGGATCCAGGGGCAGCCACAGCTGCTCTGGGCACCCTGTGCCAGGCCCTCCTCATCCTCACAGGGAAGAATTTCTTCCCAATATTTAATCTGATATCCCTTCTTGTGCTTGTTCAGGAAGCAGCTGGGCCGAGGCCCAACCTGGTTTCCAACCTCCGAGCATCAAATAATGTAGAAATTATTTTCCTACGACTGCTGTGCAATTGTTGTGGCATTTGCCTGGAACAGGGGCCCTGTGTGCTGGAATCAGAGCGAAGTGGGAATGGCTGGTGGCCTCTTGATGGAACCAAACCCTACAGCACCTCCTGAGGCTCCAGGCAGAAACAAGACCATGACCAGAGAAGGGAAGGGAGCTGGGGACAGGGCTGGAGCACGAGTCTGATAAGGAGCAGCTGAGGGGGCTGGGAAAGGGGCTCAGCATGCAGAAAAGGAGGGTCAGGGACACCTTCTGGGTTTGCACAACTCCCTGACAGGAGGGGACAGCCAGGTGGGCTTCAGGCTCTGCTCCTGGGGGGGAAGAAGTGACAGGAAAGGGGAAACGGGCTCAAACTGCACCACAGGAGCAACCTCACCATGATCCTTAAAGTCTCCATGACCTTTGCAACCTCTCCATGGTCTCTACAACCTCACCATGATGTCTTTAACCTCTCCATGATCTCTACAACCTCTCTATGGCCTCTTCAGCCTCACCACAGTTTCTAGAACCTCACCATGGTTTCTACAATCTCTCCAAGGTCCCTTCAGTCTCACTAAGGCGTCCTCTGGTCTGTCTGGATGCAAAACCCTGCAGATGCACAGCCTACGTGTGTTCCTGGGGTGCACACCTGTCCTATGTCACACAGGTGTGTCCTGCAGGTGCAGCCCCTCCATGCACACCCCCATGAGCACACACAGAGGCATGAATGCTGCAGCCACGCACAGGAATGAGAACTTCTCACAGGTATGTCCCTTTTCAGTGCCTGGTTTCTTCTTTTGCTGGGAGCCACAAACTGATATTGCATAGATGGGCTGGATTTCCCTCCCTGTTTTTAAGCTGCTCCCTGAATCTGCACTCTTTGGGTCTCCCACCCCCTCAAACCATCTCTCTCGGTAGCTGCTCCTTTTCGTGTCCCAGCTGACTCCCCAGGGATGGGAGGCAATGGTTAATATTACATTTTTCACTTCCAAGCATGCAAATGCCCAGAGTGGAGCTGAAAACAAGTGACTTCTGACCAGAGCGATGTGATTAGGAAATGCAGATTTTCCCTCTCCCTCCAGTCCTGCTGACTGGAGTCAGGTCTGTGTCACCTCTGCACACTGGCTGTGTCAGGGAGCTGCCTTCGATGCATCTTTTAACGAAGTGCCAGTGATTGATTGCTCCCTGGCCTTACAGGGACGCTGCTGGCCCCCCGACCCGCTCCTGAGTGGAGGATTGTGGCAGAGGGGCTCAGCCTCAGCTCTCAGCTGAAATTTCCTCCCTTCCAGCAGGGATGTGCAGCACGAGCAAAGTGACAAGTTTGAGCTGCCGTCAGCAGAGGAGCCGATGGTCTCCTCTGAATAGCGGTGCACGGGTTTAGGTTTTAATTAAGCCCTTGTGGCTTCCTTGAAAGGTTGGAGATGACACAGCCTCCTCTGAAGCTGGCCTAGGGAGACATCCAGAGTCAGCACCAAAGCCTGCCTCCTCCTCCAAATGATGTGAAACTGGGACCCTGGAAAAAAGGATGAATTCTGAAGCGCAGCAAAAATGTTGTGGTTTTCTTTTTCCTGAGCCAAGGTCTGCTTTGGGAGGAAGGCAGGCTCCTGCCAGCTCAGCTCCTGAGCCTGGTGAGCCATCACTCTCCAGCCATCACTCTCCATCTCCGTGCCCTGCTGCTCTCTGGTTAGGGGAGCAGTGAAAAAGATGTAGCAACAATTCTTCCCTCATGCAGAAGAGAAGCAAAAAGCAGTTTATTAAAGAAAGAACTACACTTTTATAGACTAGATTGTGGAACTAAGGACAGACATGACTTCATTGGTGCAAGGAAGGTAACACCCCTTGTAAACATGACTTCAGGAAAACATCATGTCTCTCATGCATCCAGCAGGTGCTTAATCATTGTTATAATTCTTTCTCTCATGTTTTCTTTGGGCAGCCTGAGAAAATACAAGCTGCACCTTTGCCTGGTTTTTACCAGCATCCAGCACAGCGCCTGGCTGTCCCTGCAGGGTCCCACGGTGATGAGTGTGATCTTTCATCCCGAATTTATTGCTGCTCTCCATGCAGATGCCGACAGGGAAATGCTCTCCCTTGCATTTACACTGCTGGATCCACAGCCATCAAATACCCTCAGCCAAAGGCCTCTGGCTACTGCCAGCAAGTCCTGGATCTGCCCGTGTCCGTGTAAATCTGAACTTGTGCTGCTTGCTCTCCGGACAGATGAACAAACATCTTCCCTCTCCCTCCTGCTCCACAACATTGTATTTTAGGACTGACTAGAAGATTCCTATCAAACAGTAGAAACACATTTGTCAAAACTGTTGACAGTGGCTGGGCTTCTCTGAGGAGATGATGGAAAAGGAGCAATGTTTAATTCCCAGGTCAGTGGGATTCGCAGCACTGTGTTATTTGAGCTTTGTTTCCTCCACACTTCCTTCTCTGCTTTTTTTCTTTTCAGGATGGAAAATCCCTCAAGCTAAAACATTTTTACCTGGCTTGCACTCATTTTTAATCCAAACAAAAAACAACCTGGTAGTTTTGAACTGGTTTATGAAGAAAACAAACCAAGCAATGATGCAGGGCAATTTTTTGAGGAGGACTTGCTTTTTTCTGGTTCAAACAAGAACAAAAATATTCATTTCCCCCACCAGTCCTCTGGTCATTTTAAACAGGAGGGTCAATAAATTGAGAGAATGGGGAGGAACATGTTTATAGCTGGGAAAATGAGATGGGAAAGCCCCATGGGAGGAGACAGGGAAGGAAATGCTTGTTCCAGAGACTCATCAGAGACCCTGAATTTCACTGGGGCAGTTTGAGTGATGAATGTGAAGAAGGAGAAGGAAAATGAGAAGAATGAGGAGGAGGAAAAGGAGGAGGAAGATCCTACCAACAAAAGACAGATAAAGTGGAGCTTAAATGTCACATCCTCTCTTGGCAGTGCCCTGTGTCCTCCCGCTGTGACCTCCTGCCCCTCTGATCCCTGGCTTTGTCTGGAGGGGAAGTGGAGACATCTCAGTGCTGATGTCACACAGTCACAGGTCTGTGACTCCAGGGACTCTGTCTGACAAAAACACCCAGAACAGCCTCAGCAAACATCCTCTGGACAGCATGGAGTGAGAATTGACACTGTACACCATTTCTAGAGCCACTTGTGCCATGAAGCTGAAGAGCTCTTCTGTGCTGTCTCCTGTTTTGAAGAGCTCTCGGTGTGACACAAGGGCTCAGGTCAAGCATTCTCACTTCCACCAGCTCCTTCCACTCCTGGGAAACACATTTCTAGGAGGAGAAGATCTGTGTTCTGCTCTTCCTGTCACATCTTTAGGCAGTTTTTTGTTCCCTAGTTCTTGTTTGCCTCATTTCTAACAGGTTAAGGAACAGCTCAGAAGATGCACAAAAAAGCCCAAACCCTGTCATTATTTACACATCTCCACTCCCCCAAACCATTCCAAGTACTTAAAAAATGTGTGTGAGACCAAGGTGCTTTCAAAAAAAAAAAAAAAAAGAAATTTTTCAGAAATAGAAATAAATAGCAAATGACTTCTATGTCCTTTTTATTTGCTCCCTGGCTCTTCAGAACATAAAGGTTATGTTTTCCAAATTTTCCCTGCTGCTGTAAAGATCAAACAGTCAAAAGGCAAGGAAGGCTGAACCCCTCATTTCATGTCATGACTTCAGGAGCTGGGGCCTTTGGAAAAGCAATAAACATCCCTGGCCTGATGCTCTAGAGTATTGGTGAGATTTGTGAGTAAGAACAGAATTTTATGGGCCTTGAGTGTCCTTAGGATCCTCCAGGGGGGACTTTTGGTTATCCTAAATATAACTTGCTTCTTTTCCAAGGTCCTTTCTCACCTGGCTTGTGCTAAAAGCTGTGCTCGGGGTTGTGAGCTCCTCCACAACAGAGATTTCCCTTTCTGCTTTCCAGGGCTGTACCTGACCCATGGGATGCTGCCTTGGCTCGTGCTGCCTCTGTGTGTATCTCACAGCCTGAGCATCCTCTCTGAGACATCAGGGCAATATCTTTTCCCTTTTTTTTCCTGCCACAGGCCAAGCACACTGAAGAAGGGCTTTGGCCCCTGGGGATCCCGCTCTTGAGATGGTTCCAGCGGGAGCAGATGGCGATGGCACATGAGCATTTCAGGCATCACTACCACCGTGGATGGGCTCACCTTGAGGAAACAGAGAAACCCATTTGTCCTGCTATTCAAAGCATGTCTCTATCCTTGGCTGACACAACTCAGCCTCATGGGTGCACGCAGCCAGGTCGCCGAATTCAGCTCCCTGCAAGCCGGGGAAGGGGAGCAGGAAGGATCCCGAGCACCTCCCTGTTACTACGGTAACACAGCAGCCCTGCTCAGTGCCACGCTGGTGACTGCAGCAATACTTTTCTATAATGGTCCCACTCAATCCTGCCTGGGAAAGAGCTCAAGCCAAGGGGAGGAATGCAAACAGCCCCCCTGGGCCGAGGGGGAAGCTCTCCCCGCTGCCCATAGCCACCCCGACAGCCACCCCAACCTTTTATTAAGTGTCGAGCCATTCCATTTGCCTGTCGCTCTGTTTTATTTCCATTACCTTTCAGCAGGGGAAGATTTAGGATCCATCTCCCTGTTTAGCAACATCCATTTGTAACAGCGGGATCGCTGGGGAGCAGTCAATAAGTGCTACACCGGTCCATCCCTGGAAACTGTGCTGCAGTTAGTGCAGAATATGAAATATATATGGCTGCCTTCACCTAATCTAAAACTGTATCAAATGGCTCTTAACCTTGCCCGAATGAATTCAATTTGGCTACTGGATGCGGATCCAATCCTTGGGCTAGAACAGAAAAATCACTTACTAAAGCGATGCTCCCGAGGGACGAGCTCCTGAAAGAAAACTCGGAAAGATTTCCAGTTCACTAGTCCTCTGATAGTTCACGCAAGACAAATCTGGAATGATGAGGTCTTTTCGTCAAACACAAGCAAACCCCAGGAAACACGGGAATAGCATTACAAGTGCATTGGAGGGGGGTTTGTTAGGGAAGCTCAGGGGAATGCAGGAGAATTACAAGGATGGGAAGAAGATGGAGATGTGAATCGAAGGATCTTTGTGTATTTCTGGGGGTCTCATAAGAGAGGAGGTCTGTAAAGAGAGGCAGAGTGCTCAAAGCAAGGGGAACAAAAACATCCATCCCTGCCCTCTGGCAGTGGGAGCCATTCTCTGTGTCCTGTCCCTCCATCCCTTGTCCCCAGTCCCTGTGCAGTTCTCCTGGAGCCCCTTTAGGCCCTGGCAGGGGCTCTGAGCTCTCCCTGGAGTCTTTTCCCCTGGGGAACACCCTCGGCTCTCCCAGCCTGGCTCCAGAGCAGAGGGGCTCCAGCCCTCAGAGCATCTCCATGGCCTGTCTGGGCTCACTCAAACAGATCTGTGTCCTTCCTGCACTTCCCTGAGCTGGATACAGCATTGCAGATGAGGTCTCATGAGAACTGAGCAGAGGGGCAGAATCCACATCCTCAAGCTGCCCACTCCTGGGCTTTATCTCACAGACAAGGCTGCTCCGGGAGAGGCTTTTCTGTGCAGTTCTATGCCCCAGGATGGCAGCCTGGCCGGGCAGCGATGGATCCCAGGCCAGGCATGATTTCCCGTGGCTCCCGGCCCCGCGCTATTGACTCCCGCTGCCGTTAATTGAATTGTCTTGTACTACACTTTGTTTAAGCCGATGAGTGATGCCTCTCACTCAAGCATTCTACTCCCGGTGAAATAAGGACAGAGACACGTCCCCGGTGCCAAACCCCCCTGCCAAGCCACCAACACCACATCCAAAAGCTGCTCCCCCTCCAGGGGACCCTCTGAGCTGGGCACTGGCAGGAGTGATGCGGCTCTGAGCATCAAAGGATGCGGCTTTGGGAGAAGCGGGGATGCCCCAGGGATGCGGTGGGACTGATGAGGAAGGATGAGAGAAGGTACTGCACAAGCGTGGGGAAGGGAGAAGGATGTGGGGAGAAGGGAGGTGAGCGAGGCGAGCTCAACAACTTCCTCTGGGCCCCTGGGCACAGCTGGGCTGCGGCGCACACCGTGGCTAATGAGGCATCTGCTCGGGCTGACAGGCGGCATCTGCTCGGCTCCCTCCTCCTGCCGAGCTCCTGGCAGCCAGGTGTGCCCAGGTGTGCTGCCCGCAGCCCCCAGCTGTGCCCAGGTGTGCTGCCTGCAGCCCCCAGGTGTGCCCAGCTGTGCCCAGGTGTGCTGTCCTGCAGCCCCCGTGCCCAGATCTGCGAGGGAGAAGAGCATCCAGGGATGCCTGCAAATGGAGGAGGATCTCTGCAGGGAGGGAGCAGGAACCTTTGCTCCATAGCACACCCGTGTTCCCCTCTAATTACTGGTATTAAGCTATAAAATTTTATGTTTGCTGCCTCTCCTTTTATGTCTGACTCCCTGTTTACAATCACTTAGGCCAAGCTGCCAGGCCTGGCATTAAAATATCCCGTTCAATTACTGTGGGAGCCTAGGGCAGCGGGGGCAGTGGGAGCAGAGCTGTGGGATGCACTTGCAGCCAGGATGGGCAAAGCTGACCAGGATTGCCTTTAACTGAGGTGGAGCTTGGCAGCTCAGCCAGGCAGGGCTGAGAAGTAAACCCCAAGGCTGGAACAATGTGGAGAAAATCTGGATTTGGCCTCTCTCTGAACTAGAAGTGTTGGGAATGGGAAGATTTTCTTTTCCTCGGGAAAAGAGTCAGTTTAGAAGCGGAGGAGTCCTTTGGCTTTGTTTAGGGGATCTGTGGTGCAGGCAACAAGGAGCAGGGGGGTTTGGCCAATAAACAGAGGTATTTCAGGGTTCTCCTCATAAGATGAAATCTTAATCAAAGTCTTGATCACTATTGGTCATCAAAGACCCCACAGGGCTTTTCTAATCACAGAAGAGGAAATCCACTATCTCAATCAAATCCTAGTTAATTAGATTCCCGGTTGAAACTCGATATTTTCACTGTACTCATTTCCTGGCCTGTTCAGCTGCACTGTCGTAGCACGTGGGAAACAAGGAAAACCTTTCCAGAGGTGTGGGCTGTGCACGTGGTAGCTGTGAAATCCATCTGTGAGCTCCCAAAGCACTGAGAGATCCATCACAAGTGAGTGTGGGATGGGATACATAAATCCAAAGGCACTTTGAGCACCCTGCCTGAATGGCAGCGCTCCTGCTTTGCTTTTGCCATCTCTAAGGGAGAAAAACGCGTTTCAGGGCCACAGGAGCTTATCAATAAACGTAACAGAGGGGCCAGTGCTGAGATAAATGGGGCAGGCAGGTGGTGGGTACAAAGCCCAAGCTCATTTCTATATGTGGAACACAAGGCACCTGGGCTTTGCTCCGTGCTGTGTCACAGAGGCTCCTGACCTTCCACAAGGAGCTGTTTTCCTTGCTCTGTCTCACTTTCCCCAACTAAAAAGTAGGAACAACCTCACACTGTTGACATGCAGGGATGCTGCAGCCCTTTCCCAGGCACAGAGAGGGGCTGAAAGGGCAATCTGGCACTCGCAGCTGAGTGCAGAGCAGTGAGCTCCACCTCTCACATATGAAATGAACGCAGTGCCCATGCAGAACAGGGGGAAAATGGGTCTTTTTGTGCATGTCCAGCCCAGCCTCACCACCAGCTCTGCTGCACAGGGACTTTGTGCCCTTCAGACCCCCTCAGCCACCTCCAGCATGGCAGGGCCCTACACAGAAACTGGCAGGACACATGGCCAGGCAGGGGATTGTGAAAAATGAGGTTCACTTTCCTGGAAAAATTTTAAAAGTTTAATAAAAGACAATAAGAGACAAACAATAAAGCAAAAGATTATACAGTCGGGTGCTTGGCCTTCAGCCAAGAGCACCCCCTAATTTAGAAAACACTTCGGTAAATGCATCAACATGTTACATATTCATAGATCTTCACGCATTATTCAAAATTATCCCCCTCCATCCTGTAAATCAACATTTTCTTGTGGCTCCATTTTGTCAATACTCCCTGATAAGATCAATAAATTCCTTCCCTGGGGTTCTGGTGTCCAATAATCCAAGAATGTGAAGAACTTCCTGATTATCCTTTCTACCATTCTCTGAGTTAGTTCCACGAACAAAAAGCTTTTAACATCACCATGTTATAGTCCAAGAAAAATATATATTTATCACACTACTATTTCTAAGTTTTGTTAGCAGCAGAACGAAAAGAAACTATATTCACTCAGCAAAGTTTACCAACACTATACATAAAGCATTCATTTTAATATTTGCAAAATGCCAATAATATAACATGCACTTATAACAGGATGAAGCCTGGTTTTTGCTGCTTTTTAATCCAGCCCAACTCTTCTTGTTTGCCAGGATCCCAACAGCATCTCCTCTTTGCCCAGGACCCCATCTGGCTCCTGCTGCAGCCACCTCCCCCAGCTCCTCCCTGGCTCCTCACCAACTGCTATTAACAGAACTCGCCACTCTCAGAACTGGGACTCGGCCGGGAGTGTCTTAAATCTGAGGCCCTCCCTGGATATTTCCATATCTCGGCAGTTTAATGCTTTGTATTTAATGTACTCAATTTGGAAGCCAGCAGGCAGCGCAATTTTCAGGTGCACACAATGTGAATAATGAAAGCCTCTGTGTCCCCAGTTCTCAATCCACCTGAGTCCCTGGAACTGGATTAGAGGAGGGAGAGAGGAGGACTGGCCAAATGAAGCTCGGCAGCTGAGGGATGAGGGACAGAAATGAGTCCGTGGCTGATGGATGGATCTTGGATGTCCCAGCCAAACTGGAGGACACGCTGTACCGAGCTCATGCTGGGCACACCATCTCCAGGAGACATTTAACTGGCCTTAATAATGTCAGTGTCTCTTAATGAAAATACTCTGCTCCACTTAATAAGTACAGTGCAGGCTCGGGCCATTAATCCACTGAACCTGGGGTTTTCCAGCGTGGGGAGTTTGTTAGTGCCACTGCAGCCTGGAGCTAAACAGAGGAGAGTGTCCTTTCCCTCATCCATTCCCAGATTAATCCCAGCCTCTACAGAGTCCTTGCCAAGCCCACCACCAGCGTGGTTACCTGTGTTCCTGATGTGTTGTCCCCCTGGGAGCCCTGCTGGGGCTGTACCACATGGTTGGCACCAGAGAGGCACCAAAGGCTGGCCTGGTGGGGAGCCCTGTGCTGGGTGTGCTGCCTCATTCACGTCCCATCACCTTCCAGCCTGCTCTGAGGGTGAAAGGAAAGCCACTTCCCTCGGTTATCTCACCCTATGCAAAATTAAGATTAATTTTAGGCAGGTGTTAAACCCACAGAGACTGTTAACTCCATTCAGTGGAGTGGAATAAACATCTCAAGGCACATTATCGGCATGGGAACGTCATCCTCTGGTCCTCTGGGGACAGGGCAAGAAACGGAGGAAAATTCTCCCCCCGGGAACACGTGGGCTGAAGCAAGAGAGAAATTCTGGGATGCAGAATGAGCTGATGATAAAGGACCTGCAGCTGATGGAAGAGGAGTTCTATGGCAAACAGGGCCCCCAGCACAAAAGCTCTCAGCCCATAATTGGAGCTGCCAGGCTCCAACTTAATAATGCCAGTTAACAACAATATTAATAATGAATCCACTCGTGCAGGATTTGCCTGCACTGCGCCATCGGGATCCTTCAGAAAGCAGCACCGAAGGGAAATTGAAACTACTGAGCAAAGTGATAGTCTGACCTCCCCCGTAACTCGCTCGGTTATCATGATGTAACTTAAAATCTGCTTTAGCAATTACATTCCTCACAAGATCTGAAGTGGTGGAAAGGAGAATTATAATGATAATATTAATATACAGCCTCTTCCTAGCGAGAGCAAGTCATTAGGCAGCACACAGGGAAGATGCACAGGCAGAAACAGATGGGAAAAGCGCTACATCAAGAGTTTAAAGCCAGGCTTACAAAGGGGAAAAAAGCTGCAAATTCTAAGTGGATTATGGAAGGCAGACTGCAAAGGGAAAGCGAGAATTGCTCTGCGCCGTGCCGGAAAAGGCTGTTCACACACGGCGTGTGAGAGGGGGATGGATGGGGGGAGAAGGAGCACGGTGGCACAATCAGTATTCTGGGGATGTGCTTTGCTCCCTGGAATTCCAGGTGCTGAGTAGGTTTATGTCTCACGGGTTTGAGCAGGCTGTTTCTCCTCAGCACAGACAGATCAGTACCTCTGCCAGGTGACACATCCTGCCTGTGACAGATGGGCAGCAAAATTTAGGTGGGATAAATCTCAGCCTGGTAGTAAAGTGTGTGAGGATGCACCAGGTTTGCTTGGGAGAGTCTAAAATCATTGTCGTCAAACCTGCAGTGCTCTGTGAGGTATTTTCATCCAGGACCAGCAAAAAGCAGGAAATCAGAACTTTAAAAACACACAGGCTTTATGTCTCCTTCCCCCTCAAGTTTGGGCATGTCTTCCCTCTGCTTTGTGGCTACCAGCCCTTGGGTGGGTTCATTAAACACAGCACTGTCCCCCCTTCTGTCTTCATCCAGCTCTTAGCACCTCCGCCTGCTGGGGAGAAGGGGCTCAGGAAGCTGCTGGGTGGTTTTTCCTGCTGTTCCTGGCTGGAAGGAGCCTTGATTTCCACACACACACACACACATACACACATACAGAGCAGCAGCAGAAAATGGGCAGCATTGGGTGTCCCTGGTGCCTGTGATGCTCCTCCAAGCCCACTGCACACAGGGGTGGCAGCCAAGGAGCACAGCTCATTCCCCACCCTCGGGCTTTCAGAACCTGATCAGGGAGATCAAGCAATGAAAACAAACTCAGTGACCCCCAGGAGTTTCCCAGAGGTGAGAGGGGCAGCCCTACAGCCCACCTGGGGTGGCCCCTCACCTGCTGGGCTGTTCAATGCTAGTTGGATCTTCCCAAACCTGGGCATTGCCAGGGATTGGGCACAGCCCCGAGGCTGCCAGAGCTCCAGAAGTGTTTGGACAGAGCTGCCAGGGATGCCCAGGGTGGGATTTGGGGGTGTCTGTGCGGGGACAGGAGCTGCACTGGATGAATCTGGTGGGGCCCTTCCAGCTCAGGATATTCCATGATCTGTGATTGCTTCTCTTCATGCCAGTGCATGTGATATGGATGATTTTGGGGCTCCATCCCAGCCATGCCCCCCTTCCTGGCTGTCCTCGAGGAGCTGCAAGCCCAGCTGGGGTTCCACTGAGCCCAGCTGGGGACACTTCAGCGAAGCACACCAAGAGCAATTGGCACAACCGTTCTCATTCTTGCACTCCTCCCCAAAGCAGCAGAGATCCATCACTCCCAAAGCTCCTCCAGATCCTGCAGCCTGCACTTGCCCAGGCCCCCCAGCTCAGCCAAGGCCTCTCAAGGGATGCTCTGCAGGAGTTTGGCTCTTGTCTCATCCCCTGGCTGGCCAGAGACATCGAGGCACTCCCTGCCTCAGCATCCCTGGGAGCTCCAACCTTGCAAACCACCCTGGCTCCTCAGCAGAAACTGGGACCACACCCGACAATCTGGGGTGAAGATGAAACCGTTGCCATCAGGACAAGCCAAGAATTCCAGTGGCTTTGGGGGAGGAGAAGTGCCTAGGAGGTGGTTTTTGTGGTGGGAGTGAGAGGACAGAGCCCTCCTCTGCCACACTGTCTTAATATTTCAGCCTGCTCTGCCATCAGCCAATTGAAATGCAATTATCTCCCAAACACTCAGCTATACATTACTCCCTTATTGTTATCTTACTGGATTTTTTTCTGCTGTTCCATGCCAGATAAACTTAATTTTTCCCCATTTGTTCCAGCATATAAGTATTTATTTGCAATCATTTCCTATTAGGTAGACAGATCCTGCAAGGAAGCCAACATTTCCCCCCATAATGCAGTCCCAAAAACTTGTAATAGTTTATTTGATCAAATAATCATTGCCATATCAAAGCAAAACTATTTTCTCTTCAAAACTATGCATTTATTAAGATGTAAAGTAGTCTGATCATATTGGGAGCGAAAAATAAAAATAATATTATGGTCCTTTGCAGGAAAATATTGCATATTTATTTTGGATGGCTTCCCTGGAATTTTAATTTAGGCCTTTATATATTTATTTCCCTTGCCAGCCAGCTGGGGAGTAAACAGAAGGTTTGATGTTCAAATTTTTTATAGAACTGCATTCAGGACTTCAAATTTTATTTTTAAGGGTTGCTTTTACTTAGGGCAGAGACCCTTTTTCTGGAGACTAAGATCCATGCAGGAAGCAGCTGCTGGAAATGGAGGAGCTGGCACTGAGAGCTGCTTGGAGAAATGAGGAAACTGGGAATTCAGGCTCTGGGAGCTGGGCCTGGGGAGCAGCTCTGTGTTGGATGAGAAGTCCATTTGAAGGGGCTTTACAAGCTCAGAGCATCCACTGCTCTCTGGCTCCAAGGAGAAACTGCATTTCCCAGCCCAGACGTTCAAATAAAGCCATGATTTATGTCCCCACCTCATGGGACCAGCTTAAAAAAAATAAAAAAATAAAAAACATCACAGGCATTTATAAAACAAGTAAATTTTAGTGGTTTAGTGGTTCCTTTCTATTTCTCTTCAGAGCCTCAAGCTTTTAAAGGGTTGTATTTTAAAGCCTTCTCTCTGCAACTGCTTGAGACAAGAACTTTTTAAGATGCTGCTTATCCCTCTTATTTACACAGCTCTAGGGATTTTTCAGACATCAGCACAAACTGGGGGACTGGACTTTTCCTGATGGGGAGAGGAGGATCCACTGACGGGAAGATGCAGCTTGACCCCATCCATGTCCTGCAGGTGTGGGACAGATGGACATAGTGGTGCTAATGCCTCATTTTACAAATGTGGGGCGTGTGGAGAAGCCCAGAAAGTCCCTGCTCCCATCTCCAAAGGCCACCCTGGGTCCCAGCACCCAGCAAAATCAACAGCTACCTGCAGCAGGATTCATATTTAAGGAGGATGCCAAAGCCATAAGGCCTGGCATTCATAAATCTCCCTTTTTTGTGCCACTTCAGGCAAACAAACTCTTTTCAACAGCACAATCTCCACACCAAATGTGTGCCAGCTCTCTTTGGAGAGTGGGCATTCTCTGCTGGAGCAGTTCTGGGGCAGGACAGGTGTGCCTGTCCCCAGCCTGACCAAGCAGCAAGGGCTGCTCCAGCTCAGCTGAACAGGAGGTGGAATTGAGGTGTGGAGATGCTCAGAGATTTTGTAATCCTGCTTAGCCTGACACAAATTTCCCTGGGGCCTCATCAGAGCTGGGTCTGCTGCACACATATGCTGGGTCTGAAATTCAGCCTCCCCCTGCCATGACCTCGGCAAAGCCCTGGCACAGTTGAGTGTGTGAAGCTCCATGCTTCAGAATAAATCAAAAGGGATGTCTGGAGCAAACAGCTGCTTGCTCTACACCAAATGTCATTTTGGGGGCTGTCCTGTGCCAGAAGTTGGACTTGATGCCACTTGTGGATCCCTTCCAGAGCAGGAGATTCCATAATTCTGTGTGAGAACCCCACTGTTTGCTTTACAGCAGGACTTGGGGTGACCTGCTGGCTGATTTACCAACCTCCACTGCGTGAGTTCCCCCATTGCAGCTCCCAGTTGTGCTGGTGGAGCTGGTGTGCATGTCCTGGGAGCACTGATGGATGCAGGAGGGTTAAACCCAGCACAGCACAGGGATCAGCTCTCTGAGTGACACTGGACAAGTCAGAGGATTGAACCAGGGGCTGGTTTCCCAAAGAACAGCACTCTTTCTCACTGTGATGCTCCATCACCGTTTTCCTGCATTAATGGATTCCTGAGGAAATGTGGTAGGGATTTGATCCCAGCTCTCCTGGCAAAACCTTGCTGAGGTGATGTAAAGACTCCATCAGGAAACTTGAGCCCCTAAAGGCATTGATCCTGGTGGAAGGGATGGGAGATTTCCAAATTTCCCAGCCCCAGCCACGTATGCGTGGTGCCTCAAGGGTGATGTCCCCTCTGCCAGGGGAGGAGTCACATCAGGGCACATAAGCTCATGAGTGAGGAGTTCAGAATCACAGAATTACAGTAATTTCACACTGATAAGCCACACTTATTTCACTGAAGAATCGCGCCAATCCCGGAACTGCGGCAAATCACCAGGTGCGGCTTATTTATGGACAAATTCTGGCAAAATGCCAACCTGGAAGTGCGAGCCGCCTGGGGAGGGAGCTGCCGCTTTGCTGCCTTCGCGCGAACCCGAGCTGCTTTGCCGCCGCTTTTTGCCACCTCATTTTGCCAGCTTTGCACTTTGCTGCCGCTTTTTGCCAGCTTTGTGTGAAGCCGCCGCTTTTTGCTGTGGCCTGTAGCACGGGGAAGGCGCCTGGGGCTGCGTTTAAAGGTTTCACCGGTCTGTGAAAACTGTTTGCAACTTGAGCACCTGACAGCAAATCCCGAGATCACACGGTTCTGTTACTAACCCGTTACTTTGTTGCACACGGATCCTCACTTTAAAAAAAAAAAAAAAAAAAAAAAGCCGTGGCTTATCACCCAGTGCTGCTTATTTATGGACAAATTCCGTGGTCTTCCCGGCTACCTGGAAGTGCGGCTTATCACCCGGTGCGGCTTATGAGTGCGAAATTACTGTAACCTGTAAGATCAAGTCCAACCTTTGACCAATCATCAGCACAGCCACTGAGCCACATCATCAAGTGCCACATCTGCAACCATTCTGTTTTGGGTGGTGGCTCCACCAGTGCCGCCTCTGCCATGGACAGGCGGGTTTTGCTCAGGATTGGCACCAGCTGAGCTGATACCAATGATGGGGCAGGCTCAGGGTTTGGGCACCTCCTCCCCCTCCTCCTTAAAAACGATACTGAGAGCTGGGTTTCATTCAGCTGCATGGGAGTGGTTGTGAAAAAATGAGAGGATATTAAATTAAAGTATTTTCATTTTAACATAATGCATCATAACTTCGGGGGGTGGAAGAACAGGAACTCTTTAGATTCCAGCTATTTAATAGGTAAAGAAAAAGCCATATAAAATGTGCTTCTATTTCCTAAAACACCCATATAATATCTTCAATTAGGGTCCAAGCACAGGAAAGATCATTATTAAAAATGAGACCCTCCAGGAGTTTCCCAAAGTGTTTGCTTTTTGCTGTGGTGGGGAAGATTGCTTGGAATAATATAATTTTGTGTGTTCAAAGACTCAAGAGTACACTGAGTGGGGAATGGGAGAAAAAGCCAGCTAATGGTAAATGATCTCCTAAAAGCAAAGGAGAGGTTGGAAAAGTGGATCCATGCAGAAAATAATACACTATTATTTAAAAAAGTGAATTGCTGAAATGACACTCTTCCCTGATTCTGTCTCCAGAAAAACATCTTGGCTGAATCCTTAATGTACAAGGGGTTGGGATTTTTTTTTTTTTAAGTGACAGTGTAAAACCTGCAGAAATATCTTAGTTATTTACCAAGTGATTAAACCCCAGTCATTTATTACAGTTTTACTAGAACATTTTTTTCCTGGTTCTTCCAGGGTTTATTGCTTCCAATATAACACGCCTCCCCCTTTAATAATCCCCGTTGCTTTTCCTCTATTGCCTTATATTTTTAGATTTCTTTTAGAGTTTTGCATAAAATTCCAACTCTAATGGGCTTTATAAAACGAGATGTATTGTCATGGATCCAAGCCCTTATGAAGATAATTATCTTGTCCATTTGTGCTTTCATTATGTTGAGAAATACTTTTTCTCTTTCCCCCCAACATTTTATTTCCCATCTCAAAACACAAGGGTCCTTTATTTTTTAATTTTCAATCCATTGGCAATGGAAGAAGGAAATCCAAGCAACCACCATCCTCTCTTTTTAACTGATGGAAATTCATCCCTGAATCCTGGAGCAGAGAGGAGGGGAGTGGTGATGTTTGTAGGATATGAATGATACCGTGGTGGGGCACAAGACAAGGTGAGGAGGAGGATGGAGGAGAGAGATGACACGGAGCCAGGTGTGCTCCAAGATGGATATGGAGCCAAAATACTCCAGGGGGGGATGGGAACACCAGAAAGAGCCAAAATACTCCAGGGGGGATGCGAACACCAGAAGGTGGAAGCAGCTCAGGGGATAAATACAGGAAGGACACATCAGGTCCAAAGCACCAAACCCCCTTTTGTATTTTTGGAAGGAATCCAAGTAATCAGGGAAATCCAAGACCAGCAATGGGAAAGTAGAGCCCAGAGATGCCTATGTCACCCCGGGTGGGGCACTGAGCCAAGATGTATGGAGCCAAGGATTCTGTGCAAAGGATGGGACAGGCTCTCAAAGAGAAACCTCCCCCTTGGAGTTTCCAAATGTGGCTCCACCTCATGGGTTAACCACTGACCACACTGGGAAAGCATTTCCAAGCTGCCTGAGACTGTGCTTCCCACCAGGATGACTATCTCTGTAAAACAGAGCCTGTGTTTCCCTGTGGATATGCACAGATCCTGACCCAGTGATGGCACTGGTCTCTCCTGGGGTCTTTATTTCCATATAAAACATGGATTATCATCTGAGAACTGAGCACACCTTCCAGGGGGCCTCATGGCTTTGGAGAGCACAAGGCAAGGGTGCACCTTGAAGAGAGTCCTCCTGCAGAGGCTTCACTGACAGCTCTGAAAACCTTCTGCCTTTTCCCTGAGGCCTGTTGTACGGAAATGGGAATATTGGAATATGTGCCATTTCCCCAAGAAAAGCTCCCCTGGAGCTGGGGAGAGCAGTCACAACTGGTGAGTGGGGGAGGTGGCTCTGCCCTTGTATGGAGTCAGGCTGGGTATGTATTTCCACATTCCCATAAAAATGGGGTTATTATTTCCACTTGAGATACATCCAGAGCTCCTTGTAGAGCAATGACAATTACAGAGCAACAACGACATGAGAGCTGCACCATTCACCTGCCTAACAGGGCCCATGTGCATAGCCCTGAGTGTACTGGGAAATAACTTCCATTGAGCCAGCAGCACAGCACTGCCATGGAGACAGAGATTGCCTCAGGAGCACACCCAGGGTATCAAGGCTGCACCAGGGAAGAGCCAGATCCTTTCCTGGTTTATGTGACAAAAAATAAACATACTTCTACTGTAAAGCCAGAAACAACTTGGCTTGAAATCTGGAAAAGGTGGCCCAAGTCCAGGGCTAAGGCAATGGCTTTCCTCAAAGATCAGTTGCTGCAGATATTACAGTAATTTCACAATTATAAGCCGCACCTGATTATAAGCTGCACCTCCTGGCAGCCGGGTAGACCACGGGATTTGTCCACATATAAGCCGCACCGGAATATAAGCCGCACTACTGGGGTAGGCTGGATTCTTCAATGAAAAAGGTGCGGCTTATAATTGTGAAACTACTGTACTTTGGTCCCCCTTGGAGCTTTGCTGGCCCCATTAATCTTGATGAGGTTGTGAGTAACGAGGTGAGCCACCCCAAACACCCAGCACAGGGCCCTTGCAGGTCTCACACCCCAGCCCTGTGGGACACTCATGGCTTGGCTTCTTGCCATGGGGGACATGACCCCAGCATCCCAAAAGGACACTGGTGTCATCCTGCACAGCCAGAGAGGGATAGGGCAAGGCAGGAGCTGTGAGCAGATGCATTGCTGGAGCTACAAACCAGGTTTCCTCCCTGGGCACTTCCAGGTTAGTCAGGCTGTACCTCAGCATGAGGGGGAGGATCCAAGGACAGCCAGAATCACTACCTGTGTGAAGGCAGAGGATGAGAGTGAGTTTAAGTCAAACCCTTCCAGCTCAACAGACCCTGGAGCTAAACGAGGTACTGAGTGATGCCATAGCCCCTTATCAGCTTCACCCTTCCTTCAGGAAAGACAGAAAGCAGAAGCTGCTGGCAGTGATGGTCCCTCTGGACCAGCTGGGGGACAACAGGACAACAGCCACAGACCCTGAACATGCCAGGCCCTGTCTGGAGTGAGGGGCTCCCAGTGCTGGCACATCCCCCTTGCTGTCAGTGCTGATTTCCTTTAATTAAAGGTGGCATTCCTGCCCCTGCTCCCTGTGGTGAGTGACGCTGCCAGTTCTGCTGTGTTTCAGGAGTGTCACATCGAGGAACATCACATCCCAACTAACACATCCTGTCAGGTCCAGCAGCTGGCTGTGGAGCACGCTCTCCCCAGCTGTCACTGGGACCCAGCCCAGGGACCAGGGCCACCTGGCTAGGTGGCAATTCATTGTACTAAAGGTTTTATTTAAGGGGAAAAGGTCCTAAATTCAGGATTATAAGGTGATGGTGCCTTTGACCCTGGTGGCAAGCTGGGCTTTTTGTCTGAGGGCTGGGTTGAAAGAGGGAAGCAACTTTTCCCATCTCATCCTCATATTGCAACAGGACAAAAGCACATCCAGGATTCATTCGTGCCTTGACAACACAGATGAGTTCAAGCTCCCCAGTGACCCTGCACAAGGGATGGAGAAGGTGTCTCCAGGATGGACAACCTTGCTCAAGGTCAATTGCCGCATTGGATGCTCCGAGTTCTCAGTCCCCAGCATCAGGCATGAAAGGGAAATGGACTTGACACATCCAGGGACTGAACTTGTGCACCCTGGCTGCTGCTGCTCTGCTAATGATTAGGAAAGACAGCTTGGCAGGGGTGAGTGCCAGCCCAGGTGTCCCGGCCTCCCAGCTCTTCCCAGGATGAATAATTTAACTCTGCTCAGACTGGGCTCGGACACAGCCCGGCTGCCATGTCCTCCTTCCCAGCCCAGCACCACAGCCAGAGGCCTGAGAAAGCACCAGTGAGGGGGAAATAAAGGAAATGAGGAATTTTAGAAGGGATTCTTTACCCAGGTTATGGGCTCTCTTTTAGGTCTGGATCCTAAAGTGCTGATGGTCTCCTTGGGGTGAGGACAGTGCTCTTTAGCAGCCCAGTTTGGAAGGGGTCATTAATGCTTTAACTGAAAATAAGGCACAGACCAGTGGCTCTGAATGGCTCTGTGGCAAGAAGAGGGTTTGGGGACCATGGCACTGGCCAAATCCCAGTCTGATGCAGCTTGCAGGGATCAGGCATGGAACTCCCTCAATTCCAGGAGCACAAATGGGCAAGATGCTCAGCACAAACTCTGTAGACATAAAGTTCCTCTGGAAATATTGCTGCTGGGTCAGACAAGGTGTGGTGGGATCTGCAGGCCCCAGCAGGCCCTTCTGAGCCTCCAGCAGCCAAATGAGCTCTTTCCAACACACATGGATTTAAGGATAACCCACCTGGCTTCTCCCTTCTGCCTCCTGCAAGACCTTGAGCAGCCCCACAAGGAGATGGCTTGGCTGGAGCTGGCCACTAGCCAGCCTGGCAGTGAGACCAATGGATGAAAATCCCTGGAGCTGAGATGCTTCCCTAGGAGACAACAATTTCTGCTCCTTCTCTCTGCTGCTGGCCCATCCACACTCCATCAGCAATCCAACCCACAGACAAAAAGGGCTTTTCCACGCAAACTCACATCCCAAGTCAGTGGAATTTGTACAACTTTGATAACGAGCATTTAAAGGGTAAAGCCTAATGAAGGGATCCAGAAACCAGCTGCAAATGAAGGCAGGATGCAGCTTTTTAATTAAAACTCTGATGCTTTTTTATCTCTTTCCCTCTCCCTTGCTTTTCCTGCAGCCAACAGAGGGGATTTCTCCATCTGAGGCCCGTTGCTGTACAAAAAGCTCAGCTTTAATATTCTCTTTGATTAAATGTGATTTTTTTTCCTTCCTCCTCTTCTGGTGGTGCTGCTGTCAAGCTCCTTGGTGAGGATTTAAAGGGAGAAGGGGCCTGCCAGGAGTCAGGCAGTACCTGCAGAGAGGGAAGGAGACATGGACCCAGCTGTGGATCAAAGCACTGGGGTGGCCACGTGCCTTTGGAGCCCCAAATTCTGCCTTTCCCCACAATGTGTCTCCTCAGCACCTTCCCCTAACAGTGACCAAAATACGCTGGTACAAAGGGTTAAGCAACAAGAAAGAGGGAGAAGATCAAGCCCATTTGAAGGGATGATGAGATGCTCTAATTTGATTGATTTTCGGTGAATTCATGGCACTTCTCATTTGCAATTCCCCTCCTTTTAATTAGCTGATGCTTGTAGCTATCACATTCGATTCTCATTACTTAATTAATAGGGTCCAGCACCTTTAGGCAGTGCTGGGAGGCAGTGGAAGGAACAAGCTGCAGGGAGGGTTGGACTGGAACAGGAGCATCCTCCAGTATTGCCCCATGCTGGCGCTGAAATCAACACGGACCCTTGCAGTAAAATATCCATGGACTAACAGGAAACAGAGCCTGAGCTCTCATTTTAGCCCCTGCAGAATTTCCACCTGCTCCAGGTGATCTGTGTTCAGGAGCTGCTTGAGGATTGTGCTGGCACCGGTGGGATTTAGATCACAACTGGGTGGGCAATGATGTCTTTACCACTCTGATGCTCAGCTAAAGAGTCATCAGAAGCTGTTCTGGTCCCCAACCCACTGCAGCAGTTTGTCTCTGCAGGAAAAGCTACTAACAATTTAAAATCCACCAAAAAAAAAAAGAAAAAAAAAGCAGCAAACTGCCTGTAAACCGTACTGTTAACTGGTGCCACAATGAAATTCAGACCTCTGGAATAATGACAGTATTTGGCTGAGTGGCTTGTGACAGGGATGGTGCTGGCACTGGGGCTTTATTGTGTCTCCTTGGTGGGAGGTAACTGGGACAGATGTGCTGGCAGTCACACCAGTTGTATTTTTCCTGGCCTGTCATTTCCCTGCCCTGTGCTCCTCTGTTCTATATCTCCAGCTTCTGGCATGTTTGTGCATGTGTTTTTACACCATTCCAGCTGAAATGTGCAGCCTGTATAAAGGTTTTACCTCTGATGCAGCAGGTCTGACTGATTTTAGGATGCTTGCACCCCAAGAAATTCATCTCTGTGCACAGCAATGGTGCTCCAGAGATTAATTGCTCCGAAGTCACACAAAAATGCCCCAGTCCTACAGATTTGCAGCTCTTTTATCCTGGAAACACTCCTCAAAATACCCCAGAGCAGCATGGCCAGGCACCTGGGCAGCTTCAGCCCATGTCCATGGTTGTGTTGACACCTAAAGCATCCTCTCACTTCCATTCCAACCTTTTTGCACCTGCAGAAGGATTTATTAGGAGCTATCCATGTTCCCACACTCCATGGATTTGGGGTGTGGATGGTGCTCATATGAAGGGACACCCTTCAAATTACAGCTCCTTTGATTTGTGATAAAGGCAAATGTGGTAATGACACTCTGGCTTGATGAGGATTTCTGTGGGTTCTGGTTAATTGTCTCAAAAGCACTTTGAGATCTGGGGATTAAATGGGTGACTGAAGCATATTGAGTTATTATTATTATTATTATTGTTATTATTATTATTATTACTAGGGACTTCCATTTGGACCTTCTCTGTTGGAGCACAATACATTCCAGCAATTATAGGAGAGCAGCACAGGGCTGAATAGCACCCTGATAATGAGAGGCTCTTTCATTTCCCCTGCACATGCACAGACCAGTTCAGAGGCTGGGAAATGAAGGTCTCCCCCCTCCACTGATGGCATTTGAGAATTCTTTCAACAGAATAATTTTATGGTTCTTGACTCAGGAAGTCAGTTTGAACTTTGGTTTTAGAGATAAAAGGACTGACAAAGCATCCCCACAGGACGCCCAGACTCGTTTGCATTCATAAATGTGGAGCCAGCACCAGAGCCCTCTTCCACACGCCAGGAATTACCTTCGCTCAAAGGTTTTTCTGTATTCACTTATCATCTAATGAGCAGTGCAAGAAACTTCATTTTAAGGAGAAGGGGAAGGAGGATTAAAAAAAAATCCTCTCTTGGTGGATGCCTTTAAATGGAATTCGATTTCTGTGGCTTTTTCATATCCTGCCAGTGAGGAAGACAAGGCAGAAGAACGAAGAGTGAAAGAGAAGCAGAGATGAAAGGAGCCCCAGCCCCTTTAGATAGGGACAGGCTTGCAGTGATGGCAAACACTGGAGCATGAGAGAGCTGGGAGATGGCAGGACAGGCAGGAGGGACCTGAGCTGGGGAGGAGCAGGAAGGGAGGGCAGCAGGATGGGATGGATTATTCCCTGCAAAGGCAGCTCAGTGATGTGCTCCATCACAGTGATCCCTGCCTGGCCCTCCCTGCTTTCTGTTGCTCCAGCACAGGGGAGTTTCCAAACAACATAAAGTCCAGGGAAATGTCACATCATCTGTGGCACCTCCACACCTCCTCATGGCGGCTGTGTACTGCCCTTTGCTGCTTTATCCAAGGGAGCCAGGCTGGAGACCTGACCTTACCCATGTGCATCCCAGGCTCTGAGCTGGTCAGCTGGCAAAACAAGGAATGGCAGAGATCTCACAGAGCCTGCAAACATTTCTACTCACCTAGAGTGCACCATTATCCTAATGAGCCAGGAAATACCCAGGGAAAAGGCTCCTTACACTGCTCCTCAAGGGGAGAATCACCAACACTTAATTTCGGTCTTGCAACAAAGCAACTAAACCATGATTTTGTCCAAGATGTCTCTGCACCAAAAATGGATTTTTCTGTTTATCCACCCTACCGTTAGCATTTGCCCCTTTCCAGCCCCCAGCGAGCTTTCCTTTTGCTGTCCCACCTTGACTGCCCAGAGATTTCTTTTCCCAAGCCTGGTGAGCGTGGCAGCCCCTGAGGACCTGGGGACCAGAGGCTGGATGCAGCTCCAGGTACCAGGACACAGTTCTATGTCCTGCCACTGAAAATGGCTTCAGTGGTAACCCTGGAATTTGTCTCTCTGACATTTAAGTACATGGCTCAGCAAAAGGTTGCCCAGGACAAGGGATGTGCAAAGCTGCTCTTCTCCACAAGTCTGTGTGGACCTTGAGCTTGCAAGCCCCACTGCTTCCAGCCTTGCAGCATGAGCTTAACTTCCCAGTCCTGACTCTGGCCTGATTTAGCACAGTCCTCACTCTTTCCTGATGTTTTGAGACAGATTACACCAAGATCAGCCAAACTACTCGTGAGCTTAAATGTGACCAAAGGCGTTGTTCCACAACCAACCGTTAAACCAGATGGGGCAGTGCTCTTTATCTTTTCCCAACCCATCTGTCCTCCAGGAGATATCTCCTGTTAATGGCCATTGGGTCCCCCTGTGTGACTGATAAAATTCCATCATCCCATTGGGAGATGCTCTACCCAGGGGGAAGAGCCAAGCATTTCCTACCTAGATAAAAACTGAGATTTGGAACATCAGAACAGCCTTTTCCACTGGATTGCAAAGGAAAACCAAACCTTTCCACATCATCACGGGACTTTTGGAGGAAAACTGCCCCTTGTCCAGGAGCACTGCTCCAACTGAAGCACATCTGTCACTGCAGGAGGATGCAGCCACCATTGAATGGCACTGCTGCCACCACCCTGACTGACTTACGGCTGTCAGCTTGGATTCTGACTCTGTCAGTGTTTTGGGTTTGATTTTTTGTATTACTGTATTTCTATTTTAATTTTTCCTAGTAAAGAAGTTTTATTCCTATTCCCATAACTTTGCCTAAGAGCCCCTTAATTAAAAAAAAATAATAATTTGGAGGGAGAGAGTTTACATTGCCCATTTCAAAGAGAGGCTCGTGCCTTTCTTAGCAAACACTTATCTTTCAAACCAAGACAAAGTGTGTGCTGAAATTCTTGGAGGCATCAAGTCCTGAATAGCGAAACCACAGACAAAACACCACAGACTCAGCAACTCCTGATCCCACACTGCTTCCAAGGCAGGAAAAAGCAGAAGCCCAAGGCACTGGTTGGGGCTGGACACCAGCAGCACGATCTACTTACCCAAAGTGTGTTTGAGCAGCAGCCCTGAGCTGCTGAAGGCTCTCAGTTTAGTATTCTGGGCCAGGCTGATTGCGTTCAGATATATTGCTGACATCAATCACCTCTTCCCAAACTCATCTGTCTGGATCAGTCAATTACAAACTTATTTTCAAGCTGTGGGTACCCATCTGAGATAGACCCAGGCAAGGAGCTAAACTCATTTAGGGGGTTTGACCTCTCTGCCTGGCTGATCTGTGGCATGGTTTAATAACTCCTCTGCTCCATCCACTCCAGCCCAGGCTCAGCCCAGCTCCCAAACAGCCACCCTGGGGCAACACAGGTGTGCCCACACTGATGGAAGGAAGGTGCCACGATGGCCCCGTGAATACTAAACAAATTCATTATGATCTCTGCTAAGGCCACGGTTACAAAGTGAATTCATAATGATAAGATAATTAACCTGCTACCTTTCTCAGCCTTTAGATCACTCGCAGCATCTTTTATTACCTCTGCCATGCAAATTGCAAGCACAAAAGATGTTTTTTTTCCCCAATAAAATTGTTCCCATCCTTCCCCCATTGCATTCCCACAAGTTAAAAGCTGCAATCAGTGAGACTGGCCTTGGTTCGTCCACTTTTTCTTACTAAGAGGTACATAAATAAAATAATAACAGATGATTAATAACCCTTAGAGCTTTCCAAATATTAATGAATTGATCTTGTTGCTCGAGAAGAATGGGAGAGTTTTAGATTTAAAGCTTTGATAGATTTTCTCCTGAGAAGGCACGGTGATAAATACTGCGTTAAAATGCTATTTGTATCTGTGTTGCTAATATTAAGTTCGTGTGTTCATAGATTTGAAAGCACAGAAGGAGAATTATGTCACCTGCTCTGACTTGTAATGAAGGCCATCGACTTTCCCCGGCAAAATGAGCAGAATTGAGTAAAACTGAAAAGATACATTTCCAGGGAAGTTCTCTTTGAGGACCCTCCTGAGCTTTTCCTTGGGGGCCACCTGCCAACCAGCCTTTGTTCACACAGCTGGATCAGAGATGGGGCAGGCTGGATCATCAAATCCATCTCCAAACCCACATTTCTCGCCTTACAACTACCCCAGGTCTCATCCATCCTCAATTAGAGACAACACCACAAATCATTCCAGCTGCTCCTAAGCAAAGGAAAAGCCCAACAGCTCTCCTGTGCAAATCACAGAATCTCCTGAGCTGGGAGAGACCCACAAGATTCATCCAGAGCAGCTCCTGGCCCTGCACAGACACCCCCAAATCCCACTCTGAGCATCCCTGGCAGTGCTGTCCAAACTCTCCTGGAGCTCTGGCAGCCTAGGAGCTGTGCCCATTCCCTGGGGGCAGTGCCCAACAGCCTCTGGGACAAATCCCACTTTCCTTGAAATCCAACTTAAACCTCCCCTGGCCCAGCTGCAGCTGTTCCCAGGGTCCTGTCCCTGGTCACAGAGAAAAGAGATTGGCACCTGCGCCTCGGGAGAAAGCTGCAGATGGTGATGTCTCCCCTGAACAAACCAAACCCGCCCTGATTTTGGGAGAATCAGCTCTACCCCTGTGATTGTTTCATACAATCACTGAGACCCTGCCCTGAGTGAAAATACCCTGCAAAGGCATCCCCAAAATCCGAGTGCAACAAGATCAATTAATGAATATTTGGAAAGCTCTCAGGGTTATTAGTGAGGCCGAAAGTACCACAGTCCCTCAATTCCACAGGACCCAGAGCAAACTTTTGGGTGAAAAACAACTAAAAGACAATCTAGACATGAAGAAGATCCCAGGTCTAACCCTGTCAAAGACTTTTCTGTGTCCTTCCCAGGCAGGGAGACGATGCAAAGCAGGGTCCTGTCTGCATGAACTTGGCCCTTTTGTGGTGGTGCTAATGCTCTTGCACACAGTAATTAAGGCTGGATGGATGAAGGCTGAATATTGAACTCTGAAGTCTGTGAAGGTCAGGGATATGCTACCAGAGAGGCAATTTATCCCCGATCTGTAATAAGGTCTCACATCTGACCTATTAACTGAATGTTACATGATATTAATAATCTCCCTACAGATCGGGGAGAGACAAACAAAAGTCGACTTTGGAGGTTGATTTGCTGGAGTTAATCCATCAAACACTCTGAAAAATCTACAGTCAAACTGATTATTTTTAACTGAATATGCTTTTCTTTGATGAGACTGTGTGTGCATCACACTCCACACATACCTTTCGATGTAATAAAGAACGATGAATTATTCATGCCAACATTATTAGTCCTCTATATAGGACACTCTCCTACAGATGGGTGAGCTCCTTCCAATCAGAAACCTCATTTGCTGAAAACTGAAGAGTCAGATAATGTCCCAAAATCGTTGACAACCAGCTTGAAACACTTCTAATTGGAAATGCTCTTCTTCTATGGGAAAATTGGGAAGTTTTTATCTCTGCCTTCTCACAGCACAGCATCAGGATTTTTTTTCTTCTTTGAAATGATGGTTTGTTTTAAAATTTACCTAAATTTAATGTAAAGCTTTTTTTTTAGAAGCACCACAAGGCAGTACTAAAAATCCAAGCACTTCAGTGCAGCTCCAGCAATATAATTCATTTGAGCCAAACCCCAAACGTTTTGTTTTCATGCTATCAAAGGGCTTTGATTTGCTTTTATTGTTTCAACTTTATAATCATATGATACCATAAACCAGAAAGGAAACACACAGACCTCATCAAAGCAATGGGCTGCTATCAGGTTATGTTGATACAGCAGGAAAAGAAGTGGGGGGGGTGGGGGTTGTTTTTTGTTGGTTTTTTTTTTTTTTATATTCTTCTGGAAAACATTTGATTTTACAAGAAATTTCATCTTTTATTGTGCTTCAGGTGGACTGTACTGTGCTGGAAACTCCTATAGAAAGAGAAATTGCAGAATCACAGAATCATGAAAAATTCTGACTTGGAAGGGATCCACAAGGATCACTGAGTTCAAATCCTGGCCCTGCACAGACACCCCAACAATCCCACCCTGTCTCTGAGACTGTTGTTTAAACATTCCTGGAGCTCTGGGGCTGTGACCATTCCCTGGGAATGCTCCAGTGCCACACCACCCTTTAGGGGAAGAACTTTTCCATAATATCCAACCTAGACCTGCCACAGCTTCTTGCTATTCCCTTGGGGCACAAGCCAGAGCTCTTAGCTCTGGGAACAAGATGAGTGGTTTATTGGAACAACTTGTGGCATCTTGGAGGAGGCTGTGGCATCTGACCAGCAGGGACAGCCAATGGGCTGGTCCCCAACCAGCCAGTAAGACTGGAAAAAAATCTGGTAAATCCAGAATGGTATGGGTTGGACGTGATCCTAAAGCCCATCCAGTCTCACCCTTACTACGGACAGGGACAGCTCCCACTATCCCAGGGTGCTCCAAGCCCCTTCCAACCTGGCTTTGGATACTTCCAGGGATCCAGAGGCAGCCACAGCTTCTCTGAGCAATGCCAGGGAATGGTTGCACCCTGCTGGCACCATCCATCCTACAAGGGGGAAAGAAACTTTGGAGGGCCACCGAGATTTGTCAGCTGGGATGTTTTGGGAGCCAAGTGCCAGCTCTGCGGGGTCACACCAAGTTGAGCTGAGCATCTTTGGGTCAGGGTGGGATGGAGGAGCTCACAGCTGGCCCTGTCTGCAGGCAGGAGGTCACCTGTGAGTGCCAGCCCTGCCCAAACCTGCCCTGTGGGACACTGACTGCTCAGCACAGCCAGTGCTGCCACTGGACCAGCCCAGGTGCCACACAGTCACCTGTACAGCTCAGCAAACATCCCCAAGCTGCTCCTGCCTGTGCTTCAGCACTCCCTGCAAAGCCCCTGCTGGGATCTCCACCCCCCTGCAATTACTGCAATGCAGATCTCTGCTTCATTAGCCAAAAATGCCATAAACTCACCCAACCCCTTCCTGGCTGCTGTTCTGTGGGGATGTGCACGGACAGGTCTCATCCCTGCACTCTGCCTTAGCTCAGTTTTGTGTCCTTAATTCCAGCAATGTTGTGCTGGAGGATAAGGGACAAAGCCACAGCTCAGATCCATGGCAGCTGGAGCTGAACAAAGTTTTCCCAAGGTATTTGGTTTTCCTAAGAACCTGCCCTCAAAGATCTTCAAAACAGGGAAGAAACAACCCAAACCACCCAGCTCACAGCTGGAAGTGGAGAGAGGAGCCCAGCACAAACGTGATGGGTTCCCCCAGCCATGCCATGGAATTAACACCCTTCCTAAAAAACCCTATGCTGATGATGTTTTTAAGACAATGGAAGAATCAGAGCTGTTGGGGAACTTTCTGCTTGGGAAAAAGGGGACAAAGTACTGGGCAGGCAGATGGAGGGAAAACGCTCCTGTGCATTTCAGATGGCACTGCCACTTCTCACTCCTCAGCTGTCAATCTTCAGCTTATACAGGAAAATGGAGTTTTCCACAAAATGCCAGGGTTTCTCAGTCAAATAATAATCCTCTCCTTGAAGCATCACTAAAATTCTTTTGCAGCAGCTGGAGAGGTCACAGGGGGAGATTTTCCCTACTGTCCCAGGCTCCTGTGGTGTAATGAGTGTGAGGAGTGTGGTTCAGTCCCTGTAACTGGGGTCTGGCTGGACCCCAGAACCTTTCAGTGAGGGGTTTCCAAACTCAGAGACCACCACCACCTCCGTGCACACCCAGCCCATCTCCTGCCCCTGTCCACTGAATTCCTGGGCAGTTCCCAACCAAGGGATAGAGGAGCTCAGCACTGCAGAGGCTGGAGAGGATCCCAGGCTTACATTGCTTGCTTTGAACTTTCTCTGTGCAGACAGAAGTGCAAAGTCTAGGAGGGCAAATTACAAAATAAATGGGATGTTCTCATGAGAAATGGAATGTTCATCTTATCATTGCACCAGCACAAGGTACTGGAATCACCTGTGGCACAGCTGAAGAAGTATTTTCATGGGACAAGCCAAATCTCTCCTAATCACTCTGCTCCCTATCCTTGCCTTCAGAGGAGGTCACAGAGATGCTCCAAGAGCTGGATCCCCTCTGCTGTGGAACCAAGCTGGGAGATCTGGAGGAGAGGAGGCTCCAGGGAGAGCTCAGAGCCCCTTCCAGGACCTGAAGGGGCTCCAGGAGAGCTGGAGAGGGACTGGGGAAAAGGACCTGGAAGGACAGGACAAGGGGGAATAGGTTTAGAGTGGATATTTGGCAGAAATTCTTCCCTGTGAGGTTGAGGAGGGCCTGGCACAGGGTGCCCAGAGCAGCTGTGGCTGGCCCTGGATCCCTGGCAGTGCCCAAGGCCAGGCTGGATGGGGCTTGGAGGTGGAAGGTGTTTGTGTCCATGGTAGGAGGATTGGAACAACATGAGGTTTAAGATCCCTTTCAACCCAAACCATTGCACAGTTCTGTCTCTCTGGTTCCTCCTTGTGAGAGTCCTTTGAGCACAGGATGAGAGATCTCATCCCACCCGCACCAGAGAGCAACACTGGCACCCCAGCTGCCCTGTGTCCTCCCTGCTGGACCTTCCAAACTGGGCTGTGCACCCTGCAGAAGGGGGTTTGTCTGCATGAAATCCCGTGGGAGAGCTGTGTGTAAGAGCTGGATTTTGGAAAAGGGAAAAAAAACATTGCAGGGAGAGGCGAACCACACACAGCGAGGCAGCTGCAGCGGCGCACGCACGCCAACAACGCCGCTTTTCCAGAAAATGAGGTTTTGATTCCTTTTCAATTTTGTTAAAAAATGACAAATAAATGTCTTAATATTAATAAAGAAAAAAATAGATCCTCAGTCGGTGTGAATATATAATGCGATTTGACATACAGGATGGAATTAAATTAGTGAAATACAATGGGCTGGAAAGAAGAGCAGCTTTCCCTTAGAAGATTGGCATTGGTGTGGAACCAAAGCCCGGCATTTCAGGCTGGCACGCAGCTACTGCTCCTCACAAATCCCAGCCAGCTGCATGCAGCGGCCAAATCCAAATCCAAATCCAAATCCAGGTGGTGGAATTTGGCACAAGCCCCCCAACACCAGCGTGGTGATGCCAGATGCTGCCTGGAGGAACGTTTGTGGTGCACATTTCCCATGGGATGTGTGTGAGGGGACAGTGCTGTCCTGCTTGTCTGCCTGCCTCACGTGGAGAGGGATATTTAGGAGCCTCAGGGGTTGGAATTTCTGGGTGCAAAAGGGTTGTGAGCTCAGATGGGTTTGGGTGGTTCTTCCTGGAGGACATCAGGGATGGAGAGCAAGCCTCAAATCTTAATACAAAGAAACACCAAGACAAAACATGACTTTCTTCTATCTAGAAGGCCACCCAAGGCAGGCACAGACTGGAGAGCTCCAAAAGCCTTGTGAGCATTTTGATGGTGAAGGCTGCATTGCCCCATCCTGGGCAGTTTTGCATGGATACACCATGGCTGAGCTGCTGCTCTGAGGAAGGGTTTTACACATGTATTTGCAGGTGCCAGTCCCTCACTGCTCTCAGAGCTATGCCTTCCCCCCTCATTTTGCTCATTTCCAGAAAGTTCAATTTAAATGTCAAATTTAAATGTCAAAGTGCTGAAAACCTGCGAATCAAAGAAACACCTGAAGGGATCAGAGAAAGCACCAAGCGTTGCTTCCTTCTGCAACTCCAACCCTCTGGAATTTGGTCAGGCACTGGCACTGGCTGCCCATGGCAATCACCATCCCTTGAGGTGTTCAAAAGCTGTAGATGTTGGACTCAATGATCTCAGAGAGTTTTTCCAACCTCAGAGATTCTGTGTTCTACCTCTGCTCCCACGGGTACCCTTGAGTGCTAACAATACTTCCCAGACATCCCAGCCCCAGGGATCTGCGAGAACCTGGCACTGCTGGTTCCCACCACCCCAACCAGTGACTCACTCTGACTCCTGAGTATCCATTTCCTACCAGCTCCCAGGCAGATCGCGTTGTGGCATCGTGTAATAACGTATTGATTAGCCAATCACTCCAAATTTTAGTACTGTGCCTACAAGATAATTAAATTATCTGCCTTTGTTTAAATTGTAATTTTATTTACTCTTGATCCTACTCTATAAAATTCACAGGCTTACGGTGTGTTACGTGTCTTATTAGCGCTTAACTCTGGTGCTAATTTTCAATACTCCATCACCACAAGTATGAAGTAATTGCTACTGTTTATTCTTGGTGATTGCACCGTGCTCAGATCTGCGCGCGGCATCGCAAGAACCCAGCGGCAGCTGAGAGGGGCCCAGCCCTCCTGGTGGGTCCAGGCAGGGATGGGATGGGATGGGATAATAGGATGGGATGGGATGGGATGGGATGGGATGGGATGGGATGGGATTTCCCACTTTGTCTTCCTTCTCTCAGCTAAGGGAAGATCCTAGTGCCATGCACGTGCTCTGAGAAGTGGAACCACAGCTCCTGATTCATGCAGCCTGCTCCCTGGGTTTTGTTAGGGGTGTAATGTTGGGGGTGCAGAGCTCTCTCCATCTCCAGGGGCTGGGCTGGAAGGCATCCACAAGGACCACTGAGTTCAAATCCTGGCCCTGCACAGACACCCCAACAATCCCACCCTTTCCCTGGGAATGTTGTTTAAGCATTCCTGGAGCTCTGGCAACCCTGGGGCTGTGGCTGGAAGTCTTCCAGTTTTTCAGTAAGACTGGAGAAAAATCTGATTAATCCAGAATGGTTTGGGTGGGAAGTGATCCTAAAGCCCATCCAGTCTCACCCTCACCATGGACAAGGACACCTCCCACTATCCCAGGCTGCTCCAAGCCCCTTCCAACCTGGCCTCGCACACTTCCAGGGATCCAGGGACAGCCACAACTTTTGTGAGCAAGGGCAGGGAATGGTTGCACCCTGCTGGCACCATCCATCCTACAAGGGGGAAAGAAACCTTGGGGCCCCACCAAGATTTGTCAGCTGAGAGGCTTTGGGAGCCAAGTGCCAGTCTGAGAAGTGGAACCAAAGCTCCCAATTCATGCAGCCTGCTCCCTGGATTTTGTTAGGTGTGGAATGTTGGGGGTGCAGAGCTCTGTCCATCTCTAGGGTTTGAGGACCATTGAGCAGCCATGGGCACACACCAAGTGTGGGGCAGATCCATCCTCTCCCACTGCTGCAGGAGCAGGGGCAGCTTGGGTGCACAGAGAGAAGGTGACTGCAGGGAGATGCATGGGGAAGACATCAAAGCTGATTCCCCAGGTGCAGTCCTGGCTCTGAAAGCCACCAGGGCTCTCAGCAGCAGCAGTTCTTGCAAAAGGGAGGGTTAAGCCATGGAAATGTGCTGCTGCCAGGATTCCCACCCCGGTTTTCTAGAGAAGCTGTTGGAAGAAATGGTATTCAAGACATTCTGCTGGCCCTGGGGCGAGTGCAGGAATGATACAGCCGCCTCTGGGATGAATGCAGAAGAGATTTTAGTGGGTTTAGATTGGTGTGACATGAATTATTTTTCATAATTAACGAGACTGTTGATTTTACATGGTAGGTGTTCAGGTACTCTGGTGATCCATGGCTGTTAAACACCCAAAGGTAATTCTAAATGCTGTTGATCTATGTCTGTTCTCAAGGGATGACTAATCTACATTTCTCTTCTCCCTCTACAATTAATCCCTGGATAATCTTATCTGCAAACACAAATTTGGTACCTGGAGGCAGATGAGTCACAGATCTGAGCAGAGGTTCCATTCAGTGACAGAAGATCTTTGGCACAGAGGGAGCCCTGGGTGCTTCTCACCTGCCCCAGCTGCCTCCCTGCCTCTCCTCGGGGATGCCTCACCATCAGGTCAAGCCCAACCTGGCTGCTACAGAGCTCTCCAGACTCTGAAATGCACAATTTCAGCTCAGCCACGGAGCCTTCCTGCATCATCCTCTCCCTCCCACAGGTCTGAGCCCTCTCCTGAGCCTTCCTCCCTGGGTACCACACTCCTTTCCTCTGACCTTTGCAATGCAAACTCTCCCTGCTCGTGTCCTGCCTGAATCCCGGCTCAAAGATCACCATCATTGTGCTCTGCCCTCCTTGTGCCACAGCCACCCCTCCCATCCCTTGTGCCAGCTGACTCCAGCTTCCCACCACGCTCCTGTCACACACTTGGCGCTTTCTGCCACCCCTCCCACCCCCTGTGACTCTCAGCAGCGGCTCCTCCAGCTCCTCCTTTTGCCTCGACACCTCCAGAACCCTGTGGATCCCTGATGTCCTCTTTGAGGTTGGTTGGGTCAGGGGCTGGATCAGCCCCACATTCCGTGGGATGCTGGACAAGGAAGGTGCTGCACTGCACGAGCCGTAATGATAACACAAAAATGTAAATAATTACAAGGAATGCTAATGCATCAACTGGCAAGGAGTGAAAAATGAGCTGGTTCCAAAGCACTGTTAATTCCAGGAAAGGGCACATGCATACATCCCAGTGTGATCGGGATTGACACCCTCACACCTGATCTCCAGAGCACAGCCACAATTCCCAGAGGATCTCACTGTGTCACCCTGGCAGGTTTCACAGGGAACACAGCAGTGCTTCCCTGTGCCTTGGAGACCATAATTGAGTCCTTAGGACGGAGCCAAGTAGTTTGGTCACACTTTAAAATAAGTGTCAGTGGTTCATGCCTAATTACTCCTGAATTAGCTAGGTGATTCATCAGGTCTGATTATGAATGCATAATGAATTTACCAAATCCACAAGTATTAGTGAGATATTAATTCCATATGAAATCCCACAATTCATTCATGTGCCATTTGTTTTCATTCCCTTCTTTTAATAAGCTAATTAGTTCAAATTATTTGTACTTCACTAAAGGCTTGAAACACATATAAGGAATGATTAGCTTAAAACTCAGTAAATGGACAAGTATGGAGAGCACATTAATTGTGACGGGAGGTTCATAAAGAATTATTATCTCCCAGCCATCTCTGTTTGCAGCAATAATAATAATGTCTAATCGTGACAAGTGGATAAAACATGTGAAGCCCCGAACTAATGCAGCTGTACATGAATTTCTAAAATGAATATCTCCAGGCTTGCTGCTTGCCTTTGAAGTTGAGCTCAGCAGAAAGTTTTGTCTCTCTCTGATGGAAAACAAGACCGCAGCTTTGGGGTGGATCCACCCTTTTCCTTTGAGTCTCTCTTCCTTCCCCAGCACACAAAGAGGGAAGAGGAAGGGATGTGGAATTAAACCCCCCCACGGCCAGGGCATTCAGCTGTTCCTGTGCTGGGGCAGGATTGTGGAATTCTGGGCACGCCTTGCCCACTCACAGCAATGCTCGGAGGATTGCTTGCACCCAGACTTGCCTGCTCCCCCCAGCAGGATGGAGGGAGACCCTCAGACCTCCAGAACTGTCCAGGATTTGAGAGAAGGAGGAGAAGAACACGTACATTTTTGCTAGCCTAGGTGCAGGAGGAATGGAGACAGAAGAACAATGCCACAGGCAGGTGCACACATCCCCCTTTGGAGCAGTGCTGGGATGAAGAGGTTTTTTAGACAGATGAGGTGGAGAAAAGACAGGATTTGTCCCTTTTAAGCAAATATTCTTTCCCAGTGTCAGAATTCTCTCCCAAGCACTGTTGCCTCTTTCTTCTGTTTTTATTTTCCTTCCATTTACTTCTATTCAAAGAGGGGGAAAAGTCTCCTGCTGGCTCCTGCTCTCCTAAGTGGGTCATGCCAAAGCTTCCAAAGGAGCCCTGCCAAGGACCTAAAAGCCTCCCTTCACTGGAGACTCAGGCTCTGGAAAAGGCTTTCTTTGTTTTGCTGCAAGCTTTGACTGGCTGAGAAATGCCACCCTACAACCCCCTCAACACCACCCTGCTCCCCTGCATCCCCTCCTTTTCTTTCTGAAGCCAGACAGTCCTGGCCCCATCCTTCCTCCTCTCCCTGCTACTTTCTCCACTTGGCTTTTAGCAAGGAGTTGAAGAGCATGGAATTTTTAGATTGGAAGAAGTTTCTGAGATCACTGAATGCAACCATCAGCACAGTTGGATGCAAAGGATCCAGAAGATGTTGCAAGGGATCCTATCTGAGCCTGGAGCTCTGGCTCACCCTCAGGAATGACGCTGGCAGGGATACCCATGGCTTTGTGCACATGAAGTGATATTTGGGAGTCTATGTAAATGTTTACAGGGAATTTTGTGCGTCTGAGACAACATACAAGCTTTTCCACATTAAAATTACATCACTGACATCCTCTAGTAGCCAACACCCTCCCCCCAGTGAAAGCATATCCTCTCCTTGTGCCACCTCTCTGCCACCAAACCCAAAGCCACCCAAAGCAGCAAAAGATGAGCCTCTGCTGAGGGCCCACACGGTGTTTTTGGGAGAATAATTATTTTTATGGTATCTCTGACCTTTGGAGGTTATCTTGCCCCTTTGCTTTGGGAAATTGCACGGAGCACATGGCTCCCATCTTGCTTCCCTTCAGCATTTTTCCTTTCAGTATTACATTTTGCAGCCAAATATATATATTTTATCCACTCACACACTCAAATTCAAGCCCAGTGCCTTGAAGGAGAAGAAAATGGAAGAGAAGGGTATTGGGGAGGGTGGAAATGAAAATAATTAATGGATTGACATTCCAGGGGTTTGTTCTGTAGCCATGGAGGTGAAAATCTCCCTTTGCCTCTCAGATTCAACACCATTGATCTCCTCTTACAGCTCGTGCTCTGCACTCACAGCACAGGGAGGGATTGACTGAAGATGCCCAATGCTGTTACCAAAGAGCTCTCCTGTCCACCCCATCCCAAACAAGGCACTGTGGGATCAGGGATGGAAGTTTCCCATAGCAGCCTGTCCTGTGGGGCACAGAGGAGGCAGTGAGGACAGACATGCTGCACACACAGGAGGGATGCAACAGCTCCTGGGTCAAAGTGGATCCTGTACTCACTCTTTAGTGAACCAGAATTACTATCAAATCATAAAAAAGGGGGTTTGGGGCCTGTTTGTAGCCTCTTCCTTCGATCCCCCAATACAGGACTGCAGAACAAAACTCCAGAGACAGTAAGAAAATTTTGGGGAGCCCTGATTTCTGGAGGTCATGGCACCCAAACCAGCAGGTGAACCCTGTTACAAAGGAGGTAAACACAGTGAAACACATGCAAATATAATCACAGATCCACAGCCTGGGTCCTATAAACAAGCACTGGCAGCACAAGAGCAGCATTGAGACTGTGACCTACTCTCCAGAACAGGCACTTTGCAAGGACAGAGCTCTGGAGAGAAGGGGACCATGGAACATCAGGTGATACAGGGGCAACTTTGGGCAGAGAGGGGCAAAGCATCCCGTGGCAGCACCCACCACATCCAAGCAAGCGGTAAAACTGCAGGATCTGTGCTCCAGGATATTCTGCAGCTGCCACTTTGGGTGCAGGTGTGTGAGCCAGGGCACAGGTGGGGATGGCCAGGGCTGGGGACACTCAGCAGAGCCCCAGCAGCAGAATCCAGGGGTGGCCTCATTTCCTCCATGAGTTTTCCATGCCTCACTCAGTTGTTTGAGCCCTGGGAAGCTGCTCCTCTCACAGCTGCTCTTCCCAAGCACCTGGGACTTCCCACTGTGGCTGCTCCCCCTGCAGCCCCATGGGTCTGAGGTGAGGAGACACCACTCTGGGAGTGTTTTCTCAGGGCCTTTTCCCCTCTTCTGAAGGAGCAATAAAAACCTGAGCAGCCAGGAAGGATGAAGGGATGTGAGGAGTGTTCCCTGAGGCAAATACAGGTCCTGCCACCTTGCCCCAAATTGTCCCCATGGCAGCACCAAGCACGAGTGTGCGGTGAACCCACAGCACAGGGGTGCAAAGGAGATCTGCAGAAGGGGAAAACTGCAAGAGAACAGTGGTGATAAACAAGATAATCCAACCTGTCATAGAATCCCAGAATGGTTTGGGTTGGAAGGAACCTCAAAGCTCCTCTCATCCCATCCCTGCCATGTGCAGGGACACTTCTCACTATGCCAGGCTGCTCCAAGCTCTGTCCAACCTGGCCCTGGACACAGCCACAGCTGCTCTGGGAGCCCTGCATCTTCTCTTACCTATTCCAGCAAAAACAACATGTGGGGCAAACAGCAGCAGTGCTGTCTGATTCCTCAATTTGGGGTTGATTTAACTCCCTGAAACCCCCGGCACAGAATGCATTCAGTGCTGAGGTATATAAAATATTCCAAACAAATCAAATATACAATAGGTTAGGAGGAATAAAAGCAATCAGCCAGTCTGCTACTAATGAATTCAATAGCAGCAAAGCCCATTTCCTTCTGTTGGTTTTCTATAAACAATTTACAGAATAAATGTATTTTTGAGGTGTACAAATTGGTCGGTATTAAGATGCTTGATAAACAGTTTCTGGGGAAAGACAGGCTGTGAAAGCCTTCAAGTACTTCCTGAAATGCTAATTTATTTGCTCGCACCCTCACTTTTAACGGAGATGAAGCGTTTTGTGCCGGGAGTGAGTTAAAATCCTGCGGAAGAGAATTATGGCGGAGCTGGAATGAAACCCAAAGGACTGTGTATAATTAGATGGAGACACACAGTGCCAGCTGCTTCAACACCACCTCGGATTTGCAACATATCCGTGTTTTATTATGCGTAAGAGAAGACATCAATAATGAACCAGTGGGATATCCAGGTGAGAAGTTTTTCCAGCGCAACCTGGCAAGGTTGCATTGATTTTGTTGCAGTTTTCCCCAGTTATGAATGGTGAAACACCCCGGTTTCACCATAATTTTAACCCCAAAATCCCATTGAAACTACACAAGGTGCTGTTACAACTTCAAAAAGCTCCTAGGTTGTGTTTTTGGCTCTTTGGTGCCTGTCAGTCTTTGACTGGTGGGTTTGTGCTTCAGCATGGCAGCCCCTGGGCCATGGATGTGCAGGATGCTTCCAGCACTGACACCACATCCTGTGTGGAATAGGAAATCTCTGCTGGAGAGCTCTGGAGAAAGAATGAGAGGTGAAATCCAGCTCACAGTCAACAGGATCTTACCCTGCAATGTCTGAAAGAGGTAAGAAAAATTACCCATCATATAGGAACGGCTTGGTCTGATGTTCTTCCTGTCCCTCAGAGAGGTTTTGAGAAGTTTATAAAGCAGAAAGCAGTAAGGAAAGCAGCCCAGGAAAATAATGAAATTCTAATATCAGAGCCATCATGGTGGGAAGAGCAAAGGATGTTGCTTAATGCAAGAAACATGTGCTGAGCAGGCAAAAATTCTGGCTGCCATCATCTCTTGGGGTGGCTGCTGGGGCAAGGAATGAGCTCCTGGCACCAGTAACATTTATCAGGGCATGGAGCATGTGGGTACCAAGCCACCTTTGGCAACTTTTAACTCCCAAATCCATCGGTTCTTGAAAATAAGAGAGAGACTGCTCATGTTTTGATAACTCCACAAGAGCCTGTAGACATTATGCAAATGCTCAGGGAGCGCTGTGAAGAATAAGGCCAGGACACCGAAGGCAGGGAGTTTATAATTGCTTTTTAATATATTTTCTGAATTCATTGTGCATGCGCTATCTGTCCCAGGGGCTGAGCTGGCAGAGGGGACAGTGTCAGGTGGAATAAATAGGATCTCATAACTTTAGTCATTCTGTATTAAATAGCGTTGAGCAGCACAATAAACAGAGGGACTGGGAAGCACATGCAATAAGGAAATAATTCAAGCACTGTGCATGCAAATCTTTCTCTCTCAGATCACCCTCATTAATCACCTCGTGCTCATTTATACACTTAAAGAAGCCATAAACAAAGGCAGAGATGGTTTCTCTCATTATTAGTTTTTTTATTGAGTTAACTTCCAGAATATTTTACAATAATAGTCATGGCTGGTGATGGAGTTGCCTGCTCTAACCAGCTCATAAAGTTCCCCCTGCTCCTCCTGTCTTGGTGTGATATAGGTGGTTATACAGAGATTATGAAGCTTATTGAGTCAAAAGAGGGAGATGTGATGGCAGCTCCATCATTTCTCCTGCCTTTGGTTTATTCCAGGCTCCAGAAGGCACCGGGGTTCAGCACTTTGCTACACAGACACAGATCCTGGGAGGAGGGAGGAGGGAGATGGATGGAACCCCAAATCCAAATCAAAACAAGCTGTTCAATTGTGACAATTCCCTACAATCTCGTGTGTCTCCAGCCTCCCTGGAAAATTAGGTGGAAAATAAGGAAGAAAACAACACCCATTTTTTTCTGGGCTGAAAGAACCTGAGGCCAGCCCAGGACCAGAGAGCTGCTGGGAGTGGGTGGTTGTTTTTGGACCTGCTGAACACTATTCTGCAGCCTACATCATTAGAGGATTTTTGATTTTTGATGACACTCTGCTTGTGCCCAACAACACTCCATGCTCTGCTCCCTCCTCAAAGAGGTCATGGCTTCTTTCTTAATCACTGACTTCTGCTGTTCTCTGGATAGAGCCAGGCAAAAGCAGCCTGAAGCTTAGTTAAAGAATAAGGAGAGGCTGCAGAAGATGCTCTGTCCCTTTGGGATATCAGCAGAAATAAAGGGATGGGGAAATATGTGTGAACTGATCACCTTCAGAGCACTCCACCCCCTTGCACCCACCTCTACCCCCCTGGCACAGCTCCCCTCCTTCAGAGTCCCTAAATCCTGGCCAATATATCCTGAGAGCCTCATACATAACTCTGTCGAGTAAGAAGATTAAGTGATGTTAACTTAAGTCTAATATGAGGCTGGGTAATAAATTTCCCTGGGAGCTGCGGGAAGTGGGCGCCGTGGCAGAGCGTCAGGTGCCTGGCAGCACTAACACACATCTTAGGGAACTTATCATCTAATTAGAAGGGATAAAGCTGATTTTTCCAGTGTGGTTACATGTGGTAATGAAGCATGCAGAAAGCCATGCAAGATAGATGGCCACTCTCACTGCTGAAGCTGAAAACTTGCTTAACTTAACAGTCTATTTATTACATTTACTCCTGAGTGTCCCTGCTTAATAATGCCAGCTCATCTCGTGCCCTGCAATTAAAACCACTCCATGTGTTTGGGACTGGGATTTAACACCCTGGGAATAAGCAGGGGTTAAAGGCTGGTGCCTTCTCTTCCTAAAAAAGCTTCTTGAGAAATCAGGGTTGTCCATGGCTGGTTTTGTCCACCCTAAAGAGGGATGAAGCTACTGACTTTGGTGCTACTTCCCTGGAAGTGTTTAAAAGCTGTGTGGATGTGGCACTTGGGGACAAGGTTTAGTGGTGGACATGGCAGTGCTGGTTAATTGCTGGCCTCGATGGTCTCAGAGGGCTTTTCCAGCCTAAATGATTCCATGATTCTCCAATTCTTTATCACCAGCCCACAGCTCCCATTGTATCCCCATCCAGTGACTGATGCAGCAGGACACACTGGCATCCTGCTGCTCTCCACCCAAAAACGGGAAATTTAGCTACCAGCTCAGGGAGAAAATGCTGCTAAAAACCAGTCTGAATGCAAATTTTGCATCCAGCCCTGTTTATCCACTCTTAATCCATTTGTCACAACAATCGTCAGAAAACTTTTCTCTCCAGCGCCTCCAGAGCCAAGAGCGAGGGATGAAAAGTAAACTCATGCAAGGACAGGGGTTTAAGCATCCCATTAAGATTAACTTATCTGCAGTAATTGACTTAACTAGGGGATTTTTAATGCTTTTCAAGGTTTTTTGGAAGACGGTTTTGCAGCAGCCAGCAGTAAAGATGCTCCTAAAAAAAAATAAGTATCTAGCACAAGAAGTCCATAGCTAAGACTTTCTAAGGCAGTGATTCCAGGGGATTTAATAAGAATGTAATTTGTATAATTAACCATTCATCACTGTCAATTTCATTAAATGAATGCCAGAAATATTACCTTCACCAGCACGACCTAACAGGATTGGAATATATTATGTGAGAAATGAACGTTTAGTGGGTTTTTTTTGCTCTCTCTCCCTTTCTATGCCTGGGTTCTGGCTGTCAGGAGGAGATTTGCAAGGCTGTGAAATAATTTAAAACAGTAGTAAATGAAAACGACTAAAGAAAATGTGTGGATTTGGGTAACCAACCCTCATCATTATGTATGAAAGTTTGAGTCAAAATGTTTTCCCTTGTTCAAAGAGGAACTGAGTAGAGGAGCTCCTGTCGGGGCTGGGAGCCATCTGCTGAGGTCCTCAAGGATCCCCTGCAGCATGGGGGCAGCCAAGAAAGGGCTTGTGGGGGAAAAAATGCCATCCTCAGCTTCTGATTTTGGTTCTTTCTATTTTGGAGTAGAGGGATGAGCGACAAGGAGGTTGGAGAAGCAGGAAAAGGAGAGTTCCATGTGCATTTCCCACTCCTCTGTTGGGTACAGAGAAATCCCCACACCCTTTGTCTCCAAACTCCCACCATTCTCCTAAGAAAATAAAAGAGGATTTCTTGGGCAGGGTTCCTAAAATTCCTGTTGATCAGCCATTAGAGGGCAACATCACACAAATTCATCATAGCAGCACAAAAGCCCATCCAAAATGTACCAGAAGAGCTGAAGGGAAGAGAACATCCAAGGAAAACCATTTCCATTAGAGGCACGTAGGGAAGAGTTGAGATTTTACCTTTAGACACGTTTAATAATCTCTTCAGATGCGAGAAATGAGGAGGAACCGAGAAAGCAAAGTTGGTTTTTGTGCGCTTTTTTTTTCTCTTTTCCTGTGGGTTTCTGTGCCTCTGCCTCGTTTGAAATGCAAACGAAGATTTTATGAAAATGTTCATTTCACAGGTCGTGGTGGCTGCGATCACAGGGAAGAGGAAGGAAGCAGTGGAGGAGCAGCTAGACAGACAGATGGGATGCTGGAGAGATGAAAGGATGTTTGCAGACCAAGAAACCAAACGTTTCTAGATGCTTTTTTGGGATAAATTCCCCACCGGGACACAGAGGAGTCTTCAGCTTCGTTAGAATTAAGAGCGAATAATGAAAATAAATACCAGTGATATTTAAAGAAGGCAAAACTTCAACGCATCAACACTATCACCCTCCAACGGCGGTGGAGAGCGGCAGATGGGAAAAATCAATTCTCACTCTTTGCGCCTCATGGAAATTTCTGCCTTTCCCATGAAAACAGAAAACTGCCCTTTTTTTGCTTATTTCAATCAGATGTAAAGGTGGGCTGGTGCAGAAGCTGAGTCTGGCTCCTATGTCCTCCCCTAGAGAACTGCCCAAGGAGCCAAGTTCTCCTCTCTGTCCCATGTCCTGAGAGTTCATGACTATTTTTCATATATTCCTCATTTTTTTTTTCTTATTTACAACAACTGTGCGTTGCTGCTCCCTGGCTTAAAAATCTGGAACAAATCAGCATTTCAAGTCAAAATGTCAATTCAAAATAAATGTTTTCATTTAATTTCCTGTTAAAATGTCATTGCTGCCAGGTTATTTTGGGTTGGGAAAAAATAGAAGGCTTTGGAAAACATGGACTCTAAATTAAAAAAAAAAGAAACAACTAAAAAAATTCAGTGCAGGTAAGGGGCCTGTTTCCTGTTGCAGTTCTACCTTTGAGACAAACTGCTCATCACAAACCCCTCTGGGCTTCCAAAGGCAAGAGTAAAATCTTCCTGACAAAAGATTTCCTGCGATTCAGGATTTTCTGCTTGTATTTCATTCTGCGGAAAATGTGGATTTTCCTGCAGGATTTTCTTTGCCTGCTAAGTGGGATGATGCCAGTGGGACCTGTCTTGTCCACTCTTGGTTCAGGGCTGAGCCATTCCTTGTAGGAACAAGACGGATTGGAATTAAAGGATCTTTCAGATCCCTTCCAAGCCAAACAATTCTATGACTCTATGAACCAATTTTACCTTGATCCCACCTGAAAGCAACACTTTGGACTTTATGCTTTCACCATGATGAGGATCCACGTGTGTTTCCAAGACAATGATTATTTTTACTGTCCTGTCTCCATTTTAAGTCCAGGCAGGAACGCACAGCGAAGCAGAGCTGGTCATGTCAGATCAAGAGAGAAGAAAGAATGAAGAAAGGATGAATTTTTTGCAAGCTCTGTCCATTTGGGTGTGTTCCCAGCTCCCCATGCCTCTCCACTGGTGTGGCACAAACCTTGGGATTTAAGTGGTGATGGCAGCCCAGGAGCACCCACAGCGTCAGCAGGGCCCCCCAGTCCCATCCCACATCACCTGCTGCCATCCCAGGCAGGAATTAACACCAGAGGGTGGAAAGCTGGGGCTGACCCATCCTCTGGGGAAATGAACAGCTCTGCCAGCCCCAGTGAGGCTCATGGTGGTGGAAAAGGTGAGGCTGCATTTGGGAAAATCCACACTTCCCTAGAAAAGACGAGTGGAAGGATGGAGGAAACTTTGGGGTCCTCCCCCTGAGGAGAAGGGGAGAGAAACTGCAGTTTCATATTCAGAGGTGAAGGATGGAGCTAGAAATAAACACATAAAGGGACAGGAGAGAAGAATTTATTGCCTGCCAAAGGTGCAGAGCATTTAAATCCGAGAGATAAGTAATTTTATTTATGTTGATGCCAAAATAAAGAAGATACACGACTTTCTTAAGAATAACTCTAATCTCCTCGGGCTGGTCAATGCTGAAAGGCATATAATGATTTTTTTTTATTATTTTCATTTTTCCTCCCCCCCTTTATACACGAAGATGGATGCTCACTAACGGCATTGTATTGTCAGGGCTGTAAATTAGGGAGCAGGGAGAGATCGTTCCCTATCCATCTCTCTGCCTTGGGAGGTGCTTGGCAAACTTCTTTCAAATTTGGGCTGCCAGCTGCACTTTCTGCCTCCTCCCATTTCAAGATTATCCCTAAATTCTCCTTTTCCTACTTCAAATGGGACATGGTGTAAAGTGGATTGACTGCTAAAGATTGGCACCAATCAGGTGGAATGAATAAAGGAGGATGGAGCAGAACCAGAGGCAAGGAAAGAGGAAAAAAAGACTCAGAAAAAGGAAAACAAAGAATCTCATGGATATATTTGACTGGAAGTAGCAGCGTTGTGGGGATCTTCTTCCTGCTTGGGGAAGCTGGGGAAAATGACAGTCAGCAAAGCAGTGAAGGTGGGAAAAAAATAGAAGGGGAGGGTAAAGAAACAAAACCAGGGAAATAAGCCATGGTGGAAATGATCAGAGGGGTGAACACATCCCTGGCTGCCCCTCCAGCCTTATGGGCAGCACCATTCATGCATCTAATCACAATTAAATTGCAGGGAGAGGTTGTAATCCAGCCCTGGAAGAAAAGGGGAAAACTTGAAGCTCCCTGAGGGTGAAGCCGGGAGGTGAGAGGGCATCATTGCCAGAGGAGGAGCAGGGGGACAGCCACAAAGGGCCCTTAAATCCCTCTCCCAGCCCCTGGAGCCACTTGTTTCCATCAAGGAGAGCTGGAGGAGCAGCAGGGGTGGTACCTGAGCAGTCTGACAGCAGAGGAACCCTCGCAGCCTCCCACGCTCCCTCTGCACGGCTGGGATGGGAACGGGAGCCAAGGAGCCACAGAGCACCGAGCCAAAAGCAGCCCCAACTGAAACCTGATTCCAGAGACTGTGTGTCTGCAAGACATCTTTAGGAGAGGATGAAACACTAATCTTAAAGAAATGAGGATTTTAGTTGAAAGTTAGAAGAAACTGGGCTTGAGATAGTTACCTGAAACTTAAATACAGTAATTTCACGATTATAAGCCACACCTTTTCCACTGAAGAATCCAGCCTACCCCAGTAGTGTGGCTAATCATCAGGTGCGGCTTATTTATGGACAAATCCCAGCGAAATGCCAACCTGGAAGTGAGAGCTGGCGGGGAGGGTGACTGGGGCTGCCTTTAAAGGCTTCGCTGGTCTATGAAAACTGTTTGCAACTTGAGTACCTGACACCAAACCCTGCACTGGCACGATTCTGTTACTAATTTGTTACTTTATTACACATGGATCCTCGCTTTTTTTTTAAAAAAAAAGTGCGGCTTATATTCCGGTGCGGTTTATATATGGACAAATCACGTGGTCTACTGGCTACCGGGACGTGGGGCTTATAGTTGTGAAATTACTGTATGTTTGCTCAGCTGTGCTTGCAATAGGAAAGGATGGAACCAGTAGGTAGGTCCAACGAACATGAACAATTGCAACCAGAAACTAATTTTTTGCCAAACTGGAGTTGCCCCAAAAGCCATTTGTATTGTCATTAACAGAAAAGGTCAGGGTGAGGAAGACTCGCCTTACTTCCTCCTTTTAAGACCCCTCCCTACAAAAACCACCCCAGACTTAATTTAAGAAGCCAACCACATTGTTTAATTGCCATTCAAGCTAATTACCATAGGAAGCAGGGGTGGGAGGGGCTGGTTTTATGAATATGGATTTGTTTGAACCTTTTGTCAATAAATAGACTCAGTGACCACCTATAATTTTGCAGTGTGTATTTGGGGGCTACCCCACACTGCTGCCCAGCACTGAATAAACATACACTTTGTAACTTTAAACTGTTAGTCTTTTGTCCGTCACAGCTGAGTATCGGTGTTAGACCAATACTCATATTTTGGTAAATCAAGGAGACGTGAGTGGTTTTTCAGGTCTGAGAGCTGTCTGTGCTCAGGATGTCAGACAGATGGGTGCGAGCTCAGTGTGGCCCCAAAATGTGTCTGACTGCCCCAGCAGCGCAGGGCAGGGACCATGGGAGAGATTTTGGGAATCTGAGCCCTGTTGAAGAAGGGCAGGGATGTGGAAAAGGTTTTGGGAGGCTGAGTCCCACAGAAGCAGGGCAGGGAGGATGGAAGAGGTTTCTGGGTCTGAGCTCCATGGATGCAGGGCAGGGGCTATGGAAGAGATCTTGGGGAGCTGAGTCCCATGAAGAAGGACAGGGAGAGGCTGTGAGAAGCTGAAGAACAAAATGGAGAATGCAATGGAAAGACATCAGTTTTTGGTATCTGTGCACAAACAGGCAGAGACACTCAGATCTCCAGGAGCTCATGCACCTCCAAACTGCAAAACCACCCAAAAGGAGATTTTTGGGTTCACAGTTCCATAAAAAAGGAGCAAAAGAGACATGAGGGTCCCTTGCAGCAGCAGCAGCAGCTAAGGGTGAAGGGCCAAAGGCTGCCCCTACCCTGCAAACACCAATTTCATCATAAATCATCAATTCCCTTCCCATCTCCCACTTCCCATATTTTGCTTGCAGCCTGTTTATTTTGATGCTGACTTATTCATTTTACGGAACCCTTATTTTATGTCTGTATTTCCCCATGTATATCGATTTACAGGACACAAAGGAGTCCTCAGGCTTCAGGTAGCCTCAAGGTCTGACTGGAGGACTTTGAAGCAAAGGAATCTGACAGGGCTTTTAAGGCATGGCAAGAGGAAAAAAATCAATGTATTACATCCATATAAATAGCAAGGTTTGTGTGTCAGAGTGGTTTCCATTCCAAAGGAGCTGCTGTCATCCCTTGATTTGAGTTTGGTAAGAGCCAGGGACAATGTGGGACATCAGGAAATATTACAGGTTCATCACAAACACCATCCCCGGTGTTATCATGGGAGTTGGGAGAAAAGTTTGCACCCAATTTATCATCTTCTTTCCAAGAGAAAGAAAAGCTGACAAAGGACATCGTGAATCATCCAAGTATTCTCTTTTATTACTATTATTATTTTCCTGATTCAGAAAACTCAACAAATAGCCAGTGGCAATGTTTTCAAACCAAAGTGACCATAATGTGAAAAATAAACTGTTGAGAAATAACCCTTCAGCGCTGAAATCAAATGTCCAGGCTTGGGTTTAAAAAAAAATTAAGCAAAAAAATAGTGGTGAGCCATCCAAAATAATTCCACATCAAATACTGAAAAGAAATACTCAATTAACACAAAAATAGTGATTTGGGTTGAAATGGGGCTGTAACTAGCTGTTCCCTTTGCTGCTGGCCTTGAGAGCTGCTTGCCCTCCCTGCTGCTGGCACACATGGAATCATCAAATAGCTGGAGTGGGAAGGGACCTTTTAAAGATCACGTAGTCTGAACATGCTTGAAAATGTCCCTGGCGAGCTGGAGAAATCCAGAAATCACCAAACCTACCCCAAATCAGCCTACTGAGGGTTGATTTCCCAGGGAAACCCTGCCATGCATCCCATGGCATCCTCATGCCATGGGGGCTCTGAAATGCCAGCAAAAATTCTGCCAAAACCTCCTTGGTGCCTTTCCCTTGATGGGGGCTCTGAAATGCCAGCAAAAACTCTGGCAGAGTCCTCTTGGTGCCTTTCCCTTGATGGGGGCTCTGAATTGCCAGAAAAAACTCTGCCAAAGCCCCCTCAGTGCCTTTCCCTCCTCCTGATCACCAGGGATGCTCCAGCAATGTCCAAAGCAACGCGGAGCCGCGATTTGGGCAAAGCCGCAAAGGGCTGAGGACAGAAACGGCATCACCAGCCTAAAACTCCTCCCTGGAGCACAGATGGGAGGGAGAGGGTAATCTGGAAAAGCCTCTAATTGTCTGCCCACACCAATAATTCCAGCGTGCTCGTCCCCCTCCCCGTGTGTAATTACACCGCTCCATCTGTCTATCAGCAGGTTTTTACAGCTCCTGGCGGCAGCCCGGCGCTCAGCCCCGCAGCCAGACGAGGGCTGGGTGGGTTTTTTCTGAAGATTTAAGGATGTTACTGACACACATCCCAAAGACAAGGCTCTGGGGACAGCAAATCCCTCTTGTGGGCTGGCAAAGGCGCTGGTGAAAAAACCTCGGTAATGGCTACGAGCTGCATTCCAGTGCCAGAGCAGGAGGGCTGGTTTGTTTGCAAGTTTGCTGTTGCTTTAGAGCTGGGTTTAATTTTTTTCTTTGGGAAACTCTCCTTTGTTAATCTATTCTCAGTAAGTCTGGCTGCTCTGCAGCAGCTCAGTGCCACTGACTCTTGAGTGAGCCAAGATAAAAACCCAGCCAGGTGTGCTGGCGATTTCTAGGTGTGAGAGAGAGCCCAGCAGGGTGGTTTTGAGGTAAGTTGGCTGGTTTTATCCTCTTCTCCCATCCCTTCCCAACAATAAGCCTGTGAGGCTGCTCTGTCCAGGAAGGTTTGGCACTGTGGGGCTGCCTCTAGCCCCTTCTCATGGGAAATCCAGGTGAGGTGGGAAATGTGGGGCTCAACACAGCTTTGCAACCCAGAAATTTCAAATGAATCCAGCAGAGAGGGTTGAGATGCACCACAGTCAGAGAGAAACCAACAAAGACCATATTTATCCCAACAGCCTTTGAAAAGATACAGCAGGGTACGTCTTTGCAGAAAAAATAAATATATATAAAAAAGAGATATAAATAAACCCTCAAAACAGTGTTTGAACAAGGCAGTTCCAGCTAAATGATGTCCATGCACTTCCATCATTTCACAACTTCAAGGCACATTTTTCAATATCAAGGTCCTTTAGATGATAAATGAGTTGCAGAATTTGTGGAAGAGGAATTTTGGGATAAGGCATGTCCAAAGCTCTGCATCCATTACCCCAAACACCAGGATCATGGAATCCCAGAAGGGTTTGGGTTTGGAGGAACCTCAAAGCTCATCCTGTTCAGCTCCCAGCTGTGTGCAGGGAGACCCTTCACTATCCCAGGCTGCTCCAAGCCCTGTCCAGCCTGGCCTTGGACATTTCCAAGGGGCAGCCACAGCTGCTCCTGGCAACCAATTACTCACCAAGCTCTGAAAGACCTTTTAAGCTTAAAGAACTTTTTATCACAGAATCCCAGAATCATTAAGGAAGGGACCTGAAGGATCATCACATTCCAGTTGGGTTTTTAAATTCAAATCATACTTTTTTCCTGCCTTTTTTTTTTTCCTTCTTGGACAGTAAACTTCAGAAGGGATTCCCTTAATCCACAGAACTAATTGGATGCAGCAGCTCTCGCTGCCTATCAATGATAATCCAGGCACAGCCTTGTGATCTAATGATATTGTGATCTAATTCTTGCTGACACAAACACCCAGCAACTCCCCAGATCTCAGGAACGCTTAAGATTACCCAGGGAGAACAAAGAGCTTATTGCTCTCCTTGGCTTGAAGGTGGCTTAGGCCCATTTATTTCATTTTTTTGGATAAGCTCACAGATCCCTGTGTGTGGCTCTTGTTGCTGCCCAACAAAGGCAGAAGAGTCTTGGATATGAAATGAGCTGAGTGTTTCCAGCCTTGTGGAGAGGCCCCTGTGGAAAGAGCCACTCAGGCTGCCCTGGCACACAGAGCAGGGCATGGGGAGGTGTTTCTCACCAGGGAAGCAGGAGGTGATTCCCCTGGGGCTGGAGGGATTGGGATTGCAGCATTCCCTGCCTCAATGCTGCCCCACTTGCTCTGAGCCCAGCACTCCTGGCCATCCCAAAGTCATTAACACAGGAAAAGAGCTCCAGGATCATCGAGTCCAACTCTCAACCCACTACAAACCATAACCCTAAGCATCACATTTGCTGAACCCTTCCAGGCTCAGTGATTCCAGCACTTCTCCAGGGCTTGGCCACTTCTCAGAGCATGTCCTGACAATGCTGGAGCATCACAACTCCAAATCTATCTGGGAATGGAGGAAAGTGTTCCTGTCTGCCACCATCTTCCCAGGCAATTTCAAATTTGGGAGGTGACTGAAAGACCACACTTGAAACTCAGGTCCTCAGGTGCTCCCTGTCCTGTGGCTCTGAAGCCATGAATAATTCTCCCCTCACATCCACACTTTTCCCTAGCATGTAAAAGTAAATATATTTATCCCTACGGTCACAGGGTTATTTCCTTCCCCCCTTCTCAGTGTTTATCACATTTTCTCCTGGCAAATTGCAGCACTGCTTTGCTTTTGAAAGGAACTAAATGAGCCTGTGAAGTCAAGCATTGGAGAGTATCAAAATGTCTGAAATAAATAATATCAGAATAATGATCCTGTAATAGCGCAGATTGTTTGTTGTTGTCGGGTACTTTTCCTTTTCCCCCGTTGTTATTTGCGCTACAAGAGCACCCGGTAGGGATCCTTGTTTCCTTTTTAAAAGCCACATTAAAAGGGGAAGTAATTAAATCCCAATTAAAGGCAGCAGTCACTCCCCTGCCCACCTTCCCATCTCCTTCTGAGGCGAAAATGCTCCCAACAACAACGTTCTAAAAGTCACTGCTGACCCAAAGCAACCTAAGTGTCTGGATAATGGACTGGGAGCCTTTCCCCTTCAGAGCAGCAACACAAAGCTCCAGCCAGGGCGATTCCTGGGGCTCCCTGGGCAGCTCATTCTTCCCCCCAGGTCACCCAGAAGAAGTTTTATTTCCGCTGGTGTGGGTTTTCAGCACTGCCCCAGCATCTTCTCCCAGTGCTAAATGGGATTTCTAACAAATAACCCAGCAAAAGGCGAGGCTGGTGCCTCCCTCCCTGCATCAGGGCAGGAGAATCTCTGGAGCAGTGCTGCCAGGACGACCACAGAGCTCTCCCCTGTGCCAGCTTTCCTACTGAAAGGAGAAGGAGCCCTGGAAGCTCAGTGAGCACGAGTGGGGATGGGAGCTCAGGGAAATCACTCCATGAGTGCCACTCTCCATCACCTTTCACTTTTATTCACGCACAGACTCCTGCATCAGTGCTGGGAGATGCGGGTGGGGAATTCCCACCACACCAAGGAAAGGTGGCAGGGAAAAAAAACCAACTCCCATGTAATTAAGTGTCTCAAGTAAAGGGTTGATTTAGATTTAATAAGAATGTTATTCTAAGTCAAACAAATGCCAATTGGTTATTAAGAACCTCATTACTGCAGAGGAACACCTGCCACCAATAGGTTTTTTCCTTGTTTTCTGGCTGCAGACTTGTTAAATCTCAATAAATACTCTTTTAATAATTAATAAGCATTTAATTAATAGACAATAACAGTTGAGAAAGGTTGGTGTATCCTTCTGTATTGAGCAGGAGCTGCTTGGGAGCTGGGAACGAAGCAGAGAGGGACACAAGGACCTGTCTGCATCCACACTTGGATGATGTTGGACATTCATCCACCACTCCAGGTCTGCACTTTGCTGAGCACCCAGTCCAGAAATGTGGTTTGATCCCTTGGGACCATGCCCTGGACCTGAGGCTGCCAATTGGATGCAGCTCACACACAACAACTCTGGAGATGCTGGAATGCCTCACCAAAGTCTTGGCAAAGTTTCTGGGGCTTGAAGAACTAAAACCACAGCAGTCAAAGAATAAACAAACAATTCCCCAAGGAATTAAAGGGATTTGTTTTGACACTGGCAGAAAAAATAAGAGGGACACATTTTCCCCCTTTAGTTTACTTTTAATTTCAAATTATTCCTCTCTCTTAGTAAAACCTGTACACAAACACTCGTTGCTAAGAGGGAACATTGCACCTGGGAGTTGAGCAAAGCTCTGCATTTGATCTCAACCTTTCTTTGTTTTTTTCTATCACTGGTTTGCTGAAAATCACAAAGAATCTTCCTTAGGCTCAACCCAAGGCAAATGCTAACCCCATCCCCAGCTGTTGCTCCAGCCCCTGGCAGCCTGCAGAGCAGCTCCTGACACAATTCCTGCTCCCTCTTCCCTTTGATGATCGGCCTCAGCTCACCTCTGGAGCCAAGGGTTCATCACCACTGCCCAAAATGTGGGAGCATCGCCCCTGTCCTGCCTCCCTGGCAGGATGTCGGGGGTCTCCTTGTGGATCAAGCCATATTTACACATTTACACATGATCCAGCAAGAGCTGCTGCAGCACTCAGATGTCCAGTGCCAGCCAGAAGTGCATCACCCTGGCTCTCTGGCTGTCCTCCTGTGTTGGTCTGGCACAGGGGCCACATTCTTCAGAGACACAGGGGTGATGGGGGAATCCATTTACTCCTCATGGGTAAAATTCCCTCTGCTTTGCTCTCCCAGGAGTGCATGACCCTCACAGGACAGTTCATAGCGAGTCCTGGGGCTTCACCCTTGTGTCAGAAAGGGGGGAGCGCCCCCAAGCCATGGAAATGCAGCAGCTTCCAAAGAGCTTAACAATTTTATAAGCAACACCAGGGAGGGCAAGAGGACTCTGTGTGCAAAATGCAGCCCTGTAAGCAAGTGAAAGGCTGCCAAGGAAAAACGCTGCCAAATCTTTGCCCCCCAAACCCCTTGGGGACATCAGCTCTTCCACTGGCACTGCTGGGTCTCTCCATCCTTTCTGGGCTGAAGGTTCATTCACTCAACCAGGGTCTCACCTACTCCCCAGGGAGGATAAAGAGCCTTGGTACTGGGTTGAAGATTGAAGATTGAAGAATACTCAAGTAGTTTGGGTGGGAAGTGATCATAATGTTCATCTTGTTCCAATCCCTTGCCATGGGCAGGGACATCTTCCCCTGTCCCAGGCTGCTCCTAGCTCCATCCAAGCTGATCTTGGACACTGCCAGGGATCCAGGAGCAGCCACAGCTTCTCTGGGCACCCTGTGCCAGGGCCTGCCCACCCTCCCAGGGAACAATTTCTTCCCCAAATCCCCTCCATCTCTGCCCTCTGGCAGTGGGAGCCATTCCCTGTGTCCTGTCCCTCCATCCCTTGTCCCCAGTCCCTGTGCAGCTCTCCTGGAGCCCCTTTAGGCCCTGGCAGGGGCTCTGAGCTCTCCCTGGAGCCTTCTCTTGTCCAGGTGAGCTCTCCCAGCCTGGCTCCAGAGCACACCTCAGTGAGGTCCCTTCAAAGAATTTACACCCAGCTATTCCCCACCAGACCCCATCCAACAGCCACCCCATGTGGATTTGGCCAGCCAAGGGTTACCTCGTTATTTCCTTCCTGATTTATGTAAAACTCCTGCACCACGTCCTAATAAGAAATCAGTTCCTGTCATCATCTTTATTTCTTATTCCAAGCTGCAACACTAAAACACTTCACGGTGATTACAAATAGCAAAGTTATTTTTTGCCAAGTCCTCGCATCAGAACTTAATAGCACGGTGTAATGCCACCCTGTGCTGATGTGTGGCATATTTAATATCCATCTTTCTTGGAAATAACAGTGCTCTGAAATTAGAAGGGACTTAAGCAGCGAAATAATTAATGTGGATAACCATCATAAATGCCACAAATGGAACAAATACAGATAGCAGCGAACCGTGATTGTTAATACTCTAACCTGGTGTGACAGAACTTTAAAAAATAAAACCCTTTTCCCCAGAGACTGGAAAATTAGAAAAAAAGGGAGTTTCTCTAATTGCATTGTCCCTCCTCGTTAGCAGCCACCCAGGCCACGAGGCACACGTGGTAGCTGCACTCCCAGCCTGCTGCACCCCATTAGCAACAGGCTCTCATTAGGGCCAGGGTTAGCAGTGCTAATTATTTGGGTTGCTATTAGAGGCAGCAGCAGAGGTGCAGCACAGTCTGCTTCACATCCCAACTTCAGCACAAAAATCACCAATCCAGCAAGGATTAGACTGAATACATCCCATATTAAAAAAAAATAAAAAAATGCCTTGTGGTGTGTTCCTGGGTGAGCATCCCTTCTTTTGGTGGGTGCTTTGTGCCAGGCATCCTTTGGCTCTGGGCAAGTGGTGCTTCCAACCTTAAATCAGAGAATGCCAGAATGGTTTTGGTTGGAAAGACCTTGAAGATCATCTTTTCCCAATCCCCTGCCATGGGTGGGGGTGGCACCCACTAGATCAAGTTGTTTCCCCATCCCAACTGGCCTCGAACACTTTCCTAGGTGGATTAAATATGCTTTAAAAGAGGAGATTATAACAGAAATGAGAGGGAACAGCCCCTTTGTCCACAGGGAGTTGCAACTGGCACTGTGGAGGGACCTGAGGGGACACAGAGCCCGTCTGGCAGAAACAGGAGGGTCATGGACTCCAGGACATCTCATGTCAGCCCTGCTGAGTGCCAGCACTTTCACTCCTTCCCCCGAGACCTCCCTTCTTCCTTTCAATAATCTCTGGAAACCCAGGCCGAGGGAGTGGAAGGATTTTTCCTCACTAACCCCACGCTGTGCAGAAATGACACAGACTGTTCTGGGCTGGGGACAGAAGGGCAGCAGCTCATTCCTCCCTCACCACACAGCAGCAGGGAGTCTGTGGGGTGTGAGGTCACGGGGATATCATGGACATCATGAGGCTGAAGAGGTGAAGCCTGAGGTGTTTTCAGCACTGGACAAGACTCACAGTCCCCAGTCCCCAGAAAAGGGTCACTGAACACCACCTGCAGCACCAGCAAAACCATGGAAACCACAGAATGGCAGGACATTCTGGGTTGGGAGGGACCCACAAGGGTCATCCAGCCCAACTCTTGACCCTACTCAGGACACCCAAAAATCCCACCCTGTGCCTGAGAGAAACTCTCAAGATGGAAATGACGGACTCTGGATTAAAAAAAGACCTTGCAAAGTCCTCTTCACCCCAAACCACTCCGACCACAGCAGATTTCACGCCCTGGGGACATCTCCCAGCCTCATACTCAAGCATGCCCTAGACCAGGACTTCCAGTGCTCACTCTGGATCATAGCCATGACCTTGTTTCAAGGCCTCAGCAGCCAGACCCTTTGCAACATGGGGCACTTCAAGAACCCCAACTTCTGCTGGATGTGATGCTCTAAATTATTCCCTTCAAACTCCTTTTTCTTTGCTCTGGGCAAGGTGGGGGATTCGCATCCATAGCCTCCCCTTCACAGAGGGTTTCAGAGTGCTCTGAGTCAGCTGCAGCTGAATTTTGGTGCTTTTTGCAGGGCTGCAGCACGGGGGTTTGGCAGCACTTCACACATCTCCCAAAGCAGGGGCAAGGTGTTTTTACACCCAGCCTGTCCTGCTAAAGATCCCAGGCTGCTCGCCCAGCCCTTGGAAAGCAAATCAGGAAGCAGAAAGTACAATCTGAAGCAGACAGTGGTTTTCCTGACTCGCCTGACGGAGGGGATGTGGAAGGAGCTGCCTGGCAGATGGGTCCCCTTGGGGTACATCGCTTTGTCACTCCCTATAAGGCGTCGCAGAGCAACCGCCGCGCGCAATCCCTCCCTGCGCCTGCAGACCCATCAGGAATAACCCTCACAAAATCCCTGCAGGGGAGGGAGGCAGGGACATCCTCATGCCTGCTGTGGCCACAGGAGCATCCCTTCCCTCCTCACCTCCCGAGAGTGCTCGTGGAGCTCTGCACATACGGACAGAGAGCAGAGCCAGCCAAGGGTTATTTATGGTGCCAGCGTGAAGTCATTGAGGCAGAGGCGAGTGCGAAGCGTGACATCCTGTGATGTATGGGTTAGGACAGCTTGGTGCTGAGAATGCCATGAAGTATTAATCTCAAGGAGATGCTACTGAACTCAAGAGAGACTTAACATCAGCACAGAGAGATCAAAGATATGATATCTCTGGCAGAGCGCGCTATCAGAAGTGATCATAGGAAAAACAAAGGGGTCATTCTAGTGCCTCCCGCATTAGCAGAGCGACTCGTAGCCTCCGGGCAGAGGCGAACAGCAATTTTTTCCCAATCCAAACCAATGTGCACATGGGATTTTCTGACATTTCTTTACATCTCATTGTGGGCTGCCAATAAATGGAGGCATAAGAACGTCAAATCGCTTTTCTCTTGGAAGTCGTGAGCTGCCCTCAGTATTTTTCCCTTTTGGTGCTCTCCAGACAGCCCATGATGCGAACTCTTAAGACCTCTAAATGCAAAAACTTCAGTAGTAAATGAATGCTTAAGCATCTAGGTCACAACAACATCTGCATGCTGGGAAAATTCTGACGGGAGACTCAGCCACTCTCTGTGCAAGGGGAAAGAAGGGAAATCCTGTCCAGGCTAAACCTGGCTTTGGGAAAGGGCTTCATGTGGTGTTGGATTTTCACCAGGCACTAAAAAGCCTTGAATGTGTTTTGTGCTGCTCTTTCCCAAAAACCAAGTTCTGCTTTCCTGTCCTGACAGCCAAAGAGTTTGGCAAAGAAAGTGTTTGGTCCACGCAATGCTTATCCTTGGGATGTGGGACTAACCTCCTGTCAACTTGGGATGCAAATAGCCCAGGAGTGACTGGAATATTTGGAAGGAAATCATGCCTGGAAGTTGTTAGTGATGTCCATCAGGTGCTGGAGAGGGAGGGCTGCACCTGAGTGCCCTGGGAAGGAGCAGCAACACAGATATTTCATGGGTACAGCTGTCCTGAGGCTCATCCAGCTGCCAGCACTGTTTCCTGCCCGCTTAGAGAACAGCAGGGTTCCCTCTGCAGTATGGAGAGCCCAGGAATGGGCACTGTCCCCTTCAGACTTCTCCCCCCATGCCATGCCTCAGTTTCCCCAAGTATATAAATCATAAATCAGAGAACCACAGATTGTCCTGAGCTGGAAGGGACCTACAGGATCATCCAGTCCAAGCCCTGTCCCTGCCCAGACACCCCAATAATCCCACCCTGGGCATCCCTGAGAGTTCCTGGAGCTCTGGCAGCCTCGGGGCTGTGCCCATTCCCTGGAGTCTGGCAGTGCCCAGCACCCTCTGGAGGAAGAAGCTTTCCCTAAATCCAACTTAAACCTCTCCTGACACAGCTCCACGCTGTGCAAATGCTCTCCTTTGAGCAGCAGCTTGGGAGCAGCAGCACAGAAGGATATGAAGAGTTTTCTTCTGCTCCAAGAAAACAGAAAAGTCTGGAGACTTCAACTAGTGAAAAATTACAGATTTACAAAATCATAGGATCACAGAACCACCAGGTTGGAAGAGACCTTCAAGATCAGATCCAACCCAAGCCCTAACATCTCAACTGAACCATGGCACCAAGTGCCACATCCAGTCTTTTTTAAACACATCCAGGGATGGTGACTCCATCACCTCCCCAAGAAGACCATTCCAGTACTTTATCATTGTTTCAGTAAAAAACTTTTTTTCCTAATATCCAACCTATATTTCCCTTGGCGCAGATTAAACTGAGCTTGTGGGAAGTTCATGCAGTCCTCCAGGAACTTCCTCAGCTTGAAATATCCAAAAGACCTCATGAAAATACAGAATCCAGTAAAAAAACAAACCACCTGAAATTTTCCTGTTCAGGCCCTCCTGGCATTCCCTTCCCAAGCCCCCAGTCTGAGCCTGTGATCCCTCTGTGGCACAGGATAGAGGCACGTGCTCCTGCAGCTCTCTGCAGCCTCTTAATTCCCCTATTCCATCTGCAGCTGCCTGCACTTTCAGGGGGTCACTTCCCAATGCTTTTTAATTACTTCCATTAGGTAACACCGTGCCCTGAAGGCTCGTTGGGAAATCCTCTGTAAATCACGGAATTATCAGGACTAAGGAGAATTCAGGCTCCCCAAGGACAGAGCTATTGTAGTCCTTGTACAGGAGAGGGCAAAAGGCACAGGGAATAATTAAGAGATTTGCTCTATAGCCCAAAGGTACTCGGTGCTGGAGTCCGGACAAATGTGACACTGATTTCTGGCCCTTAATTCAAACGTGCTGGGGAGGGAAGGGGCTGCTCAGCTTGTCTTGCACGGCTTTGGGCCTGACCTGAGTTTTCCAATTATGTTCTCTGCTATATTCAGGCCTCAGGTGTGGTGATTCCACATGTTCCAGGCTGGGGTGGAGGAGGAAGCAACACCAGGAGCACCTGGTGGCTGCAAGCAAATTGAAAGTCAAGAAAACAGCAACATTTTGGAGGATCCCAACCAAGAGCACACAGGAACCTGACCAGGGATGTTTAAAACCAGTTAGGAAAAAGTCTGGGAAGCAGACAGCAGGTTACAATGTGGGACTGGATGTGGGGAACAAACCCACAGAAGCCCCTGCCATGTAAATTTTAGTGGCACAGTTCTCCTGTGGAGCTGAAGGAAACCCTGCATGTCCCTGGCAAGAGAAGAGGCTCCATTCTTGCTCACTTTGGGATCTCTCACTCCCTGGAAAGAAACCTGCTCTTCTGGCAAGATCCAGGCTTTCATCAGCTTCCTTATGCCAACCGCCAGGCAGGAGTCTGGTGGCCTCCTGTATTGTCACATAACATAAAGTCTGAATCATTTTTGTTCTGCTTCCATCATTGTTAATATTCTTAAAAGGTTCCTGGAAACACATTTACACACGGCTACATGAGCTGTTTCTGCGTTGCTTGAAATTTAAATATGAGTTTTAGCCAGGCTTTTGATGTGCTGTTTACTTTAATTATTGTTCTCCCCGTGTCTGTGTCTTGCCACGATGTCATTTAATATTTTATACATTTCCCGAAGTCCCCTTTCAGTCCCCAGCGTGCGCAACTCCGCGTTCTCCCCCGCCTCCTCCCCACCCCACAACTTGCACTTCTAACTTTTCAGGGGCCGGCTGTAAACAAGATGTGGCATGTCACTGAGATTATCCTCCCGTGGTGGCTGCAGAGGGGATAAATAAACCAGGAAACAGATGCTTCCCAAGCTGGCATGGAGAGCCGATCCCAGCTCCGTGCAGATGCGCGGCTCCTCGCGCTGGCACGGGCAGGTACCCGGCAGCCAAAGGGATGGGAGGATGCTAAAAAAAAGCATCTGCACTCCATGCATCTTTCAAGGAGACACTGGAAAACCCTGGAAATCTGCTGCTTGCCTCGTGCCTGGCACAGCTCTGTGTTTCCAGATTGCTTCAGCCACGCAGGAATGAGACGAATTCACATTGCAGGTGCCAGAAGATGGCACTCCAGAATGCACAGCTCTGTGCCTGGCTTTGCCAGCCCAATAAAGCTGAGGATGTCTCCCTGTGGCTGCTTTTATACCAGCTCATTACGTTAGGAAAACTTTGGTTTGAGTTCTGCACTTTGTGAGCATGAGGGCTGTTAATTTGATATTCCTTCTCTGGTCTGTAATGGCAACCCAGAACACATCTCCATGGTCAGGGTAGGGGATGGGGGTGTAAGAAACTCAGCTCATCTCATTTGTGAGCTCCCAAATGTGAGCCAGGCTGGGACCAGGAGCCTGGGTGGGCCATTCAGAAGAGCAGAGAGGAGTCTCAACATCCACCTGTGTTCCTCCAGCCACTCCGCTCGGTCAAACCAGACTAGAATATTTGGGAAAAGACTTAAAGGTTGCAGCAAGACAAGAGTTCTAATGTCTCATGATATCATGAGCTGGTGGCCCTAACATGGATTTCCTTGCAGAGGCTGGGAGAGGAGTGATGGAGAGGGATGTGGAGAGCCATGGAGGGGCACAAACACCTCCTCACTGCTCAATCTCCCCTTGGCAGGGAGGAGCCAAGTCTCTCTGACATTTCCCCCACTATGCCTTCAGGAGTGGGAACCAAATGAGCTGAGGGAATCCAAACCTTGGGGCAAGGAGGACTTTCTGCTCAGAGCTACAAAATCACACAACTTTTACAGGCACTGTAAATGTGCTGGGGGAGAGCGAGTCACAGAGCAGGAGGCAGCCAAAGAGCAACGCAGGAAAGAGCTAAAAAAAGATGGATGGAGAAAGGAGGCTCTGAGCATCCTGCCCTGTTCTGGGCCTGCTGGGGCAGTGCTGTGTTCACACCTAATCCAGCTCCAGCCACGGCTGGCTGAGCAATCAATAACGCTGCGACGGCACGGGCGGCTAAAAAGTCTTGAGGGACAGAAATCCGATGCTGAACTCCAGGTAATGTGCTGAAGGCTCTGCCCAGGCAGCTGTCATGGCATGACAGCCTGAGGAGAAACTGAAATTACTCACTGCCAGACATCCTGCCTGGGTGCTGCTCCCTCCTCCTCCACTGCTTTGGGGAGGAAATGCAGCCAGGGAGCAGACTCCAGTTCATGCTGTCACTGCTCTGCTGCCACACCAGACGGGCTCTCCCAGGTTCTGGAAGCATCAAATCTTTCTCCAGGTCCAGGTAAATCTGCCCTTGGAGCAATGCCAAGTACGGAGATGCTCCAAGTGTTTGCCATGTGTGTTGGATAAAGAGGATGCAAACTCCAAGCTCCCTTATCCTGGTATGTGATGGCAAGAGCAGCCAGCACGAGCATGGAGCTGAAGGAAATCAGTGTTTATGGCTGAACAGAGAGGAGGGAGGGAACAGAAACATGAGGAGCAGGGATGATGTCCAACCAACCCACCAGTGGCAGCACAACAGCAGGAGGAAGCATCATCTCCAGATGCAACAGCAAAATAATGACCTTGATCCCACTGCTCTCATCTGGAACCTCCAGAGTTTCCCAGATCAGAGGAATTCCAGATCAGCATTTCCTTTTTCTTTACTCTTTTTACCTTGCTCTGGTGTGTCCCACACCTGTGTGACCTGCTCTGTCCAGGCAAGGGGACACTGGGCTCCTGCTGTCCCTTCATCACATGCCCATAGTCCTGCTCAGTAATTCTTGGAGCATCAAGCTAATTAATTTATCACTCAATGAAATTGCACTGAGCATTAATGAAGCCATTTAGTATTCACGCAGAAACTTCTCTCTCCATTTCCACAAGTGCTCCATTGTAGATCAGCATTTGTTGGGCAGTAATTAATGGTACTTAATCCTTAAATCCTTAAATTGTTTCTAATTTGGTAAGCAGCAGAGTTGCAGCAATCCATCTCTTTGCTGCATTTCTGTGGAGCTGTTTGAGACCCTCCCCTGGGTTATCCTGAGGTTCACCAGGGGCTGTGCCAGGGAAGGAAGGCTCTCTGATTTCCCCTCATTTCTGTCGGTGACTTTCTGAAAAATGACTTCATCTCTTTTACACCTGTGTGTCCATTTGTGTAACTAAGGAAAATGCTTATTTTCCCTCAGGAGGGTGAGTCGATAGCACAAAGAGCTCCTAAAGCAAAGTGATCGATGTGTGGAGATGGAGATTTCCACCCTTTGATCTCCCATGCACATCCAGGAGCTGGGGGACACCGAGACACAAAGTGAGAGGACAGGAGCCTTTCACTCCTTGCTTTGCTCTTTGAAATTGCTGCTCATTCACCAAGAGATGAAGCAGCACTTAACTGCTCCTCACACATTCCATGCAAGTTCTGAGCATGTCCCCGTGCAGCCACAGGAGTAGATGAGTCCTCCTAGAGCGAGCAAACACCTTCCCTGATATGCAAACAGATACAACAGACGGGTCCTTTCCTTCCCCCGTGGTTTTCTTTTGAAGGCAACCAGAGTTTCATGTCAGAACAGCTGAACCAAAGGTGATCCAAGGCACCGGAGAACTGGATTCTGAGGATTAAAAGCAATACTGCATTCCTCCAGGGGCTGGATGAGAGCATGGAAACAACCCCAGGTATTTAGATGACCTATTCCTGCTGCTGCTGCTGAAGGTGTGTCCCTGTTCCCTGTCCCCTACCCCACCACCCCAGCAGAAGAGGGGGTTTTATTCCTCTTTCATATTTCTTGCTGGTTTTTCCTCCCCTCTTCACTGGAAGCCTGTTCAATCTTACCCACAGTATCCACTTGAAGAAAACTATCCTTATTTTGTACACAAAGAAACCCCACACTCTCTCAGCTTTTCCTCACTGACAGCTTTCCAAAAAATCTTTCTTTTCTGGACACACTTTGCATTTATCCCGCTGTGCAATATCCCAGCTTCCCACCTCTCCAAATGTTTGGATACACTCTGCGTTTGCTTCCTCAAACAGTGACCAAATATTTGAGGTTTCTGGTTTGTTTGGTTTTCTTGTTCTCCAGTGAAAGTAAGCAGGGAAAGAAAAACAAGGGGAGGGGAAACACCCTTAAATCTCCCAGTGGTTACTCGGCAAGCTGAGCCAGGGAAGAAAAAATTCCCTTTCTCACCCCTTTTCTGGCCACCCCATCCCCCATTCCTGCCCCACCATTCGGCAGGGCTGTATTAGGACAGTGAGGAGACAAACCCCCAAAGCTGAGAGCATGTGCTGTCATTCCATGTGCCAAATCTGCAGCCCTTTGTAAGTCCCTACTGTGGGAATGTGCTGGAGAAATGCAGACTCATTCCTTGCACAGACTCTTTCAGCAGAGCTAACCCCCAGCTGCCTCCAGAAAGGGATTTAAAAGGTCTCTGGTTTGCAGTTGCTGAAGGGGTTAGATGAGAAGAAGCGCTTACAACATTTTTTGACACGACACTTTGATCAATTGGACGGATTTAATATTACAGAAATATTTCATTTTTCAATGCGGATGGGAGAGAGAAGGGAAAAAAAAAATCTAATCATCCATCCAGCAGGCCTCTATATTTGTCATAATTCACTGGAAAGAAAAGTAAAAAATACAATCCCCCAAACCTCTGATTTAAAATCCAACTTAACTCGAGGTAATTTCCATCATTAGTTCAAATTGTGCTATCTTCACTCTCTCCTTATTTTTCAAGCCATTGTTCTGTTTTTTTCCAAGGTATTATTTAACCAAAGCAGCATCTAATTGTGTTTTCTCTCCGCACTCATTTTTAAGGAGGTAATGAATGGTGTGGGGGAAACAGCACGATGAATTCATTCCAGGGAAGGTGGATGGAGCAGAATCCCACAGACGGAATCAAATCTGTTTTCACAAACACCAACAGAAGGAAAGAAGCCACCTGGAGAACATCAGGGACAGGTTTCCACCTGCTACCTCTGCAAGGTGACACTGAGGAGGCACCTTCCCAATAACACAATTAAGGAATTAATGGGAGACTCCTCAATTCTTTGGGAGGTGAACCAGGTCGGGGACACTTGAACAAAGTCGTCGCTAATGAACTTGGTGCACTCATCAGGCAGGAGCTGTCCCAGAGCCTGGCTGAGCTTTACAATGTTTATAACAAAAGTCACCTTCTTTGAAGGGGAATTAGTCCAAAATCACCCTTCAGTATCCAAATCCTGTCCCAGGAATGCTTCTTAAGGATGGCAGACCTTCCAATGCCTTGTGATGGGAAGGAGCAACAGTGTAGGTTCTGCCTAGATTAGAGGTCTGTGACCTCTTCCCAATGAAACCTCTTCCAAAGTCATCTCTCTGTCCTTGATCTCTGTCCTCCCAACTCCCTCTGCCTCTTATTTCCTTGGTTGTGTAAAACAGATGATGATGGGGGAAGAGCAGCTCTCATACTTTGCAACAGGGCAAGGTCGGGAGGACAGGAACCACCCAGGACTGTCCAAGACACTCAGCAAAGTGTTTCTGTTTATCTGGTTTCCAGGCCCTCCTGAAAAAAAACTCCCCCAAAACCCATGGAAATAAACCCAGCCAAAGTATGCTGGAGAAATGAGGTCAACAGGAGAAACACCCAATTAGCGGTGTTTTGTGGCTGGATGTGGTGTGCCAGCTGGGATTCAGGGAGTTGCTGCGCCTCAGGAAAAAGAAGAAAAACTTAAAATAATAACATCTAGTGCTCAGAGAGCATTTTGCATCTTCCCAGTGTGACATGAACTTTAATTAGTTTGTGAGTGGAGACGCTGCTGGGTGAGCAAGAGATTTTGGTGCAATATGACCATGGCCAGGAGGAGCTGTGGGGGCTGCATCCAGTTTGAGGAGAGGGAGAACTCCAATGCTTCCAGGGAGGAGAAAAACTGGCAGAGGGATGGAACTGTTTGAGCTTTGAAAGGGGCACTGGCTGAATTCCAACACAGCTCTGCTTACACAGAGGTGAGGTCATGGTTAAAAAAATAATCCCCAAATGCTCTGGGCTTGAACAGCAGCGCCTGAAATGAGAACTGCAGGGTGAAGATGGAAAGTCTTCCAACTTACAGAGGGTTGGGATGCTGCTGGAGGCAGCACACATGGGATTGGACTTCAGTCTTTCCCCAGAAGATGTGTGGCCTGAAGGAGATTTCTGATACCAGAGACAGGGGGAAAAGGGAGAATTTCTCCTTTTCCCATTGGAAATGCTTCCCTCACAGAGCTGATTCATGCAAGGAAATGCTGTTCCTGGTGTGGTTCCTGACTGGTGAAATGGCAGCCAAGAGAAATTAGATGGCTGGGAGGTTGATGAGGCCTCTCCTCATTAGCAACCCAATAACATGGGCAAAGATTTGTTTGTTCTCTCCATCTGTGCTACCACTGCACTTGTCCTGCTCCCTGCTCGTGGCGGGTGCTCAGGAGCGTGTGAGGCTTGCTCTGATCCAAGATGACAAGAGATGTCCTGGAGCCCGCCAAGCCATGCCTTGTGCTTTTAGTACTCATGGCCTGGGGTCACCACCACACTGGTTTTGGCCAGAGGTGCAGCTCTCTGGAGCAAAATCCAATTAGCAAACAAGTGAACAAATCCCTTTGTGCTGGCCGAGCCCCTGGTGGGGTGGGACTGGGAGCTGGAACATCCCACAGGGAATGAGCAGCAACCACAGGACAGGCATGAAGGGCTGGCATGGAGGCTGAGAGCCAGACTGGTTCAATGCAGCCCCAAATTCAACCCTGCAATAATAGAGATGGTGGTGGTCTCTATTCAGGTCAGATGATGAGTGAATGAGAATGTATTTTTATTTATCCCCTCCTGCTCCTACCCCAAACATTCCCTGAAATATCAGGGAGCAGGCTGGAAGATCTGCCTGGTGAGCAGTGAGTACCCACACCATGGCTGAAATGATAAAGGATAATAAAGCTCCTGAAAACTTCCTTCAGGGATTAAAAAATCAGAAATTTGGTTTTGAACAAGCATCCCATAGGCTGAAAGTGGAATTGCCATTCAGTGAAGAATCAACATCTGGTTTGACTCTGAAATACTGAAACAATGATATAAAAATGAAACAAAAAATGGATTAGCTGGTGAAGGGGCTGCAGATCAGTGGGGCACTAAAAGAGAAGAGAGAAAGGCACAAGTGCTGTTCAGCTGTCACAGCTCCTGGGTCCTTGACTCAGCTTTTGCCCTTGTCTGCTAATTTGCTTACTCCCCCAGTAACAACCTGGTTTTCCTTTACTGGAGACAGCTTTAGCCTGGGGAGACAATGGAAAGCAATAAAAAAAAATTAAACTGTTTCTGGGTCACCACCAGTTCCAGTCCTCAGGGATTAAACAAGGATTTCTCCTTCGCCTCTGCCAGAGCTGAGACTCAGCCCCCAAAGGTTGTTCCATCAATAACTCCTAAACCACCTTAAGGGCAGCAGGCTCACCCCCAGCAGGTTTTGAAGCCAGGGACCCCTAGTACACAGGTTTTAGCTGCACTGATGGATTTAAGACCAGGAGATGATGCTCCTGAGGTCAGGGAGAGCTGTCCCAGTCCAGGCAGGGCTGTGTGTGGGACCCCCACAGCCACTCACGAGCCTCTCAGCCACCTCTGAGGGATGGGGCATCCACAGGAGCCTCTCCTGGGCTTTGTGTCAACCAGAGATGCTCGGGACAAACATTCTGTGTTCCTGAAGGCTTTTCCCTCAGCAGCCATTACCCTCTGTGGCTCATGGAGCAAAGCAGACACCCCAGTGACACCCCAAATTCACCTCAAGGGGACAGTCTGTCACAGCTGGGATGAGAAGAAAGGCACCATGGATCTGGCAGCAATATCCTCACCTTGGCAGCAATATCCTCATGTGAACTGCCACTCCCCAGGGACACCACCAGGCACTTCCCTGGGAAACCCAGCCCACGGAAGAGGTTTTCTGTGGAGATTTACAGATAACAGCAAACTCCCCCTGCTCTGAGTGCAGCCAGCTCATCTGTATGGTCTTGAGAAACCCATCCTGCAGCTTGGGACTAAATCTCCCATTTATGGACCTCCAAACAGAGCCCCCTCAAGAGAATATTCCCATGGAGCCAGGCTGGGAGAGCTGGGGGTGCTCACCTGGAGAAGAGAAAGGTCCAGGGAGAGCCCAGAGCCCCTGCCAGAGCCTAAAGGAGATCCAGGAGAACTGGAGAAGGACTGAGACAAGGGATGGAGGGACAGGACACAGGGAATGGCTTTAAGCTGAAGGAGGAAAGATCCAGATGGGATATTGGGCGGGGATTGTTCCCTGTGAGGGTGGGCAGGCCCTGGAATAGAATTCCCAGAGCAGCTGTGGCTGTCCCTGGATCCCTGGCAGTGTCCAAGGCCAGCTTGAGCACCCTGGGATAGTTGTGTCCCTGCCCATGGCAGGGGATGTGACAGGATGAGTTTTAAGGTCCCTTCCCACCCAACCCATTCCATGACTGCATGATCAGCTCTCCCAAAATCCCTGCTGTGTCCATGGTGGCCTGCAGGGCTCCAGCTGCTCGCTGTGGGCTGCTTGTGGATGCCACTCAGGCATCACTTGGGGAAAACAAAGCTGCCCAAAGCAGAGCCAGGCCAGGGCAATCTCTCTTTCTGACACGTCAGCTGTGCTGAGAGACAAAAGGCTGCAGCAGAGAAGAATGAAACCATAAAAGCAGGGGTGTCACAGAGCACACGGTGCCCTAAGAAGCTTTCTGAAGAGAGGCACCTGAGTGGATTACGGGATGAGGCTTGGCTGCAGGGAACATCTGCCTGCAGTCATTCACACTTTGTCATCTCCAGCACCTGTTTGCTGTGGCTGGGCTCAGCTGCTCCCAGCCTGAGTTCCTACAGCACAAACTTCTCACAGAAATCCCCTCCCAGAGCCTGACCCTGCAGACACAGCCTGTGGGACTACAGCTCCTGCCAGCACTGAGGCCTTAGGACTTTAGCTTTTATATTTTGCATCTGTTTGTAACTGCAATTCTTTAGTGTAGAACTCTAAACTCCATATCCAGTGGGAGCTGCTGCTCTCCCATTTTGGGCACACACAACAATTCCTCTCCAGGCCTGGCAATCAAGGACACCTCGCTGCCTCAGGCCTGAGAGATGGAAACAAAAGTGAGCTGGGGAAGCAAACTTGGGCTCAATGACTTCATTACCTAAGCTGGAATTGGAACATGAACCCCAATGTGCAAATGGACCAAACTGATCAAAGTGTGAAACCTGTGACCCATTGTCCATTTTGGGTGTTTGTCTGCCCTAAATGTACCTGAATAATTCCATAAATAGAACTGCTTTTTATTCTCTTAATTTTGTCT
>VRYO01001477.1:5888703-5902102 GCA_009812075.1 Sialia sialis
CTGGGGGGTGCTCCATACCCACGTAAACCTGGGGCTAATTCAGCTCTGGGGCAGAGGGGGAACTTCCCTGATTACCCTGATTGTGTCCAAAGAGCCACTCCAGCGCCAGCAGGGTTTCCACACCAAAACCAGTGGCAGAACACCATCAAACCAAAGCACTGGGAGCTTTGAGGTTAAGAATTCCTGGCTGTCACGGAAACACCAAGGAGGAAAATATTAAAACATTGCATAATATAAATAATATTAATAATAATAATAATAGGAGGAGAAGGAGAGGAGGAGGAGGAGTTTTAAAAGGATAAATAATGAAAATCCCAACACTTGAAACCTTCAAAGTGCAGTCAGACATTCCAGTGCTGCCAGCCATGGGGATGAGCTGGCCAAAGGGATAAGGGAGGGTCTTCTCTCACTCCAAGCCCTGTAACTGCAGCTGTATCCTCCTCACACACATCCAGCCATCCATGAGCTCTCCAGGGCACAGACTTGCCTCCCATCATGCCTAAAACTGGTTTGGGAACAGTCACGGCTCAAAAGACAAAAGCTTGGAGCATCAGCGTGGCTGAGAACAACACCACAGGGGCATTGAACTCCAACGCTCCCCAGAGTGCTGTGGAGCTACTCTGGAACAAATCCTTGCAGGACTTGAAGCATAATGAGAAAAAACCCAAATGGATGCACTTCTAAGGGAAAAAAAGATCATGCTTTGACCTAGCTTCCTTTACTGATGGCAGATTGCTCAATGAAATGGGTTTGGACCAGCCCAAAAGACATGTCTGATAAGAAATATCACTCTGGGAGCCTTGTCCTAGGGGATTGTAAGGAAATAAATCCCCAGGAGCCAGGGAGACAACAAGGCTATCTCTGACCCAGACCCCAGCCTTCCCCACCACCAGGGATGCTGCATTTGTCATTTCTCTCCTGTGTATTCTGTAGGAGCCTCAGCTCCATTCTCTTTTAGATATTTATATTTTTCTAATCTACTGGCTGTGATGGATGGGAAAGAGATTTCTCCCTGCAAAGCCATTTACAATGGAAAAAAGCCACAAGCACAATATAGAACTTGTGTGTGTGTGTGTGGTGCTTTAGACAAATAAACATTGCTTCTTTTGCTAAAACATCTCAACATCTTGTACAGGAAATATTAGATCTCAGTTGACTGGAAAATGAAACCAGCTTTATGTTCTCTTCCAAAGCCTCTTGTGATATTAGCAATATTTTTTTCCCCTGTCGAGAATAATGGCTTTTCTACAGGCCAGCAGATAGGAAAGTGCTTACAGAGATTTCCAGATGCAAAGACTTCCCTGAATTACCTTGTCTTAATGTACTTCAGAGTTTGGAGCAAGTTCCTTGATGACTCTGGATAATCAGAGCCTGTGGAGAAAAGCCATGTTAAATCAATCACTGACTGCAAAAGCAGGATAAGATGATGATAAAGGAACCCCGTGGGAGTCCACACAGGTCTTGGGAAGCTGGTTTAGGGCTGGTACAACATCAGTTATCCTATTCTAGGTGGGGAACACTAAAGGCAAAACGATCCAGGCATGGGGTTTGGGTTGTTTTTAGGAAGTTCCCCCCTGCTGATGAAGGATGAAAGGAAATGGACACCCTTAAGTGCAAGGCAACCCCCTCGGTTCTGCCCATGGTGAAGCTGTACCTGGTTGGGAAGTGAAGAAATTTCCCCAAGTTGCCCTTGATAAAAGAAAATCACTTCTTGCTGAAAAACTGAGAATCAGACAACAGCCAGGATTGGGAGATACCTTGAAGTTCTTCTTATTCCATCCCCTGCCATGGGCAGGGACACCTTCCCCTATCCCAGGCTGCTCCAAGCCCCATCCAGCCTGGCCTTGGACACTCCCAAGGATCCAGGGGCAGCCACAGCTGCTCTGGGCACCCTGTGCCAGGGCCTCACGCCCTCCCAGGGAACAATTCCTTCCCAATATCCATCCATCCCTGCCCTCTGGCAGTGGGAGCCATTCCCTGTGTCCTGTCCCTCCATGCCTTGTCCCCAGTCCCTCTCCAGCTCTCTTTTAGGATCCCTTCAGGTCCTGAAAGCCACAATTACATCTCCTTGGAACCTTCTCCAGGCTGAAGGATCCCAAATTTTCCTCACAGCAAAGGTGTCTCATCCATGTAATTATTTCCCTGTCCTGGCTCCAGCAGCTCCAGGTCCTTCCTGTGCTGGGACCCCCGAGCTGGAGGCAGCTCTGCAGGTGGGGGTCTCACCTGAGCAGGACAGAGGGGCAGAATCAGCTCCCTCAATGTCCTGCCCATGCTGCTTTTGAATCCTAAAGAGTGTCCAAACCAATTCCAAACCAAGAGAAAAAGGCAGAAAAGCAGCTCAGACTTTTTTCCTGACATCCTTCCTTTATGCCATAAAGCCTGGAAGATCAAAACCCCAATCCCAAACAAAGAGTTGCTATTTTTTCTTCTGTAAATTGAAACCAGGAAAGGAGTCCCTCAAACATAAACCTTCTCAAAGCAGACACATTATTGTTTTTTTAAACCACATTTTGATGAAAATCTAATTTTCAGCCACAGTAAGGCTTCAGTGGAAATGCTGGAATAGCCCCACAGAGAAACCCCTGCACAAGGAGATGTTTCTGCTCCCTTTAGGATGGGAATTGCAAAACAAAGGGCATGAAAAAATCCTACGTTGTCACTACTTATCATTCCCAGTTAACAATATAAGATATATGATAGGAGCAAAACAATTTGGTGGCAGAACATCATAAATGAAGTCTGTTTTCCCTGGAAACTGCATAACCATTTGAATTAATTTAATTTGAAATATCAAATTAAATTAAACTGTAGAATAATCCCCAAGGGGAAGCATATTTCATTTGCAATGTCTTCTGATAGAGTATTCTCTGCCAAAAGTTTTGCTATGCATCTGGCTTTGGATCTAAATTTATTACATTAGCTCTGGGAAGACTTTTAATAGAAAGTGAGATTAAAGGGGAAGAAAAAAAAAAGGGAACTTCTGACGGGGAAAAAAAAGACCCCAAAGTCGATAAAGAGTAAAAGAAGTGGATGGAGCTGGGCTGTGCAGCTCACCTGGCACTGCCTGCATCGCTTCCAAGCTCCACTCCAAGGGGAATGAGACGTGTCATTAAGCAACTGGAGTGCTCAATGTGTGTATCCATATGCACAAATGGGATGTCTTCAAATCTACCTGACAGGCTCCGACATCTCCCGACTCTTGCCAGCCAGTGTAATAGCAACCCACGGGGGGGAAATCAAAAAGGGGCAGGAGATGATGAGTGGAGGAAAATTACGTGCTTTTAAATCAGCTCTGAAGGATGGAGGCAGGAAGGGAAGCACTTTCCTGGTCAGGTGGAGCCAGGCTGGGATTTTCATTTTCAGAGAGTAAAGGGGAAAGGGAAAAAAAAGCAAAAAATCAAACCTCACTAGAATACCACCGTCTTATTAGTAATAGCTACCTTGCTTTTTAAATAATCTCTGAGATAAATACAATCTAGGACACATCTCAGAGACTCTTTGGTTCAACAGGTTGGGAGGAGGGAGGTGGTGACCCCATCAGTTTTCAAAATATAGGTCACACACAAAAGCAGCACTTACAAAATGAACGCTCTTGCTTTTCATGGCGAGAAATTGAAGAAAATTGCAGCCAGCAGATGCCTGTAGGTTGATGCAGTGGGAATAATCTATTTCTTTCTTTCTTTTTCTATTTTTTTTATAGTTTCCCCTGCGAGCAAATACAGAGCAGCAGATGTTGGCATGGAAGAAGGGATTTGCTCTAAACAAACAACCCACTCCCTCCACAAAAAGCTTTGTACCAGACCAAAATCAAGCACAACCCCCTCACCCCATCCCCTTCCCCTAGAACACAAATGCTCAAAGGTCTCTCAATCAAAACAAAAAGCTTTAGGACTTGAACCATCCAGCACTTTAGTAACCTCCCAGTTTGTTTTAAATCTTGATTGGGAGAATTATCCTGACAAGAAAATTAGCGGAAAGTCAATAAACCTGTAGCCTGGAGACAGAGCAGGAGGTACTGGTGGAACTCATTTGCTCACGCACAGGAAGGCGACGTGGGGCTGCCTGGGCTGGAAAAGTTCATTATGGTTTTGCCTATGAAGCTGTGAAGTGCAGGTAATCATATTTAAAGAGATAAGAAACACGAGGAGAGCGGGCCTGAGCCGCGACACAGAAATTCTCATTTCTAGCAGTCACGGGTGGAAAATCAATACCCACTTTTGGATGCAAAAGGAACGTCAGACTTGACAAAGCTTCTTTGGATTTTTCTAACCCCCCTCCCTCCCCTCCTCTGCTCTGCTACTACTTCAAAACCAAAAAACACAAGGAGATTTGCATGCTTGCTGCATCCAAGGCTCCCCCCAACTTGGCTCACAATTCCTTGAGATTTTCTCTGGCAACAACCTCATTCCATCTATCCTTGTCAGAGTGCATCTTCCTCCCCGGTCCAAGCAAATTGTCTTCATGCCACTTACTTGGATCCTTCTGCCTCCCTTCTGCGCTCACATCAGTGGATCCGGCTCCAGTGCCAGAGGGGAGTTTGTATTTACATGGGAATTGAGGAAGTCTGCTCCAAAAATGCATTTTGGGAAGAGGACAGATTATTCTGCAGCTTCTTTTAATTCATTTTTAAGATGATAGGAGAATCGTGTATTTTTTCCCTTTGCCCTCTATAAAATAATGAATTATTGGCAGCAAATGGTTCAACAGGCCCGGGTGTTTATGAACTTCCCATGCTCAAGTCTCGTTATTTATGAGCTGATTCTTCCTGTAGCATTCCTGGAGAAATGGGGGATGCAAATATATTTCAGCCTTTGGGTTGCTGGGATGATTCACTGTGATATCACTGGGATCTATTGGGATCAGGAAGATCAAACACAAGCACTTCATTAAGAGAAGAAGCTGCGACAGCTGAGAGGAACTTGTGTGCAATTTGGGGACCAACTTCCCAAAAAACACCCCTGACTTCCACAACTCCTACTGCTTGGGCTGAGATAGGATAGGGAATAACATCCCTGCAGCCCTGTAAATTGGCAGAACTCCTTCTGCTCCCTCCACGGGGGATTTTCACATCCCTGAGGATCCTCCAAGGTGTGTTCCCTGCCTTGGTGACAGGAGCTGAGCAGTGAGGACTGATGATCCCACCTGTTCTCAGCAGGAGGGTGGCATACATGGCTTCCTTCTCCCCAGAGCTTGTCCCGATCCTGCAAACACGGGTGAGGGAAATGGAGTTTCCACCACATCCCTACCTAAAAAAGAAGTATCTTAAACTTGGATGAAATACATGGTGTGGTGTATTTGATATCTCCATGGCTTGCCCTACTAGAGCACAGAGCAACCAGGAGCAAGTCCTTGGTACATGGATGTCACATGGATGGGCTGACTTGGGCTCACCTCATCCTCACTGTCAGAGTTGGGAAGGGAGAGTTTGATCCAAGCATCCTTCTCAAGAGGAAAAAGACATCACCAGGCAGCTCCTTGACTGAGGGCTGGAAGCTGCACCAGTCCTGGGTTAAACTGGGTGAGCAGGGGGATGTCATCAGTGACAGGACAAGGGGAAATGGTTTCAAACTGAAAGAGTGGGGATTTAGATTGGATATTAGAAAGAAATTATTCTCTGTGAGGGTGCCCAGAGAAGCTGTGGCTGCCCCTGGATCCCTGAAAATGTCCCTGGACAGAGCTTGGAGCAACCTGGGATAGTGGAAGGTGTCCCTGCCCATGGCAGGGGTGGAACTGGATGAGTTTTAAGGTCCTTTCCCACCCAAACCATTCCACACTTCCATGACCTACATTTGGAGGAAGACTCTGCTGTTTGTACATCCCACACTGGACACACCAGTCCTGACTCCCAGAGCCCTGTGCCTCCCTGAGCTCCAGCAATCGTGGAGAAAAGTTCTGGGGCAAGCTGTGAAATCTCCAAAATGAAAATCAATTCTGTCTCCATTTCACAGGGCCTAATGTGGCATTTACAACATAAACAATCTCTTCTGCTAGGGAGGGAAATTAAAAAGCTGTGCTACATAAAAGGGAACAATGTTTAAAGTTCTGCTGGAAATGAGCAGCTGGATTGGAGATAATTACAAAGGGATGCTGGGCACAGAGCCCCCACAGCAGCCACAGCTCTACTGCCTCAGGGACAGAGCAGGGAGACTCAAAAACGAGCACCAAAGCTGGTGGGGGTGCTTTGAGGGAGGCAGAGGATGGAGCTGAGCTTCACAGGACAGCCAGGTTGCAGGAATAGCTCTCATCTCAAACAATCACCACCAAGCTCCTCCTTTCCAGCTGGAGAGGAGCTTCCCAGAGCTAGAGAGGAGCCCAAGCCAGACCTCTGAGTTAATTTTACATCTCCATCTCTCAGCAGGGTCAAAGAGCCCTGGGATACAGAAATCCTGGCTTTAATTATCAAAATGTCCTTCAATTTCAGCATGGCAAGGGGAGCTTGTGAGCTTTCCCAGCTGAACTGATGGGAATTCCTGCCATGGGAAGAAATTTCAGCTGGGAAACCTGAGAGTGCTTGAACTGTGACCAGGGTGAAGTGCTGGAAGAGCATCTTGAGAGTGCTGTTGGGTGATGCCAGCAAATAATTCAATCAGCTGCAGCCCAAACTCTGGCACCTCTGCAAACTCACCCCTGAGATGAGAAGAGACGGCTGGATGTGTCACAGAATTGTGGAACTGTCTGGGGTGGAAGGGACCTTAAAATTCCTCCAGTCCCACCCCCAGTCCTGGACAGGGACACCTTCCACTGTCCCAGGGTGCTCCAAACCCCAATGTCCAACCCAGCCTTGGACACTTCCAGGGATCCAAGGGCAGCCACAGCTTCTCTGAGCATCTGTGCCAGGCCTGCCCACCCTCACAGGGAGGAATTTCTTCCCCAAATCCAAGCTCACCTTGTGAGTGTGAAATTCCCTTTGCCCTGCTACTGTCCATAGTAGAGTCCATCTCAGAGTATCCCAGCAGGAGCTGTAGGAGACTCAGAGAATCCCTGCACTCTGCTCAGCTCCAACACAGCTGAACACATGGAAGGGTCTGGTATGAGGGCCCAGGTGGCAGCAGGGACAGGAAAACACCCCAAAAAGAACTATGTGAGCCACCAAAGGCTTTTTTTGTCTGCACAAGAGATGACTGAAGAGAGCCACAGGAATAATCTTCCAACACAGAAACAACCAGTGGTAGGAGGGAGGAAAGCTCCTCTCTGTGCCCCCAGAAGATTGGATAGAAAATAATGAGCTTAAAATCCAGCAAGGAAATGTTAAGAAAGACACTAGAAACAGCTTCTTGGAAAGTAAATAAAAGAAAAATGTAGCTTAAGGTCCCAATTCCTGCAGGTTATTAAGACCTGCTTAGACAAACTTAGCCCAGGTGTGGCAGAAGTGTGGCAGTCCTGTCAGACAGGCTTGGTGATGCACTGGCTGTTCAGTCAAACCATCCCCATGCACAGCCATGGAAAACTTGGCATAAAAGAGCATCCCCGGCAAAGAAACCCAACAAACAGCACAGGCTCCCAAGCTCTTTGGTCCTTCACCTGTGTCAGGTGTTCCTGAGCAAAGCTCTTCTGCCAAGGATTATGTTTGATCTGAACATGGCAGATGCACGAGCACTTTCCCCCAGCCTTTTTGCAGCCCGTTACATCACTGAAATCTCCCAATGCAAGAGGCCAGATCCTATTTTCCCTGATTCAGGAAAAGAGATTTTGCAGAAGAAATATCTTTCCCTGGCAGAAATGGCACAAAAGCCCAGCAAACAAAACCACAAGGTCTTAATTCTCCTGTGAATGGGGAGTAGCTTCGGGGGAGGACTGGCTCCTGGATCATTCCAGGGGATGCCTTAATTTACCTTGATCAGAACAATTTAGAAGACATTTCTTTCCAAAGAGCACTAATCACTTTTTTCTTCCTTCCTGTGCATAAAATAAGATTGAAACACACTGCACAAATTGCTTACCACAGTCCCAAAAATGCTAATCAGCCACAAACATCTAAATCACGGCTCGAGCCCCAGCCTGGTAAGGTAAGAAAACAGTGTCACTGCATAGAGAACTATTATTTACTGGTGTCAGAAATAACTCTGGCATTTCCATAACTGTGAGCCTGCATGACAACTTCCTCCGGGAAACTGCTTCAGCTGCAGAAAAATCCATGACTTGAATGAATTGGGTAATTTTTTTATCAGGAGCAAGGAAATATGAACTGGGACGCAAGTGTTTAACCTTCCAATGGCTGCGTCAGCTGATGACTGGGGAGGAATGTGCTCTTTAATAAACAAGCCAAGGGACTTTTGCCTGAACATGCTAATTCCTGCTGTGTTATTGAACCCAAATGTGGATGGCAGCACCGGAAAACAGAGCTGGTCAGGGCTATCATGGATTTTAGGACATCAGTGGTTCCCTGGAAGGACCATCCATGGAAGCCTTGGGTATCAATGGTCTCCCCCTCCCTGCTCCCTCCAGCTCTCCTCTTAAGGCATCCTGCTCTTCTCTGGCACTCCAGCTGAGTCAGGATGGGAATTTACTTCTGATGAATGCCAAGTGTCCTAGGTTCAATGCCCAAAAGGATGTATTCTATCACCATCTGAAACCAGGTAGGGCAGTGATTCTTTTCTCTGAGGAGATATCCTCTGCTAATGGGCCAGCTGTTAAAAACCAGCTGGGGTCATGTCCTTTACCTTTCTCATGACCCATCCTTCCTCCAGGGAGATATCTTCTGTTAATGGGCCCCCGAGTCCCACTGTACGAATGATAAAATTCCATCATCCCTTTGAGAGATGCTCCACCTGGGGGAGGAGCCAATCATTTCCTACCTAGATAAAAACTGAGATTTGGAACACCAAAACAGTCCTTTCTCACTGGTTTCCAGAAGACAAGAACTACCAGACCTTTCTACAGGATCACTACTTCAACAAGAGCACTTCATCTGGACTGCTACCAGTAGCGGCGTGTCAGGTTGTATTCTGACTCTGTCAGTAGTTTTCTTTTGAGCTATTGCATGTATTTTATTTTTTTTTTTCCCTGTTAAATTATATTTCTTGGAGCCTCTCATTAGTTTTGCTTTCAAAACCATTACACAAGTCAAAATCTGCCTGGCTGGTGGAGCCTGTCACTGTCCCACTCCAGGCTTCAGCACACCTTGGCAGCACTCCCCTTGGAGGTGTCTTCCTACTCCACATCTCTCCTGTGACACACCCATGTCCCATGAGTAGATTCCTGCATGAGGAGCCCATCGAAGCATCTTTCCTTGCTGGTGAAAGCAGCATTTTAACCATGGCTCCTGCCAGCCTCAGCAGCACTAGGTGCATCTGCACACCCCCAGCTCCAGCAGAGCCCTATCGCCACTGCCAGATGTTTCCCCCCTCCAACCTCAGCATCTCCTATCTTTTGGGGAGCACTCCCAGTTAACAAGGCATGTCAGAACAATTTCCCCTGATTTTATGACCCTCTGGGCTGGCAGCTCAAGTTAATACTTCGATTTATATTTTCCTGAGATAGTCCTGTTTAAAGGAAAGGGGGAAAAAATCCCATCTTGATTTGCATTCCCTAGGGGAATACTGGCCAAGTTCATACAGATTTATGAGGTTATGAGGGTGGGGGTAGATATTGACTTAGTCTCTCCAAGGGCTCGGGTGGAGGAAGGGACTCAGAGGACTCTTATCTTGCTCATACTGTTATAAAGCCTGGGTTGACTCCACTGAAGCTGACTGAGGATTTACACCACTACAACCAAGATTAAAATCTGGCCCTGGCTCCAGTCAAATCAAGTGAGCTACTGAGGATTAGGGCACTACTAATAACTAATTCTCACTGCAGCCACCGAACAGATAACCGAATAATGAAAGCGGAGTGGATGGGGAAATGCTCCTGGGCTGTCTCCAGATCAGGGAAAGGCAGGAGTGCTACACATCCTCAGCAAAGGGAACAGAGGGAAATGATGAGTTCTGGCCACAGGAACCAGCTCCTTTGGAAGGGAGGAGGAGCAGGGCTTTGTGAGGAGGATGCACAGGGAGGGACCCAGGTCTCCCTTTTCTCCCAGCAGACAAAGCAACAAAGCCTTAGCAGGAGCTGGAATGAAAGGCTTTCTACACAAAGGTAAGCTAAGGGTGAGACAAACTCTGCTTTTCTCTCTCAGAAACAAGCCCCCTTAAACCTGCAGCTGAGTTTTCCTTGCAGTTACACTGCTGGAGCTGGAGCTTCCCTCTGCAGAGCTCACAGGAGACAGCAGATCCCCTGCTCATCCACCTCAACACATCCACAGCCCTGGAGGAAGGGGTGACTTTTCCCCAGCCTCAGAGGTGCCCAGCCTGGTGGAGAGATGCTGGGGAGGCTGAGAGCACAAGCACTTCTGCCCATGGCATGCCACAGCCTCGCCTTGCCAGCCTGCCATGGTGGCACCCCTGGCTGCAGCCATCCCTGCATCCCCCAGCTCCTGCAAGGCCCTTTCTGCCTTTACCCTTTCCCAAGGAACAGCCGAGGTAAGGCTGTGCAGATGCTCACTGATATTTCAAATCCTCCAATTAACAGCAAGATAATTCATGCATTTGAGCATTAAAAAGGTACTTAAGTCAGAATAAATTCCGCTTCATTGTTTCCCAAGATTCACTTCCCACTCCCACAGCCGAAGGAAATTTAAGAGGCAAACACATCCTGCTCCTCGGTCCATCTCTCCTGGCCACCAGATCCACCATCACCCTGTGTTCGCCCACTAATGAATTGCTTTGTAAAACCAGGTAATATTATTCAGTTCAGTGTATTCCAACCCGAGGGTGCAGCCAGGGAAGGTTATTTTAAGCTAATTATCTGGGAATGTCCCTCCACAGATCGAGCATCTCCATCCCTCTGTGTGAATTCTGTGTGATACTACAGAGAGGAGAGTTAAAAGCATCAGGAAGAAAGAAACAGCCCTGTGTGCATCACCTTGAAACAAAACAAACTCTTATTTCAAAGGCTATCTGCTTTAATCTTCCTTATAATGGGTTTCCATGTTCCTATAGTTTAACAGGTTTGTGGCTTCTGCATTTAGCACTGGAATAAACAATGCTCCAGTAATTGCCAGGTCACTGGTATTTACTTCTGTCTTTTTAAAAACCCTCCCAGCACAGCTGCCTTGGGTAGGATAGACTGTAATTTTCTTTACTGTCTCCCACTAATGAAGGCAAGAGGGCAGAAGGACCAAGTCAGATGGTGGAAAACGAAGCCAAACAGCCTGGTTGACTTTCAACACAATATTAAAATAAACTCCCACCTGTAACAGATTAATTGGCCCGGTCTTTGGCAGCCTGACGGGAAATAAAGACCACTGCTCGAAACCAGTGCATCAGTGTTTTTAATTATAGTTGTTTTTCTCAGCTGGTCTGGTGAAAGGATTATTTTACCACATTAATGTTTCCTGTGCAATTCAGGATGAGCAGATAACGGGGAGGGGACCAGTTTGGGGAGGGGACAGCAAACCAGGCATGCTCCAGCAAGCTCCTAGAACTGGGATTCATCGTTTCCTTCAGTGGAATGGGTCTCTGGGCTCCACACTCCACCTCCCAAAAAACAGTAGCCACGTGAATCTCCTTGCTGCTCTCACGGTGCAAAAGCCAGAGGAAGAAGCAGGGACAGCTCCTCACTCTGCAAGGACATGGTGTCTTGGCTTGCCATACAGGATGTGACCAAAGGTGCGTATTCTATCACCATCTGTTTAAACCAGGTGCTCTTTACCTTTTCCATGACCCATCCTCCGTCCAGGAAGATATCTCCTGTTAATGGTCATTGAGTCCCACTGCATGACTGATAAAATTCCATCATCCCACTGGGAGATGCTCCAGCCAGGGGGAGAAGCCTAGCCTTTCTTACCTAGATAAAAACTGAGATTTGGAACATCAGAACAACCTTTTTCCACTGGATTCCAGAGGAAAAACAGACCCTTCTACATCACCACTGCATCTTCAGAGGGAAACTGCCCCTTGTCCAGGAGCACTGCTCCAACTGAAGCACATCTTTCACTACAGGAGGATGCAGCCACCATTGAATGGCACTGCTGCCACCACCCTGACTGACTGATGGAGTGTCAGGTGTATTCTGACTTTGATTGGGTGTTTTGGGTTTGTTCTTTGTAATACTGTATTTCTATTTTAATTTTTCCTACTTAAGAACTGTTAGTCCTATTCCCATATCTTTGCCTGAGAGCCCCTTAATTTCCAAATTCTAAGAATTTGGAGGGACGGAGTTTACACTGTCAATTTCAAGACAGGCTCCTGCCTTTCTTAGCAAACACCTGGCTTTCAAACCAAGACACCTGGACAGGGCTTGGATCGAGGGTGAGGCTGGCACAGGTATGGCATCAAATGTCTGACCACTCAGAACTGTGTTTGATGAGTCCACAGGTGCCTCCCAGTGTGCCCCCTTCCCAGCTCTTAGGAAAACCAGTTCATTTTCCCAACAGAATAAAGCAAAAGCTTTCCTGTATCCCTGGATCCCCTCATCCTCCTAACTCCTGGAATCACACCAACACGTTCCCTGTCTGCTCCTTTTAAAGTCCCCATATTCCTTGAATCTGAATGGAATTCCTTGCTATTTTCTGGCTGTGAGTTGGCCCAAATGCTTATCTGCATCCTGAAGAAAAGCCAAGCTGCATGCAGGTCACCCAGCAGACACGAGGAGAAGTCCCTGCTCCAGGCAGAGCATCACAAGAGTTTGCAGCTCTAAATTTAAGCTCTTTCTGCAGGTTGAGCTATTAATTACAGCTCTGGAGTGTTTCATGACAGTGCCTATTCAATGCCTGTGCTCTGCCACGAGGTGCTGGAATAGCACCACCGGATAATTCATGGAGGAGAACAGGAACGGAGGTTTACAGCTCATTGGGAAAAATCACTTCCATGAGAAAGTGCAGTAGAACACAATGGAGGCACTGAGCACTTCAGCACATCCCCTTTTTATGCTCCAAGCTGGTGGGTCTGAAAAGCAAGGAAAGCTTGGTTGAAAAACGAGCCATCAAATTTTGGCCAAAATTAGCAATATGTTCTTTCTTTGCTATGCTCAAATGTTTGATGGAAAACAGACAGCTCCTGCTGAAAAGCCCATGCTAAAAACCCCCCAACTTACTTTCTGTAGGAGAGGGGGAAAAAAAAGAGAACACAATCTGCTATCAGTTTAACAATTATTAAAGGGAGAAATCCTAATCCCATATGCTGCCGTTTACTCAACGATCTCCAGCATGTGTACACAGTGTCCTTACAGAGAAGAGATGAGAAAAGAAACTCCAGAAAGGCAAAACTGGTTCCCCTCCAAACTGGTTTTGGTAACAGAATCTAAGCAGAGCAGATGCCAAGACCCTCCTTCCTTGCCCTGACCTGGACAGTCTCAAGCCTTGGGGAATCTCAAGAGGTTCAACAAGGCCAAGGGGCAGGTGCTGCACCTGTGCCAGGGT
>VRYO01001477.1:5903102-5957073 GCA_009812075.1 Sialia sialis
AAGAAAGATGGGGAGAGACTGGGGACAAGGGATGGAGGGACAGGACAGGGGGGAATGGCTTCCCACTGCCAGAGGACAGGGTTAGGTGGGATATTGAGAAGGAATTCTTGGATGGGAGGGTAGGAAGGCCCTGACACAGGTTTCCAAGAAAAGCTGTGGCTACTCCTGGATCCCTGGAATTGTCCAAGGCCAGATTGAGCAATCTGGTCTAGTGGAAGGTGTCCCTGCCCATAGCAGGTGGTGGGACTGGATGAGCTGTGAGTTCCCTCCCAACCCAAATAATTCCAGGATTCAATGATTATATGACTTCTTCTCCTCACTGTATTTCTAGACATTTTTGCTTGGCCTTTTCTTTGTCTGCTGTACCATCAGTGTTCAAAAAGGCGACAGAAAAATATGATAAATAGAAAAATATCTCCATGGCATTCTGGCAGCAAAATCCTTTATATTCTCTTCAAGTTTTAAGAAATCTGAGCAGAAGCTGTGTTCTGAGAGAAGAAATCAAAGAGGTTTTAAAAGCCCTAATGCTGCTGTGGGGTAACTCCAGAAAAGGGAGTGTGCACGTGTGCCAGGGAGAGAAGCCTCCCACATCTTGTTCCTTGCAGGTAACGAGGAGATGGTTCATTACAGGCAGTTTCACTGAACTCGACGTCTTAAATTTTTTACAGCACCCATGGGCATGGCAGGATCTGGTGATTTGCCACCTGCACTGAATTCGTTACCTGCAAAGACAGTACCTTCATAAAAGCAAAAAAAGAGAAGGAAAAGGAAAAGCACGAGAAGTTCCTCCAGCAGAGACACACCGTGTGGCTTCCTCTGTGAGCAGCAGGCCCGGCAGGCAGTGCTGGATGAATTAATGCTTCATTAAGGACCCTTCCCAATTCTGGTGCTCTGGCATGGTGCTGAACACGCTGAGCTGGAGGAGCTCTGCTCCTGATGAGCTACAACCCAGTGCCTCGAACATTTGGGTTATTAGAGTCGGGAGAGCAACTCCAAGGTTATTGCCTCGCTCCAAACCAGCTCTGCATATTTTGTGAGTGACTGAAGACTCTGCTGCTTTTTCTTTGCTTTTCTCTCACAGCCAATGGTCCCCACCGAGCCCTGGAGTGGCGGCGTTTGGCGGTGACAAAAAGCTCACAGTTTAGCTCCGGTTGGTTCCGTCACATCATAAACCTTACAGGCTGCTGGAGGGCCCTTTTTCCATGAAGAACGAGCGTGGGAACATGGGCTGCACACAGCAGCAAGGCTGAGAACACAAACTCCAGTCGAGATTTGCAGGAGATGATGGGGAATTTTGCCTTGCAACTCCCATTAATTTCCGTCGCAGCCGGGTGATGTTGAGCACATGATTTATCGTGAGTCTCGCGCTGGTTTGTGTTGCTGTTCAGAGTAAAATATCACCTTTCCTTTAGATAAGAACAATCCCCTCTCCCAAAGTCCTGGCTCTGGCAGTGGCACATTAAGAGCATTAATAAAAGTGAGTGGAGCATTAATAAATTAGCAGATACCTCACAAACTTCAGCGCAGAATCCCAGAATGGTTTGGGTTGGAAAGGACCTTAAGGAACCTCTCATTCTACACCCCTGCCATGGGCAGAGACACATCTCACTGTCCCAGGCTGCTCCAAGCCCCATCCAGCCTGGCCTTGGGCACTGCCAGGGATCCAGGGACAGCCACAGCTGCTCTGGGCACCCTGTGCCAGGGCTTGCCCACCCTGACAGGGAAGTATTTCTTCCCAAAATCTCAGCTATGACTCTTTTATCTTCCAGCCATTCAATCTTGTCCTGTCACTCCAAGCCTTTTATATCAAAGGTAATGGGGAACGGCAGATTGTTCCAGATTTTTGACTGAGTAGGGCAGTAAAGACCCAAAATCTGCTTTGGGAACCCAAACTTCAGCACAGGCTTTGCACCCAACACAGCAAAAAAAAAAAAAAAAAAAAAAAAGGAAAACAGAGAGAATCAGATCTCAAAACTATAGTTTCCATTAAATCCAGGCAAAGAGGGTGTACATGGACCTGTTCCTTCTGTAGGCACCTCTCAGAAGATGTAATTAAATGGAATAACCAGATTTGTGGCATTAAGAACAACCCAGTCTGATCCTAGATTGTGCTGCCACTGGGGAGGAAGATAGGAGATTCTGGGGAACTTCTGAAATAATTTTAATAATGAAGCCAAGCCTCAGGTGAAAGGTTTTCACTAGCAATCATTATCCACACCTGTTGGGCACTTGGAAAGAGCTCATGCATCTCACTGTCCTGCTTGCATTTATAGAACTTCCTTGCACTCAGAACATTCCCAAAGTGATTAGAATTGACTGGCTACAGGATTCATTTCCCTGGGCCTGAACTGCATTGATTCTGGTGTAGAGGAGCACAGCAGCTCTGTAATGATGAGCTGTAACAAACCCTGAGAATTCAAGGCAGGAAGTCAAGAACAACTCAGTCTTCCAAAACCACCCCCATCCTGCCCCTCCCCACCCCCCCCAAAAAAGGGATTGAGGGAAAAGCACTGTAGTTAAAATAATCTAAAATCTGAGCAGAGCCCATGGTCAGCACCTTCAAACTTCTGGAAATTTCATTCAAGCCATACAGAGGCAGGTGATTACTTTCTCAATTTTGGTTGAAAAGGCCCAACATGTATAAAAACTCCCGTTATTTGCTGGGTACAACAGAGGGAATTACCAGCCTTATTTGACATCATCTTGAGCTTTCTGATTGATTTCCCAGCTAAGCTGTTGACCAGGGATGACCCAGCGAGGATGGCAGCCCCAGCTCCCTCCCAGTCTGCCTGGAGAGTGAGTGATCTCTATGCACCAGCAGTGACCCTGCAGGCAGAACAGTTTCTTGGCACCTTTATTAGAAAGCAGTAACAATATGAGAACAAAGATCCCTGGTTTTATTTGAGGGTGCACTAAATAGGTTTTTTTTTCCAGCAAGACTTTCGCAGGTCTGTCTGCCTTGCTCTGGGAGTCACAGAATCCCAGAACAGCTGGGTTGGAAGGGATCTCTGGGCACAATCCAGCCCAACCTCCCTGCTGAGGTAGAGTCACAGTGTGCAGGTGACACAGAAACACATCTGGGTGGGTTTTAAATATCTCCAGAGACAGAGACTCCATGACCTCTCTGGGCACAGGAGGTGCAGCCAACAGGAGACTCTGAGTGTCAGACCCTAATTCTGGCAGCAGGGACCAACTGAAAAGGATCTTTAATATTACACCCTTTAACTTCAAACACCCTGGATCTCTCCCTAGTTCCAACAACTTGACAAGGCCACAGTCACACCTTGGACTTCCCTTCTGGCCAGAGCTGTGCATTAGATGTGCCAAGCTCCTCTCAGCCAGGCTCACCTCCCTCACCTCCCGGACACACCATTCCCAGGAATGCCTTGCAAAAAGCTTTCATGCTGCTGGAAGGACCATTGGGAGAGAGGAAAAAGCTTGTGCCAAGCCTGCCATTAGCACAAACTCTGCAGATCCAAAAACACCGAGGCAGAATTACGCCTCCCGCTAGGCTGGACCTCTCTGTGCTACAGGATTTACACGTACACGCAAACTGTGGAGCTCCTCCATGAGCATCCCCCTTCCCGGCTGTACAGCTCCTTTCTAAACTCTGGCTTCACAAATCTCCTCTCTGCACCCAGCAGAGGCTGTGCTGCTTTCCCAGATTCCTGGGAAGCCTTTCCATATCCCTGGCTACGGGCAGCAGGGCTGTGGCTGCCCCATGCGAACGGGAGGTGAAGCGCGGTTATTGCTGCCTGGAATATCCCGTGGCTTCCAAATGGGTAAAGGGAGGAAGATGTGGCTTCCATGGCACACAGCTGTTCTAAAAGAGCCACAACATCTGCTGGAAATGTTTGTAGCCAGCTAACCCTGGAGAAAGCTGGGTAAAAGATGGATGGATGCCTCAAGGGACCCAAAACTTCCAAAAACTATAACACTGCCTGAGTGGGTCTGTCCCAATGATACCAAAGGTCTCTCTTAGCCAGTTCAGAGCTGTTGAGCCCTGGGGATGAAGATCCTGCTCTGAAGGTAATAAATCAGAGATGACAGAGGGAAAACTGATGGGGAATGCACGAGGCAAAGAGCACAGGAAGTTGGCTAAGAAATCCCAGAGACTGCATGGGAGAGAGTTCATTACTTTTCTCAAGTCAGTGCTGTTAATTACATTCAGGGCTCAAAATAAAAGTCATCTCTAGGTGAGGAAGCCTGACAAGGCTAGGTTGTATTTTGTGTTTGCTGAGTTACCTTTCCTGCACCGCTCACCTGGTGGGGAAGGTTTGCTCGGACTGTGGTGACAGCAGATTAATCACTGGCTTTGCTGCCATCTTTGAAAAATGAATTTCAGGCCCACGCATTTCTCATCAGTGCATCTGCCTTCCTGCTGCCTCCTTGCTGGCACAGGAGGGCTGGAGGCTGTTTTAAATGGAAAACCAGGATAAATCTGTGGCTGAGCTCCTCGGGCAGCTTTCGAGGTGAAGTCAGAGCTCCTGCCCTGGGGGCTGCTGCAAACATGACCTGGTGGGTGCCCACCAGTGGGCACTGAGCCCTTACCTGAGCTGGGTTCAGCACAATTAGTGGTCTGGATGTATTTTTAGGAGCAGATGGGCAGCCAGGTGCCCTCACCTGAGCCCAACTGAGTTTGAAGAGTCGTGCCAGAGGTTGAGTGGTCACCACTGCCCAGCACCCAGCATGGGCACGTTGGGGTGCTAAGGAAAGGCTCTCAGGGACTCCCCAAAAATGAAATGCTGGGGGCTGTTCTGCAAGGCTCATCCAGGCCACCAGGCTCAGCTTTTCCAGGAGGAGCCGGCATCCGCCACCAAGTAAATCCAGCCGCTGTAAAAGAGCCGGATCGGATCCGCTGGCGATGCCGCAACCAGGTGTTAGAAACAAAGGCATGGGAAGAGCAAAATTAGGTCAAATCTGCTGATGAGAGATGAGTAAATAACAGTTGCTATTCCAGGGAGCTTTTGTTCTCGCTAAAAGGAGAGCAGGCAGCTTTGCAGATCTGTCTCCTCTCATTCCTGCTGAAGCAGGGGTTTAGGCATCCTCAAAGTTTCATGGGAGCATAAAAGAGGCTGTGGAGAGGGAGGGGGGTTTAAACTGTGCATGCTCATGGAAATGCATAGCTGAGGCTGTGAAAAGTGATTAATAGAGCCAATCAACAAACAATAGTGAGAATATTATTGAAAGACTTTCTTTGCGAGTGTCTGAGCACGATGGACTGACAGTGTAGAGGAGTGTGCTGCTTTATAACTGGAATTTTTTCTTTGCAAGTATAATAAGGAAGTGGCTAATAATAGGATGGAGAATATTTTCAAGGTGTGTTTTATTATCCACTTATCTCTGACGCTTGCCAAAAGAGGCCTGAATATTCCTCAGTACATTGGAGACTTTCTGGCAGGGGAGAAAGACTGATGAGCTCTATAAAATAGGGAGTTAATGAAAGCAACTACATCTAAATGCAATATCTGGGTCCCATGGCTGAGATTTCCTGCGGACCGACACCGTATCCCTCTGTGGCTCTGGCTCTGCAGCCAAGTGAAATGATGTTCTCTGCCACAGGAGGTGGGGGAAGATGAGAGTCATTGCCAGCATTTAACGACACAAAAGTAGAACCGTAGAATGGGCTGGGCTGGGACCTTAAAGATCATCAAGATAATTGCCATTATCTAATTTGCTGATAAAAAGGAGTTCCACGAACCCCTGCTTCCCAGAGGGATGCAGGCAGAGAAGCTGGCAGTCTCCAGGCAAAGTAATTCGAGAAAGAAGCCCAGAGAGCTTTTTTTCTCATACAGAAGGAAATAAAGGGCCATAAATGCTCAGTTACAGATATTCCCTACCAAAGCATCCGGGATTACCTAAAATCCCAGAGCTACCGGCAGCATCTCAGAGCCATTCAAACAGCAGGGCCCCCCAGGTGTCCCCTGCTGAGGGGAAATGGAGTTTGGCTCATTTGTCCTCTCATTCCCGTGACGTGATCCCAGCCAAGCTGAACACGCAGGAGCTGGAGATGTGCTTTATGCTCTTTGTAATACCAGCTGACAGTAGATATATATATATTTATATAAATAAATAAAAAAAAAAACCTCTATACACAAAAATCTATCTATATTTGAAGCATCTAAAAGAATTACTTTGCTGCAAAACATGGGAGATGTTGATGGCAGTAGAAGCTGTCAGAGATTTAGCACTGCTGGGCCTTAAGAAATGCAGTTTTTGTGGATGCTCCTCGTGCTCTGCAACTTCCCCAGCTCAGCTCCATCACCTGCTCTCATCTCCACAGCCACCAGCCCTGGCATCTCTCACCTCATTCAAATTCCAGAGGTTCCTTTCTAACGTGCTGAGCAAAAGCTTCCCACCTCTTATCCCAAGCTTTCAATCTCATGAGAAATATTAAAAGGAAAACACGAAAATTACAGGAAAAGTATCCAAAGGATCGTAACCTGCCACTGTAATGAAAAATCCAATTGGGCTTGGAGTGGAGCCGGGCTGATGTAAAATGAAGAGGAAAATGAGGGATGTTTAGTCCTGCCTGCGGGAAGTGCTGCTGTGTGGGGCAAGAAACAGAATGCTAAATAAAACCACAGATGGAACATTTCTTGGGAACCACAGAATTATGGAATATCATGAGTGAGAAAGGGACCCACAAGGATCATCCAGTCCAAGCTCTGGTCCTGCAGAGACACCCGAAATCCCACCCTGTGCATCCCAAATGCTGTCCAAATGCTCCTGGAGCTCTGTGGGGCTGTGCCCATTCTCTGGGGAGCCTGGGCAGTGCCCAGCACCCTCTGGGAGAAGAACCTTTCCCCGAAATGCAACCTAAACCACCCCAGCACAGCTCCAGCCATCCCCTCAGTTTCTGGATGCACCAGGCAGTAGAGGGGGAAGATGATGGGTTCAGTTATCCCTGGGAAAACTGCAGGACCTTTGGCAGGTAACTTGTAGGGAAGGAAAAGGGTGTGTTGGGGAGCCAGTGCCAACAGCAGTGCCCTGCTAACCCCAGTGCCAGGCTGTCCCTCACTCAGGATCCCTGCTAAACCCCATGCCAGTCTGTCCCTCAGGATCCCTGCTAACCCCCATGCCAGGCTGTGTCCTGATGGACCATCCCTGGAGGGAGCCTCAAGTTCTGCTGACAGCCCCATCCCATGTTAGCTGCATCACCCTTTGTGCCTCAGTTTCCCCCTCACCAAAACCACTGCAGCATTTTGGATACCCCTCTTTTCCAAGCCCAGCCTCCCAAGTCCATCTCTCAGCCTGAGTTAAACCAACAAACCTCACTCCAAACCCCACCACTCCCTTTGCCGGGCGTGGAAAAGCGACTTCCCTGTCAAGCTGTGCAGCTTCAGCTCTCCATCACACCCAGCACTCCAATATTCACAGAGCCACTCAGAGACAGGCAGGCTCTATTAGTGCTAATGAAACTGGGGAGCCCAATTCCCCACGCAAATGAACTTGTGGGAAGGGGATTACACCTCCTCATGTGCATGAGGTTGAGATCTGGCATCCGTGGCTCTCTTTAAAAGTCTGACCTCATTCCTGCCTTGTAAACACCCTTCCAAGTATGAATAATAATAAAACCCCCTCACTTTTCTTGCAGAATCATTACATTGTTTTATTATTTTCCTATTCATGCTGTCAATAATAAATCACATTACCCAAGATGTTCACATTTATTAGGCTATTTAGAGCTCAGCATCGCTGGCGTGGGTTTGTGTTCATGCTGTTACCAAAGCTCAGGGTTTGTTAAAAACTTCAGGTCCCCAGCACACACCTTTCATTAAACAATGCAAGAGGGGACAATAGTCCTGAATTAGCAATGCCATCCAAACATCCCAGTGTCATGGGAGGGTCAGGAGAGCGGCTTTGGGCTTCAGGGCCAGCGTGGACAGGGCTTGGAGCAGCCTGGTCTGAGGGAAGGTGTCCCTGCCCATGGCAGGGGTTGAGATTGGATGAGTTTTAAGTTTCCTTCCAACCCAAACTATTCTGGGATTCCACAGAGCTCCTGCCGACATTGGTAAAAAGGAAGGAAAGACTTCAGGGGGGTAAGAGATGCAAAGGAACAAACAGAGCTTGAAGGCATTGCTAGCTCTCTTCTCCTACAACAAACTAATCCAAGAAACAGCAGGGAAAGCTGAATTCCTACAAATTATTTCTCTGCTCACTTAAATTGCCCCTTTACTTCCAGTGATGCACAGATCCATTAGAGGATTCCTCACTTGCCAACCTGAACATGGAATTTTTAGCCCATTTCCTGATGAGGCACACTGAACGAGCTCAGAAGACCACACAGGGCCTTGGGAGATGAATTTCTACCATGTCTGCAGCTCCTTTCCTGGGGCCCTTTTGGCCACAGAGAGTTTTAATGGTGACACGCAAAGCATCACCCACCTGTGTGAGCTTGCAAAGCCTTGGATCACCCAGGGAAGCACATGGGCTTTGTGAGGAGCTCAGTGTGGAGTCAGAAGACCTTACCCACGGTGTACTGGGAGAGAAATTGAGGGACAAAAAGAGGAGGAGTTTACTCAGGAGATACACACAACACCAGCATAACAAATCCAGGGTCTTTACTCTCGACTTCACTGCTGAAGCCAGAGAATCACCATCCCTGGGCGCCAGTGCAGTGGGATTTGGGGATGCACCTTCTCCGCCAGCTTCCTGGAATAAAATGCAATTTAGCACTTCAGGTTTGTTTGTGCAGGCTCAGCCTGGGGCTGCTGCACAGCAAGGGCAGGCAGAGCTCCCAGGGCAGCAGCGAGAAAACAAACCTGGCCCTGGCTGGTGCATGTGAGCAAAAGGGAATCATATGGTTGAAGAGAAGAGTAATTGTAGTGGAAATTCAAAATCACTTCACTGAGCCCATTTCATGCTGTCCTTGTTGATCCTGTAAATCAGCAGCAGCAATTTATTCCTAAACAACAACAATACTGAATGAGGAAGAAAATGAAATAATTGTGTTTTGACCAGCTTGAGACAATTCCTCCATATTTATAAACACAGGTGTTGGGTGTAAAGGCCCTGTCACACTCATCAGGCAGCACCAGGCTGGGCTGTGCAGCAGGGCCAGGGCAGGAGGCTCCTCCTGCAAAACTTGGCCAAGGCTTTGGGATTCCCAGCTGGCCTCCCACAAACCAAAAGGACTCATCGGTGCTTCAGGGAAAAGCAAAGCAAAAAACACCCCAACATTTGCCCCAAGCCAGGGCTGTCCTGCTTCTGGCATCTTCCTGGACCATCCCCAGCCAGTCCAAATCACTCCCACACATTTACCTGAGCTCTGCTGCTTCACCTCTGTCCTTGCCCACAAGATTCTCGCTTTCCAGCCCTTGCACAAATTACAGAATTCCAGAATGATTTGGGCAGGAAGGGATTTTAAAGACCATCTTCTTCCACCTCAGGGACACCTTCCCCTGTCCCAGGCTGCTCCAAGCTTCATCCAGCCTGGCCTGGGACACTTCCAGGGATCCAGGGACAGCCACAGCTGCTCTGGGCACCCTGTGCCAGGGCTGCCCACCCTCACAGGGAACAATTCCTTCCCAATATCCCATCCAGCCCTGCCCCCTGGCAGTGGGAGCCATTCCCTGTGTCCTGTCCCTCCATCCCTTGTCCCCAGTCCCTCCCCAGCTCTCCTGGAGCCCCTTTAGGCCCTGGCAGGGGCTCTGAGCTCTCCCTGGAGCCTTCTCCTCTCCAGGTGAGCACCCCCAGCTCTCCCAGCCTGGCTCCAGATGCGCTCCAGCCCTGGGAACATCTCCGTGGCCTCCTCTGGACTTTCTCCAGCAGCTCCACATCTTTTCACATGCAGAGAAAACATTCTGTTTTTCATCAAGCTGTCCAAGGCAGCCCCAGCCCTTTGCTGCCCTCCCGCAGGGAGCAGGGGATGCTCAGGCACTCAAGGAAGGGGTTGGGCACTGCTCAGACCCACGGCAGCCTCCCAGGGTCTCCCCAAACCTCAGCTCCACGGGCATGCAGGGGCTGCAATGCCCTGCACTGCCTGTGGCTATCTCACAGCCCTTCATCCTGATCAGAAGAGAATCAATTGGCAGATAAAGAATCTGACATCCGACCACCTTTGTTTTTAACCGTTCTCAGGATTGCACCTGTCAGTCTCCCACACTACTCCATGAGTCCCTGGGGGATTTGGGACTCCCTCAGCCTGTGTTTTACCCTCCTAAGAGCTCTGACAGCCTCTGCATCACAGAAAAGAGGTGCCAGCAGCCAAGACCCGTTTGCAGAGGAAACCAACAGCTCTCCAGGTACATCAATCAAAGTGTCTTCTAGGGGAATATTCTGCCTTTTTTCCCTAAAAAATGTATTTGGCAGATGATGAAAACAATGTCAGACTTTGTCTGCCTCACAGTTCTCAGCAGAAGACCTCTCAGCTCATTTTCTCCAGTCTCTACTGCAGGTGCTGGATCCTTTATGATCCCCACTGGATCTAGCAGCTGGAAAAACCTTCCAGCCTCTCTCCTTATCCATTTCATTAATTATTATCTTTAGTTTCACCCTCATTTCCTTAAGCTGTTTTGACAGCCTTGTTGGTCCATCAATCAAGTGTCTTGTAAGTACTTTTGAAATTCTTGGTGAATCTCAACTAAACTTGACAAGGGATGATGAGACTTCACTTAAAGGGGAAAAGGAAAAGGAGAAAACCTAAAATAACAGCAACAAAAAAGGAAAATATAAAAGGAGGCCGAGTAAAGGGAATGCCCCCTCTCTCTGGAGGTGGAGAATATAAAACATAAAATATAAAACTTCTTTCCCCCTCTGCACAAGTTCCTTATTCCTGTGCCCAGGGAAGGGGAAAGGCAATGCTCTCCTTCCAAAAAAAAAGCCCAGCACAGGCCAGGAGACAGCACCCAGGAAAGTTTAACTGTAACAAATAGAAAACTTTCATCAGAATGTTCGCTTGAAATCTCTATCACAGACAGGGAGATGTGCCAGGGGGAGCAAACATCATCTCCATTGAGATTCCTTGTGCAGGAGGATCAGGAAATGCCTCCTATGAGAAGTCTGCCCTCTGAGCCTGCTATGCCTGGAATCTCTAGAGACAAAAGACAATTCCAACACATTCTATTCTTTCTTTTCTCCCTTAAGACCAAAACACCCCCATGACACTTTGACCTTCCAGTTCCACTCCCACTGTAATGAGCCCCAGGCATCCCTTCAGCAGGATCCATAAGCAGCCCCTGCTGTGGCACTCCTCCCTCTGCCTGATGACAAGGACGTTTCCTCAGTGGTTTTCAGGGATCACTCATTAATCTCCCCTTTCCAGCCCAAATTCAGCTGTGCAGGTCTGCTCATGCTCAATTTAATGATGCCAGGGGCTCCAAAGACCAGGGAGATCTGATCTTGTGGATGATGGATTGATGGAAGAAGGAAGGGGCCATCCCCCAGTTTGCCAGTGCACGCTGCAGGAAATGCACTTGGGCTGTCATGTGGGCTGAGATGGACAGATGGAATCAGGGCATCACTGCAAGGAGACTTATGGAAATGTGAGGTAATGCCAGGTTTTGCTTCATCAGGTTCAAATAGATGGTGCAGGATGAGAGGAAAACTCAGGGAAGGGCTGGGGGGATGCAAAGCAGCTTTAGGAGGAGGGAGATCCAGGAGCAGGCTACTGTGTCCTGAGGCAAGGTTGGGTTGCTGGACCCCTGGAAGTTTCTCCTGTCCAATTAATGTGCTGACACAAGGGCTGCTGTTAAATCCAAGCTCTTGCCACTGCCCTTGTGACTTGGTCCCTGATCCCAGGATTATTTCTGTCAGAGGCCAGGTTTGAGCACCCTCATCACCCTCCTGTCCTTGCTTTCCATCCCACAGGGAGGTTTTAGCCTCTTCTCCAAAGTGTTCAACACTTGGCACCCAGCAGGGATTTCTGGACAGTCCAAACCGCAATTACCTGAGATAGTTTTGCTTCACACAGTGATAACAAAACCTCTCTCCCGTCTCCTGCTGCTGCCCCAGACTGATCTCTGATAAAGGGGAGAGTACCTCAGACACACAGAGAGCTGCATTTCCCATTACTGCTGTTGCTATTGAAGTTATTAAGATAATTGCTGTGCCAGCCTTGCCACAGCAGTGGCTGTTAGGAGCTGGTAATGCTGCCTGTTTTACACTTGTGGGGACGGATAAGTGGGGGAGATTTACACCCAGGCTGACAGCCAGCTGCATTCCCACACCTGGTAATTTGCACTCAGGAGAAAGGCCAGAGCCTCTTTTCCAACCTGCTTGTTTTACCCTCGCTCTGGTTTCGTTATCAACTAAATGCACTCAAGGGTAAAGACTCCTCGGGGACCTGTGAAACGGTGCTACTGCAAACACAACATCTATATTTGTTGCCAGGGCGATGGTTAATAACATTAAGATGGAACATGGGCCCTTTTTGCAGCAGGACCAGTGGGCTGATGCCTGTGCAGAGTGGGGGAGATGGAGGCACGAGGGGGACACATAGCTCGGTGCCTCTGGGGGGTTCCATGCTGGGGGGCTCCTGTGCCCATCAGGAGACACCAGGGACAGCCTGGCATCCCAGCCAGGAAGGAGAGGATGGAGAAACCTGGAAAAGGTGAAAGGGGTGGTGCTGAGCTCTTCATAGCTGGAGAAAATGCCAGCATGGGGCCTGGCCATGTCCCTCAGGCCACCAGCACCGAGTTCTGCAGTGCAGAAGTCTCCAGGATGACCTTTCCTAGACAGACACTAGAAAGCCATTACTGAGCACAAGCCAATTTGCTTTGCAAGTCTAAGTGGCAATTTTCTTTCTTAAATACATTAAAGTTGAAGGTAAATGGCTATAAACAGAAAGTTACTCCTCACTCCCTCCGCAGAGACCTCTCCCTGTGGTTATGAGCTATGATCTTAAAAAATATAGTAGCGAGGCACTGGCAGCACAGGACACAGTTGTTTTCAGCAAGTGACTTTCGTGCCAGGCTTTTATTAAGAAGGAAAGAAAAGATTAAGTGATAATATCCGCAGGGGGCAATGACTTCTTCAAATATCCTTATGCAGCAATTTTACCAGGGAGTGAAAAATTAAGAGCAAGGTTTAAGGTCTCATGGATTTTATTCCGAGTAGGTGCACTGGCTGAAGAACAGCAGCTTGCCAAGCACCTCATGAAAATTCAGCAGGACAGGGTCATAAGCTGTGGTTTTGTGAGGAATTTCAGTACCAGGAGGAGGAGGAGGAAACACAGGGACTGCAAAGAGCTTCCCCCAGTCCCACTGCAGCTCCACAGAGCTTCCATGGCTGAGAGAGGCCCTGGTGATAAAAAGGGGAGGTGGTGTGTACAGCAAAGGAGACCTGTCCTGCCTTCCCACCTGCCACAGGTCTCACCTGAGCCCCAGGAGAGCTGGTCCTGCCCATCTCCATTCCCAGGTCTCACCTGAGCCCCAGGAGAGCTGGTCCTGCCCATCTCCCCTCAGGACTGTGGTGGCCAAACAAAGGCATTTCCCCTCGCAGCCCCTCCTCGTGCCTCTCAGCAAACAACCTGAAATTGAACTCTTTAATTAGCAGCTCTCAGAAGCATTGTGGGATTCCCTTCTTTCTGATCGACTCATTGGTCTTTCCCATCCCACACCTGCCTCCAGCTGCAGCCTGGTGGCTCCAGACAGCCTCACACAAAGGCAGGGTAATCACACAACCCACCTCGGAGAATTTAATCCTTCTCATCTCTTCTTTTGGCCTGACATTTCTGTTCATTAGGAGCATGCTGTGTACAGCACTGTACATCTTCATTGGGAACCCACCATTTCTATTAAATGTAATTATTTCTCCCTGCAGCTTGCATGCTAAAGATGGGCACTAAAAAGCAAGAGCTGCTGCAGGAAGGGATGACAAATTTTACAATCCATGTGTTTTGCAGCAGCATTCATGAACTCCCTGAGACTGGACCCACAGAGTTTGGAGGCGTGCAGGACCACTGGGATGAGTTATTTCCACCTCTGGGCTCAGCAGGGTTGGTTTGGGGTGGCAGAAAACAGCAAACCACCCTGCCAACACCTGGCTGAACTACAACAGCTGGGTGTGCCAGAACATCTGCTTCACACTGAAACTCCTCCAGTAACAAAACCCTATTCTAGCCCCTGGCCCTCTGTGCCAGGAGTTACAGTAATTTCACATGGATAAGCTGCACCTATTTCACCGAAGAACTGAGCCGATCCCGGAAGTGCAGCTAATCACCAGGTGTGGCTTATTTATGGACAAATTCTGGCAAAATGCCAACCCGGGAGTGCGAGCCGGCCGGGGAGGGAGCCGCCGCTTTGCCGCCTTCGCACGAAGCCGAGCTGCTTTGGCGCTGCTTTTTGATGCCGCTTTTGAGCGGCGCAGGGAGCCGTGGCAGGCAGCGCCGGGGCGGGAGTGCTGGGGCCCGCGGGACGGGGAGGGCGCCTGGGGCTGCATTTAAAGGCTTCGCAGGTCTGTGAAAACTGTTTGCAAACACCTGATAGCGACTGCACGATTCTGTTACTAACTTGTTACTCTATTGCACATGGATCCTCACTTTAAAAAAAAAAGGTGCGGTTTATCACCCGGTGCAGCTTATTTATGGACAAATTCCGTGGCCTTCCCGGCTACCTGGAAGTGCAGCTTATAACCAGGTGTGGCTTATGAGTGTGAAATTACTGTAATTAGGTTCCTGCCAAAGGTGTTGCTTCTTTTCTAGCCTGAATTTGTTTGCAGACTTCATGTTCCAGCTCCTGGATTTCAGTGCCTCTGATGGCCAGACCAAAACAGCTTCCTAATGCTCTCCTGGGCTCAGGCTGTCCCTGTCTCTCACCTCTCTGTACAGTATTCAAACCCAGAGAGGAAGATTAGGAGTAGACCAAGCCCTAAACTTTTCCTTTTTTCCCCTAAGCATTTTCCCACCTTGTAACATTATTTTGTCTGAAACATTATTTTTTTTTCCCCAAAACTGTTTTCAGCTTGACCGAGCCAAAAAGCATTTACAAAGTCATTTTCAAAGCGGGCGGCACATCCTATTCTGGCAATTTGCTATCAGGCCTGTGCTCTTTTGAAATGAAATGGTAATTTAGAAGTATTACAAAAGTAAGTAAAATTATTTCCAAGTACTTAATTTGAAATTAAATGCTATTTCAAGAGTAAGCAAGAACCATCAGAGCCCAGTTTGAATACGTTGAATGACAGAGTGAACCATTTGAAGGAAGGGGTTTCTCTGGGTGGGGTTTGGGGCTTTTAATTTGTTTTTAAATGATTTCACAGTGTTTGAAAATGTTGTCATTTTGTCACAATTCAGGCTGAAATTGCCATTCTCGACTAAAGAGGGGAGCCCAGCTTAAACCTTATGGCAGAAATTCCAGAGCCAGAGGGGATAAATTCCACCCTTGATTCCAAATGATGGCCAAGCACAGAGAAAAACAACCTCCATTAGCAGCTCCCTGGCACTGGGACCTGTGTGAGCCTTTTCAATTCCCAGAGTCTCAGAACTTGAAAAAGCCATTCCACACTTATTCCGTGGAATATCTTTATTCAACCCTAAATGTAAGCAATCAGCATTAGGTTGATGTATTCCAGCCAGCAGCGACTTGGGGGACCCACTTGAACAGGAGACTTCATGAATATTCTAGAGACTGACATTTGTTTGCAGTATTTGAATATTTCCTAATAACCAGGGGAAAAAAAATGCGTTCCAGGAGGCCAAGCTCATGAATGCTTTATAAAGTCAGGTCTCCCCTGAAATATCACAAATGGCAAACATTGTTCACTACACAGAGATATGCAAAAACCACTGGGCATTTTCAGCACCTGAGCTCCACTGGGAGCTCCCCTTTCTGGGCTGGGTTTGGTGGGCAGCATCTCCCAGCTCCACGTTTTTTCCATGGCATGGAGAGGAGAGGTGCCCACCACTCCCAGACACTCCTGACATCCCCAAAAGTTATTTTTTCATGGGAGCAGAAAGGAGATTTTTTTTCCCATTCTATTGGCAGTATCACAGAATCACAGAGTGCTTTGGATTGGAAAGAATCTTAGAGATGATCCAGTCCCCCACTGTGGGCAGGGATGGCACTCTCTGGTTGGAGGAATCCCTTCTTTTAAAGGAACTTTATCAAGGATTATTAGTATTTTTTACGAGCCTCAGTCCTGCAGCAGCACTGCAGGAGTGTTTTATTTTTTAGTGCTGTATCTTTTCTCTTTCACATCATAAACTTCAACCCCTGAAAATATAACTTTCAATCTATGCCACCCCCAGTACTTGAACAGAAGGAAAAACCACACTCGAGGTAACTGCAGCCATTAAGGATGTGAACACTTATTTCCTCCAGCTCCTCCTCAGTGACCCTTATTTAAAGCATTCCAAAACTCCAGCCTTTTTCCAACCTTGGCCTGTGCTTGTTGAGGGCAAATGAAATGGATTTTCATTTGCTACACAGTTCTCTCCAACCATTCAATCTTTCTGCCCTTATTTATTCTTTTACAAAGTCAGTGAGTCCCTATCTAATATTAATATTTCTTTGTGTTGAAGAAGAACAAGGATTACTCATAAAATCTCTGCTCCTGCATATTTTGAAGAGTAAATAGGGGGATTTTGAAAGCCTATTTGGCATCGGCCTAAATCTGCCTTTCAAAGCTCCTTTGTGACCAAAGCAGTTGCCCAACACACTCCTCGTTGTCTCAACAGTTTCATAATTTGACTGCACTGTCTCACTCCGAACAGATTTTTTCCAGCTCCAGGATTAGTCCAGTGACGTACAGCCAAAGTCAGGGAATTCAATTCCTCTTAAAACACTCAGAATGCACCAAAAGGCTTCGATGTTGTTCGGAGCAAGCAGGCCAGACAGCTCGAGTCAGACACTGAGGGATGAATCCGCCACCTGAGATTTCTTTTACAGCCAAAAGAGAGGAATGAGAACATTTAACAGGCAGGTCTCCTCAAATGCCCGTTTTCAGCGGAGACAAATCATCCCTGAGGTTGTCTCTTTCCATTGACTAAAACCCCACGAATCTGGGAGCACAAGGCTCACAGCTCATGCTTGGAGACTCCACCTGGAACATGAAACCATCCTCAGAAACACCAGCTTGACACAAAACCCCGACAAACCACGGCCTTCCATCCCAGCTTCATTGCAGCCTTTCTCCCTGCATCCAGGAGATTCCTCCATGCAATGAAGTGCTCATTAACTGCCCTGAGCTCTTATCAGCAGAAATGCGCTGCTGCTGCTGCCAAATTAACGCAACAAGGATTAAGTCGCTCCTGGAATGTTTTATCCCACAAAACCGTGTGTGCATCCAGGTAAGGATGTCCTGATGAAGTCCAGGTCACGCTCCTGCAGAGCCAGCAGAGGTCCTGGTCCCATTTTGGGTCTGATGTTTTCACCATCAACCATCTGGAAATGTTTCACTAATTAAAGGCTCTCCCTGAAAACTCAATTTGGCAAAACTCCTCCAGCTCTGCAGTAGACTTGACCTTGGTGACCCCAACTATTGTGCTCTGCAGGTTGACAAGGTGCTGAATAAACAGGTAAGCACAGATTTTGTTGCCTTTACTAATAAATCAATTTTAATTACGGCGACAACATCAGCAACAGCATCCAGTCAAACTGCTAGGCCCATTCTTCTCCCACGCTAAGTATCCCAAATTAAAGGGTGAATTGCACTGTGCTCGGGGTATTGTCATGCAGACGAGGGAAAACAACTCGCTTTCCAATTTCCTCATGCAAATGCAGGCGGAATTGTTGAGACACAGAATATATTTTGCCATCTCAGTGGTTCTGTGGAAGATAAGAGGAGCCGCGAAAGTTTTGCAATTTGTAAGCTGGCAGCTTATTAAATAAATAAATAAGAACCCCCGCCCTGCAAACCCAAATGTTTAAATAACATTACAAGTAAACTGTCAAGGTCAGCAAATAATACGTTTAAACAATCTTGTATTCCTTTTGCCTTTCTGCAAAGACTATGCCATAATTTATGGGTTTATTTCCTTTTCAAAAGAAGTTTCTTGATACAGTCTCAAACTCTAGAGGAATATTAAAAAAATAATAGCAAAATATTCCAGCCTGAAGGCTATTGCAGGGTGCTCTGCATTCCTGAGCTGCTCCCCAGCACGAGGCAGGCGGCACTGCAACACCAATTTCTGTGGACTTACACCCTACCCAATAACTGCAAGAATCTAGAAAAAGGTTCAGAGCACACCTGGTGCACAACACCCCCCAAGAAAGAAATAAACTTGTGTGGGTATTCAGAGGACCCAAAGCAAAGGGAAAAAAAGGCAACTCAAGTAATAAACAAGTAGAACTAGATGTTTTTACCTTTTCCGGTCCAAATGAAAGCTCAAAAGCTGGAGTCTGAGCTCTCCTGCCAGGCTCCTTATGTGTTCCATCTCCATGGCTCCATGTGTCACTCTTTCCTTTTATCTGAGAGGAGCTCTGCTCCTACAGGAATGGTCCCCATGCCCTTGGGTTTGTGTAAGGCTGGAGCATGTGCCCTGGTGCAGGACACCCAGTGATGGGGACATTCCCTGGGTGTCACCCACAGCTGACACCACTAAACACCATCCACATCCATGCTCCCCCAGCTCCTGTGGCTGTGGGGTCAGAGTTTGGTGGTTTCCACACTGAAGTCACCCCCAACATCATTAAACTCAAATCTCCAGTGCCAGGGACAGCATCAGGAGCCAAAGCCCAGGAAATGAGACACTGCTCTATCAGGCAAGGAGAGGAGATCACAGAATTATTGCATTATTAGGGTGGTAAAGTCCTCCAAGATCATCAAGTCCAGCCTTTACCAAGTTGAATTCCAGGTCCACTAAACCATATCTTGAAATGACATCCTTTGTTTTTCTGAACACTTCTGAGGGGGATGACTCTTCCACTTCCCTGCTCCAATGCTTAACCACTCTTCCTATGAAGAAATTTTTCCTGATAACTAACCTGAACCTCCCTTGGTGCAACTTGAGGCCATTTCCTCTTGTCCTGTCCCTCATTCCCTGGGGGCAGAGCCTGACCTCCCCATGGCTGCTCCCTCCTGTCAGGGGCAAAAAAACCAGAAAGGAAAACCAAAAAGTGGAAAACCAGAAAGGTGGAAAACCAGAAAGGGAAATCAAAAAGTGGAAAATCAGAAAGGAAAACCAGAAAGTGGAAACCCAGAAGGTCCCTTCTGAGCCTCCTTTTCTCCAGTGTGAAGAACCTCAGTCCCCTCAGCTGCTCCTCTTGGGGCTCATGCTCCAGATGTCCCACCACAGAACTTCCTCCTCCCCTGCTCCAAACCCAGTGCAGCACAGCCAGCATCAGGTGGGGAACAGCACAAGGTGCTTCCCTCTGCTCTGTGGCTCCATCTCAGCTGCTCTGGCACATAAATAAATAGATATAATTCTCAAAAACAGCCTCCTGGGGCTGGGAGGAGGGAGCTGATGCCGAGCTGCTGACCATATGCACTGAGCACAGCCAGGGGTTGGGAAGCAGGGCTGGGAAGAGGCTCCTGCCGAGCAGCTGTCAGCCCACCCTGGCTCTTTGCAGGGACTAAAAGCGTGTAATTCCCAACTCCTGCGTGCTGCACAAGTTATCATTTGGAAGTTGTTGCTCTGCAGTGACTTGACAGTCTAACAATGCAAAATAAATCTATTCACACTGCTTTGGCGAGACCAAATCCCGGGAATGTGCCGCAACAGCAGAGAGCAGTGATAAGTTCTTGTAACTTACAGCAACTCGGTGCTGTCCTCATTACCATAAATTATCTTCCTGCACACACAGGAAACCTTTCCAACGGACTCCAGCTTTTATTCCCTGCTCTGTGTTAAAGCTGGGAGTACTTTGTGTGAGCCCAGAGCCCTCCTGATAGCGCAGGGTTTGAAGTGCCTGGAAGCTGCAGCGCTTTTCCTGCTTCTCTGACCAGAGCATCAATGTTAGCCGTGCTTTTACAGGACTTGTAAAGAGGATTCACGGCTGGATTTTGTGCTCTGGAATGCACAGGGACTTTGCACATCATTTCCTGCAGGTCTCTCTGTGCAGCCTGGGTAGGGCTTTATAGCAGAATGTGGTTAAAAGGAGGGGGAGAAACTTCTGCCACAAGGAGAAGAGCAGAACCAAGACAAATTCACAGAGCCCAGGAATGAGGCACGGAATTAATCAAACTGGACAGGTGAGGGAACAGTGTTCTGCCTATCAGTGGGATCTTGGATGCACCAGCGTTGATGAGAAAGGACAGTGAGACATCTCCATTTCCCTGATCCCTGTGGAGCCAGGCAGGGCGTGTACCCACAGCCAGGACCAGGGGAGCACAGATCCCCAGGGAGATGCTCCCAGCCTGGCACCAATCCCTTGCCTCATTCCATGCACCCTGTGCACGCTGCAGCTCTGCAAGGACCTGTCCATGCCCACTGCTGCACGCAGGATCTGCCAGCACACCCTGCAGTGCTACAACAACTGGAGATCCCCATGCCCTGCCCAGCAGCAGGCAGGGACACAAAGGGCCTTTAGTGAAATAAAAATGGTGTTTTTTAAAGCTTTGTCTGCATTTGCAGCCCAGGAAAGTTGCTCTACGAGGATGTTTGAAACCTCAGCCTGAAAGGAAACATTTGCACAGGATGGGACAGCTGGAACTGGGACAGGCTGGCAGAGCTGGGGGTGCTCACCTGGAGAAGAGAAGGCTCCAGGGAGAGCTCAGAGCCCTTGCCAGGGCCTAAAGGGGCTCCAGGAGAGCTGGAGAGGGACTGGGGACAAGGGATGGAGGGACAGGACACAGGGAATGGCTTCCACTGCCAGAGAGCAAGGATGGATGGGATATTGGGAAGGAATTTTTCCCTGTCAGAGTGAGGAGACCCTGGCACAGGGTGCCCAGAGCAGCTGTGGCTGTCCCTGGATCCCTGGGTGTGCCCAAGGCCAGGCTGGACAGGGCTTGGAGCAGCCTGGGACAGCAGAAGGTGTCCCTGCCATGGCAGGAGATGGTCTTTAAGGTCCCTTCCAACCCAGACCATTCCTGGATTCCATGATTTCACAATCCACTGTGGTGGGTTGACCTTGGCTGGACACCAGGTGCTCACAGAGCTGCTCCATCTTTCCAGCTGGAGAGTGGAGATAAAATAAGATAGATAACAACTCACAGGCTGAGATAAGGCAGTTTACTAAAGCAAAAGCCAAACTCTGCATGCAGAAGCAAAGAGACAAAAAGGCTTATTCTCTCCTTCCCATCAGCAAGGGATGCTCAGCTGCTTCCTGGGAAGCCAGGCCTCAGCACATGGAGTACCTGCTCTGGGAGACAAATACAAATAACGAGTGCCCCTCGTCCCTTCCTTCACTCTTGGCTCTGAGCTGGGGGTCTGGAATGCCCCTCTGGCCAGCGTGGGTCAGCTGGCCTGGCTGTGTCCCCTCCTGGGATCTTGCCCACCCCAGCTCCTGGATGTGGGCAATGCTGAGAGACAGAGCTGAGGCTGGGCCAGCTGTGCCCAAACCAGAGCATGGATGTGTTATAAACTCCTGCCCAGCTCCCACTGCCAGCACAGCACTGGCATGGCTCCTGTGGGAAATGACCTCCAGCTCAGCAGACCCAACACATCCCCTCCTACCCCAAAAATGCACCTGAGCTGGCACAGGAAGAGCATCCACCCTCCCTGTGCAGCTCAGCAGAGACAGCAGAATGGGAAAGGCACATGAGGGACTCCCTTCCACCACAGAAAATGCAACTACAAGCACCAGACTCAGCAGCCTGACAAAGCGATTCTGCACCTGAATATCCCAGTTCTTCCCCTCCAGGTGGATTTTGGTTCTACAAAGACTTCAGTGGGGCTACAAGTTCACAGCCCTTCTTGGGGAAAGGCTTTTGGAGGCTTCCTTTTGGGATTTAGGGCTTTCTCCCAGGTTTTTTTTTCTCCTAGTTTTTGGTTTGTGGTTGTTGTTTTTTTTGCTTTTTTTTTTTTTTCTTAAAGCAAAGACTGCTTGCACTGGTGCAGGCAGAACTGACTGCCTTGTGCAGGTGATAGGGGAGCAGATGTAGGGAATGGGAGGCACAATCCCAATGGCCAGTTGAGGTGTCACACACCTGCATGAGCCACGTGCTACTTACTGCACACCTTCTCACCTGGAACTGAGGATTTCCAGCTTAGTCCCTTGAAATCCCCCAGCCACCTGATACCAGCAGGAAGCAATTTTGAAATGCTTTTTTTTCCAAATCACAGGGGTCGTATTAAGTTTGTTTTTTTCTCTCTGTATTCCAGCCAGGCTAAAAACCAAGCTGCCAAAATCCACAGTGTCATGAAATGAGGGAATCTCACCCACATCCAAAGCCAAGCTGGGAGATGTGCTCCTATCCACGCCAGCAAACATTTACAACTCTCAATCCCCCAAGTTCCCTGAGCTTCTGTCCCATGCAGATCCAATCCTGGCTGGGTTTTAACTGAGTGGCATCTCCCATCCCTTTGTTGGGGGATCAGCTCTCAGGGAGCTTTCCCAATTTATTCCTCAAGCTGGATGCTCCCTGAGCAGGCGACAGCCCTAAGTGTTTCTTGACAGGCGCTTGGAAATAAAATGCGCTGCAGGTTGTGTTTCCTTCCTCTTAATAGATGCAAAGCTCCATTTTCAAAAGGATATGCTAACATTTTAAGCTCTTTTTGTTCGTATAAATGATAATGTAGTCAACACAAGGGCCTCATCTCTCCTTGAAGTGAGTATTATTCTTATTCACCTTAACATATAAGCACCAGGCTTGAGAATAAACCTTAGCTGAGCTCCCCCTGAGTGGGCTCATCCAAGGCTTTGCTTCCAGAGAGGAGCAAATCTGGCCACGGCTGGAAAACCAAAGGATGGACTTGAGGCCTCCTTAATTTGTACAAGCTACTGCAGCTCCTCTTTTACTGCTGTGCAAAAGGGATCTCCCAGACACAGAAGAATGTCCTAGGGGAAGGATGCAATAAATAATTTTCCTGAAAGAGAGGTCAGGACATTGTTCACAACATGAGCAGATCTTTGCTGTGGCAAACTACAGAGAAAGTGTGGAGTAAAGTCATAAAAGACAAAAACCATTGGTTTTTAGGAGCATGAACCTCTCCAAGCCCCTTCATCATCCTTCCAGAGCCTGAAGGAGCTGACAGGAAAGATGGAGAGAGACTCCTTGCAAGGGCCTGGGGGGACAGGACACAGGGAATGGCTTCCCACCGCCACAGATGGAATATTGGGAAGGAATTGTTCCCTGTGAGGGTGGGCAGGCCCTGGCACAGGGCTAGGATCCCTGAAGTGTCCAAGATCAGGCTGGACATTGGGGTTTGGAGCAACCTGGGACAGTGGGAGGTGTCCCTGCCCAAGGCAGGGGGTGGAACTGGATGAACTTTAACGTCCCTTCCACCCAAATCATTCCATGACTCTGACACTGTGACTGTTTAGCTCGTGGTGCTTTTCCATGCTTAAGGAGCAGAATTCCCTGCACATGGCAGCCCCTCTCTGAACAAAGCCACCCTGCTGTCTCCAAAAGCCGTTCCTGGCAAAGCACACAGACTCAGATACAGGGAGGGAGGAGTTGACACCCTCCAGGTTTTCCTGCTCAGGAGGTTTTGGAAGGTGCTGTTCTCCTTGTTTTCATCACACCTGTCTTACACACAACCCCTGACAGGTTCACAGACAGACCTGTCTGCCTGCTCCAGGATTACAAAGCAAGGATCAATTCCAGCCTGTCAATCCCTCCGTTTCATTAGAGACTGATTGGGAGGCATCACATCCTGTCTTCCACGAGTCAAAGCCGTAAACAAGACAACATTGTTAAAAAAAGAAAAAAAGAAAAAAACCAAACCACCAAACCGCTAAAAAACCAGCTAATAAAAAGCTCCGACTGCCAGATGCCAGGGATTGCTACGAGAGTGCAGCAGGAATAACAATTTGGGAGATAATTGAGCTATTCCTGTTGGCCATGAAACCACAGCTCTGGTGGGACAGGCACAAAGAGGTTTCCCAAAGTTATTGCAAGTGCTTTTCCTTTTGGAATGAGCAGGAAAAAAGGTGCCATAAGGAGAGAAGGGGAATTGCTTGGAAAAACATCCCTCTCTCCCTAAAATTTCAGTACTACCTCACCTTTTCCAAAGCTAGGGAGGTGCTGGCTGGGTTCCTCAGGAAGGACTAAACTCGTCCATGTTTTTTTCCTAAAGCACCAACTGTCACGACTGTCAATTCAGCTCCTTTCATGGAGATTAGAACTCATTTGCAAAAGGAAAAAGAAAATGGGGAAAAAAAATAAAAAATAAAGAAGGAAAAGGAAAGAAAAGGTATTTAATTGGCAACTGAATTCTTCATGAAACAAAGAGATGGATTCATGCAAAGAAGAATAGGGAGAGCTGTTTTGATATCTGAATTTTAATGACTCCATGGCATCCCTATTTGTTATGTATCTGCTTTCGAAATGTCACGGCTGGCTCTAGTGGTAATTACTGAATTTCAACATTTATAGAAAAGCAGCACATACAGTATGGAGATAATTGCCCAGTTGGAGAGTTATGAAGGATCCAGGTTCCCCCCCGCCCTCCTCCCTCCTTCTGTGACTACAGAATTTTGGTAATTATCACTAGAGCCACTTGTTAAAAAATCAGAAAGCAGGTAAACAACAAACACCAGTGTAGTTTATTCATTAAAATTCAAAAAACACATCATCATATTGATCTTGAAATTACAAACTGCTGCAGCTTGCAGAAAGCAGGGCCCTCCCGCTACCCCAGCGTTTAGTGTTGCTGTACATCACACACTGAGACACTTTCCTGATAGGAATTGTTATGTAATAAACACTATTGTGGGGCACTTACAGGTGAAATAAATCGATTTATTCAGGTTATAACATCAGCCATGATCAAATCCCAGGGCTTGGGGGGGAGCTGGTGTCAGCACAAAGCAGGGAGCACCCAGCAGGCTGCACCTCTCCAAGGGGAAACACACTCCAGAGCACCTGGGGAGTTTGTTTTGGCTTAAACTCCCTGTGCCTTTTGCCTGTGGTGTGTCCCAAAATGCTCCTGCATCCATAAAAAATCCCAAAGGGAAGGGCAGCACAGCTCTGCCTCTGTCCTGCTTTCACCCACACAACTCCTCCTCTTTGTAGGAAACACTCTCCCCATTTGGTAGACAGAAAAATGCAGACACTCAGCTATAAATCCCTTCTTGATTTCTCTCAGTTCATCACTTTGTGATGTCCCACACCTCCCTCGTGCCCCACGCCGGGAGTCGCAGCAGAGCCAGCAGTGCTGGCTCCGCACAAATTCAGGCTCAGCTTCAAGCAGCCCCAGGCTCTGAGTTTCCAGAAAACGGGATTTTGTGACGCTCCCATCTTTAATCAAAGCCAGGTACAAAGAAAACTCGCCTGCTTAGAAGTTGGGATGTGTTAGAAGCAGGGGCATGGGTTGGGGAAGGTAAACACGCGGGGATATAATTAAAGGAGAAACGACAGTTAACGACGAGAATCTCTCGGCTTTTACAAAAACACAGAAGGAAAAGACCATTATACAGACACCGGAGATAAGTGGATCCAGCACAGATAAGACTGACAGAGGGAAATTGGAGGCAGAAGAGGATAAGAAGCTGACACCGACACTTACAATATTTACTTTTCCATCTGTGTTCACAAATGAAGGGGATGAGGATTTGCCTAAGTCAGGGATCAGATCCCCGGGGAGAGGAGAAGAGGAATTAGGGAGTGTGCAGATAACACAAGAAATGGTCAATAAGAGCTTAGGGGAAGTTAAACTGACACAAAGCATTAGGGAGCAGATGGCAACATGTGTATATGAGGGATTTACAACCAGGGGAAGCAATGACAGGGCAGGACTTCAGCCCTGTGGAATCCCTGGAAATGGGTAAGACAGGGAGCAGAGAGCTCCAGCAGCAGGTGGACATTTACACCAGAAGCATCAGTGATTTCTCAAAGAGCCCGTTACTCTGACAGCTCTCTCCTGGCCATTCTACGGACAGCAGGGTGGATTATCCCAGCTGCCTAAGGCAATATTTTTTGGGACAAAAAAGTCACTAATTTCATTGCTCTGAGGGCTCCTCTTGAACTGCTCTTCCCACTTTTATTTTCACCATTCAAGGCTTAGACTGTCCAGGAGAGAATTAAAGTTTAGGTGTTTTCTGAGGGCTTACATCTAAATCTTAGAAAAATCAAGGCTGAGCCGGCTTTCTCAAACCACCACTCAGCAAGACAGTTAATTGTAATTAAATCTATCTTTATTTGAGACCAAATATAAGATTTGCTTAATTTAAGCCTCCCTCCAAAACCAACACACGTGACCACCACAAAGCCAAAGGGTGCCTCCCTCAATCCAAACCTTAATACTAGAGGAATATAGAGGGAATCAGCTGTCCACGGACTGGAAGAAAAATATTACAGTAATTTCACAATTATAAGCCACATCTGATTTGTCCACATATAAGCCACACCTGATGATTAGCTGCACTACTGGAGTAGGCTGGATTCTTCAATGAAAAAGGTGCGGCTTATAATCATGAAATTACTGTATTTGGAAGCTCATTTTTAAGGGGAAAGAAAGGCTTGAAAATTCCCAGGATCATTAAGAACAGCCAAGATGATCTGATCAGAAGCAGATCAATCTTCATCAATTTGTTAGGAACCTCTGAAGAGATTGTTTGAGTCGGGACAGGGGAGCTGTGATTGGCATCTCTCCCTGGTCAGGGTGTCCAGCCTGTGGGGCTCATCCTAATGGGAACCACTGGGGGGCCTGGGAATGTCTGGGGAGAGAAAGGAGATCCACAAGGATCCACAGTGTCAGGAGTGTGAGATACTGTGTGAGGCTCCTTGGGAGGTGAGGAGCAGTTTTACAGCCCACTCTGCCCACAGCCTGCAGGGTAATTGAGTGAATTTATTGTCTGGACATCCAGCTTTGCCCATTTTATTGCACCTCCCAGCTCTCTGCCTAACCCACAACTCAGCTCTATGACTCCCTGGCAGGTCTGAGCAGCCTTCTCCAACTAAAGCTTCTCCTGGAGCCAAGGAAACAGGAATCTGGCCAGAAACAGCGATGGAAAGGCTGAATTGGAAATATTGCACATGCCGAGAAAGGCTGAAACGGAAATATTACACACACCAGGCAGGTGTAACACCACATCCTTCTGGACATCCTCCACCCTCAGCTTGTACCCATCAGTTCAGACTGAGCAAGCCATGATGTCTTGGAAATATTCCCCATTCCAGAGGGAGCCGGGGCTGGGCTGGTAACAATCAAATAACACTCCAGAAAATGAATATCCCTCCGCCATCATTAGGGATGAACGCTATGGAGATGAAGCAGTGGAATGGATAATGAGGTGTGCAGTGAGGGAGGCTGGGAGCCTGCCAGACAGGGAGGATGCCACTTCCTATCATTTCTCATTGGTAAAATTGATAGCTTGTGCCACCAGCCTCTCCCTCAGCTCCAATTAAGGAATCACGACTGATCTCGAGGAACGGAAATGTCACAATGTTCAGCTGGGGCAGAGCAACTTTGCCTCCCAACTCCCACAGCTGTTGGACAAGAAGTCCCCACCCCACCTGATGTCCTGTTTCTTCCAAACAACAAGAAAAGAACGTTTCTTGTGTCCCTGGAATGTTCTCTTGTTCTTGAGCGGGTGAGAAGATGAGCTCACACCTTTTCTGAGGCGGCATCCTGCAGGGGGGAGGATGCCCCAGCACAACCCCTCAGACAGCTGCTGAAATCCCAGGCAGTGTCTGGAGTAGTTTCCTGTGTGGGTGGTGACACACCGCCAGTGACGGGTGCCAGCTGGGATACAGCAAACCTGGATTGTCACGCATGGAACTCATTAAGTTGACTTTGTAAGGAACACCCCTTGGAGAGGCGCTGCAAAGCCAGATCTTAGGAGGCAGCAGAGACTCCCTCTCTCACACCTGACTAGGTCCCCTAATCACAGGCAAAACTTCAATCAGCGCTTACAACAATCCCACAACACAAATCCATCCGACGCTCCATTAAGGCTCACAGTGTGACTTGTTATCCACAAAGGAAACACTGCTGGGTGATAATGAAGGCATTCGATTGGGATTTCGAGATGAGCAACAAGAAGTGCCTGGTTACCAGAGCGTGACACTCCAAGCTGGGATAAATAAGCTCTTGATTGCTGCGCTCAGCCCAAGTCACCTGTGGCTCCACTGAAGAGCCTCTACTTGCCCACCACTGCTGCCAGCTGGGAACACCACGAAGCCATGGCTCTGCTCCCTCTCTCCTGTTTGCTAGCCAAGCCTGGGCTTTCCTGGCACAGGACTCTGAGGTTTGTGTTGCCACCAATGCCATGAAACTCGGCGAGGTCACGGGAAGTGGCAAAGCAGAAGTGGCTCATTGCGAGTGGAGCATTATCTCCATTTATTGAGGACGATTTTTGCCCATCATTCTCTCAAGAGGACCAGCTCACCTCTGTGGGCTCCGAGCCCGCATTAATGGGGGGGTTTTATGCCCTGCTCAGGATTCTTCATTAAACCACCTTGGCATTTCTGCGAGCAAAGGGTCATGGCTGCGCTTCTCAGCCTCATTGTCTGCACCAGAGCAGCACGAGCTCTGCAACAAAGCAGAGGAAAATCACAGAAATACGTTGTTTTTCCTGACACGAAGCTCAGGGAGGGGCTGGCATCGCTGAGGCTGCCCCCTTCACTGCTGGCCGCAGCTGCCCTGTGAAAGGCAGCCCTGCCCTGCACCAGTGTCTCATCTCACCTGCCTGGCTCGAGATGTAAAAAAGCCCTTCCAGAGCCTAGGCTGAAAAAGACTAATAATTCTCCTGGCAGCTGGAGCTCTGACTAGAAGCCTTATTTTATTGCTTTCCTGCTACTTTTTTGCTCAGAAGGCAAGGAAAATGCCAGAGAAGTCTTAAACCCCTCCTATTTTCATACTCGGCACAGAAAGCAGTGAACTTTCATCTTCCCTCAGCATTGATTTAGGGTAGCTTTGCTGGGGCAATTCAGAACACAATAATAATGATGACTATAAAAATATAAATATATAATAGTCTCACATATGTGCATATGACCATCATTAGGAGGGGAGAATTTGGGGCTGAGTGAAAGCAGAACTTCTCCAGGCAATGCTCTGCCACCCACGGGTTTGCCTTCCTTTCTCTCACAGATGAAAAACATTTCAAAAACTCGAGGGACACATTTGGAGACAGTCCCCACTCGCTGCCTGCAAAGAGGGGCAGTGTCTCCCCCAAACACCAGCTCACTGCTCTGGTGTGTGTGGCAGCAGAACCTGACCCTGGTGGGTTTGGAAGGAACCAAATGTTGGTTTGGGTGCTGAGGGTGAGTGAGGGCAGTTGATGCTGAAAGGGAAGAGCATTTGGGGACAGACAATAACCACCTCAGCCTTCAGGCCTTGAAGCAGTTTTTGGCATTTAGTAATTTGGGCAGCACCTGTCTGGAGGCAGGGGACCCTCATCTCTGCCTGCTGCAGCATTTTTACCAATCCTCCTTGTAAATTCCTAAGGCTGGTCCCAGGCAGTGACAGGACATGGCTCACTGGAATTGTCCCTGCTGTCACCAAGCCCAGTCCCCACACCCTGGCAGAAGGGAGCAGCTCTCCCAGGAATTCCCCTTCCCCCTACACCACTGTCCATGGCACAAAATGCTCCCGCCACTCCCAAATACTGCAAAATGCAGGATGTTGGTGAGCCAATGGATGTGTGGCTATGCACAGCAAAATACTGCACCTAAAAATATTTGTCAGCTTGTGAAATCTCCTGTAATCAGCTCTAAAAAGCTTTGAGTTGGTCAGGAAGGACCAGCTGAGCAGCTGATGGGGGCTCTACCCCACGTACCTGTAGGTGCTTCACTCACCCCCCTGCCTTTTATATTTAATATCATCACTGCTCTAAAAATAAAATCAACTTGACACTGATGGAAACTGAAAAACCCCACCAGACCAGTTTCTCCATGTGCCTGACTCCAGGGCCCCTTGATCAAATTGTTTTCCTTCTCCCTGCTGATCCCCACAAACTCCTCAGCTCTGCCCAGGGGGGACAGGGCTGGAAATGGAAGCCCAGGTTTCCCTTTGGCATTGAGCTGTCAACGTGAGCATCATCAGTCCTGCGCCTGCTCCTCGGGACTGAAGCACGACTTTGCAAATGGAAATGAAAGATTTCTTTCCCATTCTCTTTCCCCTGCCAAGCCTGTAACAAGCTGGAGATGGGAAGTGCCAGGAATGGATGAAAATAGAAGAAAAATAGCTGATAGTATTTCAGCTAAACCAGCCCTGGGATGAGGCGGGGAGCATCTCCTAAAGGACCCACACAGTAAAGCCCTGCAAACAGGAAGGTTATTTCTCCCACGGAAACAGCCCTGCCGCAATTAGCAAATTTTTCAGCCCAGATGGAGCAGGGTGATTATCTAGCATAACTGTCACTGCTGCCTTCACCTGCAGAAAAGCCTGCCTGCCTCCACAGCCCTTCCCTCTCTGCCCAAAGCACGTCCCAGTCTCAGGCTTCACCAGCTCCTTCTCCGTTCAAGGCTGATCAACCTTGGCTTGTAAACGAGGTGAGCGGCTGAGCACTCGCTCCTTTACGAGCTTAGACCTGCAGCATCTTTAGGAGGTTGGCAAGGGAAAGAGAGGAGAAATAACACATTCTGCTGCCACTGGAAACCAAATTATCCCCTAGCCAACATGAAAAACCCACTCATGAACTGACCACAGCTTGCTCATGGCTCCCACTTGATATTTATCACTGGGATATTTCACCAAATGAATTCTGTCACCAGCTTTTGCAGGCAGTTGCCAAGTCCCAGGAGCAGCTGCAAATCTTCATTAATAAAATTTCAGGATGTGCTTTGTTTGGGCTGGAGACTGCCACTTCCCATTCTGCCACCCTGCAAGTGCGAGGTGGCACCAGCACCAAAAGTGTGTGCACAAAAGGTCTGTGAATTTGAAATGATAACAGATGTTGGGAAATGCCATTATCCAGCATGTGCTCCAGGAATCAGCAGTAACATTTCCCAGTGATGGGCCGTGGAAACTGGATGCTGCAAGGGATGTGTTCACAGTTAATGAGGTGGTGGGACAATGGGGTCATGTCTGTGCTGAGGGTGGGTGTGGATGTGTGCTGGGAGTGTGCTGGGGTCTGGGATCAGCACTGACAGGGGAGGGAGGGCACATGGGGTGGAATGAAAGTTCACAGTGGCAGAGGGAAGGCAGCTCTGCGGGCTGTGATGGCTCAAACACCTGCAGGGTGTGAGTCCAGCCTCAGTCCCAGTCTCCTCTGCCCATCCTGGGCACAGAAAATCACAGAATCAGAAAATCACAGAATGTCCTGAGCTGGAGGAACCACCAGGATCATCCAGTGCAGCTCCTGTCCCTGCACAGACAGCCCCAAATTCCACCCTGAGCATCCCTGGTGTCCAAACTCTCCTGGAGCTCTGGCAGCCTCGGGGCTGTGCCCATTACCTGGGGAGCCTGGGCAGTGCCCAGCAGCCTCTGGGGGAAGCAGAACCTTTCCCTGATCTCCATCCTGACCTTGTCCCTGCACAGCTCCTGCCATTCCCTGTGTCCTGTCCCTGTCACAGGGAGCAGAGTTCAGAGCTGTCCCTCAGGAGGAGCTGCAGCCCCTGGTGATGTCTGACTTCAGTCTCCTCCAGCTGAACAAGCCAAGTTTCCTCAGCCACTCCTCGTGCAGCCCCTTGAGATCCTTCACCACCTCAGACTTGGTTTCACTCCAGCAGCAGCAGCAGAGGAAGGTAAAACCCTGGCACCTTCTGGGCCTGGGAGATCTCCCCCAGCAGGAGCCCAGGGTGAAGGTGCCTCTCCCAAATCCCAGAATTCGGGTGAAGGTTCCAGTCTGGGAACAATCTGTAAGTCATGCCCACATGGGAAGCTTTGCTGCTCACTGCAGGAACGTCCTTGTGCTGGGGATCAGCTCCTTGCAGAGGCAGCTCTGTCCCCTTGGGGCACTCAGGGTGCCCAGCTCCCACAGCAAAACTTCATTGTGAGCCACGGCCACAGCCTCCTCCAGCAGCTCTTGCTCAGGGCTGAATCAAACCCAGCCAGGCCAGAGAATCCCATTTCAAGCCACAAACACTGCCTTTAAATCAAGCTAATGCTGGTTCCTGCAGCCAGGAGCTGTCTCTCGTCGCCACAGTCACCCTGATAACAGCATCGTTCAAGTCCTCCCATCAAGGCTCCTGGATGCTTTGCTCTCCCCAAAAGGAACTGTTGGAACTGTTGGTCACCCTGCCCTGCAGAGCTTCCCCCCTTCCCTTCCCCACCTGCTCTGGAGATGAGTCAGACCAGACCTGTGCATGTAAAAGCACAGCAGAGGAGCCATGGGGACAGCAGGATTCTGGCCCTGCATCCCATCCCTCCCCACACTCACTGCCTGCCAACCACCGGCAGCTTCTGCTCTTCCTGCTTGCAAGTCAAAAAGCTTGGAAATTGAGGAACAGAGGAAAAATATTTGCTCGTTATCCAACCAATTAGTTGGTGGTAAAGACAGCAAACAGAAGCGAAGTCTCCGAAGCACCACATTTTTCTTTTAAGTGCTGTAAACAGCTAATGACTCCGCAGAGCTCTGGGAAAACAGACTGGAAGCTCCAGCGTTTTTGAAAATGTGAAAATAATCTGGAGCTCGCTGTGTTGTTTAGATCTGAAAAGAAAAGCTTTGGGAAGGACATCCTGAAAGTTTTCCTCTTTTCTTCCCCCCCACAGACCTTGGTAACATCCAGCAGCCTCTGCAGGTACCACATGCACCTTTCCAGCTGCTAAATGATGGACCCGCTACCGGCGCCGGGCTGGGCTGTGCCCAACTTGTTGACACAACCGACCTGTGACAGCAGCGGGCAACAGCACCGAGGGGGGAAAAATAATGCTCCTGAGGGATGCTCCTGAGGGACAGGAGCATCAGTGTCCCCAAGGTTAAGGAAAGGATCCTCCTGCTCCACAATTTCCACCTTTGAGAGGAAGGTAAATGAAAATACACTTCAAACTCACCAAACTCCTGATCCCACCACTGTCAGAAGGGTTGAAAAATACCATGACCGTACTGCAGAACCTAATTCCCAGGAGAAAATGTGCTGTGGGTTCATTACTGGTTTTTCAATATGGGAAAACACTTCATAACCAGATCCAGATTTGAAATCACAAACCCCAACACCTTCCCCCCAGGCTGTGACCAAAACGCACACCCAGCACAAACACTCCTGTAATCCTGATGGCTTTGAATCACAGGTGTCACACAGAAATCAAATTATTTATTTTACTATCCCCACATCCCTGCCAAGCTGCTTCTGTCCCAAAATTGCCTCTTACATTTTCTGTATACAGATAGTAATAACTAAAATAACCATGTGGATGGATATCACGAACCTGGAAGGTAATAAGAGGCAATGACTCCAGTGACTGAAATGAAGGAGAAAGACAGTTAATGAAATAGAGATGCCTTCCAACAGCTTTTAAATCAATTCACAGAGGCAATTTAAACAGCCCATCCTGTCATGATGTTTAAAATATGTCAATTCTGCTACTTTTTCCCCATTTCCCTTTTTGGCTGAGTTTCTTTCAGTTTTCCCTTCTTCGTTTAAAAAAAAAAAAGGAGGGGGAATATAGAAAAACTCACCTTCTTGGCTTCACAGCTTGAGCTTGCAGAAAGACAAAAATCTACTTGAACACAAGTGAAGTAACTCCAATGACAGAGTGCCCTGGTTAGAAAATTCCTAATAAATCACCAAAACCAATTGCTGCTCCAATGCCACGTTTGACAAATTGAAAATAAATTGCATCAATTGCATGGGAGCCAGGAGAGCCCAGTTCAATATTTTCTCCCTAATACATCCACAGGTGGTGTTGGGGGGGACATTTCTATTTTTTATTTATTTTTCACTCCGATCGATGCCGTGTTCTTTTCCAATACACCCTGCTCGGTGCTGGTCAGTAAATATTCATCTCTTCCCTTAATTAATGTGTGTTCAGGAATAGTCAAACCCTGCATCTGCCCTTCTGCACAGGGCAGGCATCAAGGTGATCAAACTCACACAAATATCAGCTGTTTTAGTAAAAATATTTGAAATCTGAAGTTTTTGCTCAGACACTCTCCCCACATCTCACTCCTAAACACAAACTCATCATCTCAGCTCCCTCCAAAATCTTGGGGAAAGCCAACATCTTCTCTGGCACAGGTTTTTGAGGCGTTTTTTTTCTTCACCTGTATGGCATTAATAACAACTAATATTACTGTCAGCTGAGATAAACTGAAATTTAAATATTGGGAAGGAATTGTTCCCTGTGAGGGTGCTGAGGTCCTGGAATGGATTTCCCAGAGCAGCTGTGGCTGCCCCTGGATCCCTGGAAGTGGATGGGGATTGGAGCAGCCTGGGACAGTGGGAGGTGTCCCTGCCATGGCAGGGGTGGCACTGGATAGGCTTTAGGGTCCCTTCCCACCCAATCCATTCTGGAATTCCATGATTCCCACCAGCCTAGCACCACTGTAGAATTCTGCTGCATTTCTACAGCTCCAATAGGTCCCAGCAAAGTCAGAATTTGGAGTCTGCCCACTCCATCATCAGATTCTCACTTCAAAGCACAGCCTATGCAGGAATTTCAGCCAAGGCCAGGTGAAAAAAAGGACAAAATGGGGATTGTGACTATATAAAAACACCTCTGATCCTCCTGTGAATCCTCTCTGCAGACAGGGATGCAGCAATTGAAGATTTTGGTCAGATAACACCATCTCTGACTAAATTAAGCATTGCCAGGTTGAGGCCACTAAAGCCTTGTGCATTGAACCACCTCATCCCAGGATCTCCAGCCCACACAACAGGCAGAGCTCCTTTCATCAGCAAGTGTTTAATACCCACTTAATTCATTAATTTAATACCAGCATTATTTCCCCATCTTGCTTCCCATTACCCTGCGACAGGTTTTTTTCCTGGAGCTCACCACAACCAGCTCAGCTCCTTCGGTGAGTTTTGTCCACCCAGTGAGGGCATGACCTGCTGGAAATCCAAATACGCTGTGACTATGCAATTAAGCCTCAGTAATTAAATTCTCTTATAAAGCAAATGCAGCAGAGCCACCTCCTTCTCCTCGCTGCATGACCCAGCAGGACCATGGAAACTGCAGGAGCAGAACCTGCTCTGGCTTACAGCTGTGAGGACAAATGGCACAGGGGACAGTGCCACCACTAACTGCTCCCTGGGGGGATTTCTACCCTCCCTACAACACTGGTCTCAATGCCAGGAAGAGGTTTTTTCCCTCAAGAAAAAAATCTTTTCCAAGATTAGAATAAGGCATTTTCATGACCCACGAAAACCACCAGTCCTTGTCCTGAAGTGCTCAGGTTCTGGAGATACTCATCAGTGATTTTTGCAGCAGGCAAACCCAGGGAAAATATATTTTCCCCATGAAACTCACTCTTGGAAAATTTTAGCTCTGATTTCAGCTAGGAAAAAGCAAAAGCACCAGCCAGCCCTGCTGTCCCCATCCCTCCTCATCCACCCCTGCAGAACAAACAAACAAAGCCTGTGAGCCCTGCGAGGACAGCTGGCCCTGGGAATTCCAGCCCAAACAGTTGCAGCCTGGCACAGACAGAACCAGGGAAAGCAGAGTCTCGTGGGAGGTGGCACAGAGCCTTAATTAGAGGTTGTGGCTAACACAGCCCTACACAGCAGGATCTGCCCAATATTCACATCTTTGAGAGATCTCCTACAGGCTTCACAGACACAAACCCTGTATTCCATATATACACCTGCAAGCATCTCGTTCCTGAGCAGAATTGCTCCTGTTAGGAACAATTTCTAACAGAGCTGAGAGCAGTGATGCTGCTAAGTCAGTGCCAAACCCAAAAATCCCTGCTGCACCTCCAGTCTCAGCCCTTGTGCTGCTGTCCTGTGGCACAGGGGGTTGGAGATTTGGAAGGAAGCCCAGCCTGCTTTCCCCAGCCTAGCACATTGTGTGGTTGCTAATTTGTGCAATTATTAACAGGAAGCAAGTGGAAAATGGGATATTCTGGGGCTATGAGGAACTTTGGGCCATTTGTTGCTCTGCCCTAAGGAAAGCAACAAGTGGCCATATTACCCTGAGGGGTGCAGGGATTCATTAGGGTCAAGTGCTCACTCAAATGAGGTCCAGCCCAGGAAAAGCAGATCCCACAGTGCCAGAGGATGGTGTGGAACAGAGATTTCTGCTGCCTCCATCACCCCCCAGGCACTGGTGAGACAACGCCCTGCTAGAAATTCCAACCCCATCCCAAGGAAACAAAGAGGAACTTGGAGATTTGACACAAACCCAAATTGAGTCCCCGGAGAGAGGACTTGAAAAAAAAAAAATCCAGCCAAGGGCTTTGGCATTACTACGGTTCACAGTCCAAGAAAAGTGGGCTTTGCCATGGCCCTGCTCTAAAGCTGTGCCTCTTGCATTAAGGGAAGCATAATTCAGAGTCGCCAAATCCCAGGCAACAAGCCCAGGCAATTGTGTTTGTGTCTCTACTCAGGGTAAGAAATTAGTTATCTGCCTAAAACAAGCAGGCAGTTTCCAATGCTGTATTTGTGTAATTTGCATGCCTCAATAATGTTTTATGTATTACGCTACTTATAAGCTAAAATGTACATGCACGCTCCTGCAAATTTAGGTAAATTATGAATAAATTAAATCTTATCTAAATAAACAAGTGTCTTTTTGAACAGAAATGCGAGCTGTCATGAATATTTAAGTGGACAAGGATAAATCCTCTTCATACAGTGTTACTTCAAAGAGGATTTTAGAGCTTCCTGATTTTTAGTTAGGGGAAAGTAAAGAAAAGAAAAGAGGAGGGGAAGGAAACCTCGGGCCCAGCTATTCTCCAGAGAAATCACTATTGAGGAATGTGGCCCTGTGGGGAGAGGCAGCAAAAGCTCTTTTTTGGAGGCCTGCGAGGGGTTTTGTTGTTATTTTTGAGCAAAGGAAGACTTGGAGGTTGGGTTTGCAGGAAGGAAACTCGAGCAAAGCCAAGGCATGGAGCCCATGGAAAAGCAGTGCTGGGAAAGGAGAAAAGGGAGAATTAGAGGACAAAGGCAGCATGGTGCATGGACGTGTCTCTGCATCCAGCTCTTCCGGGGCTGGAAAAGGGGATCCACAACTTTTCAGTCCAGTGCAGCACCTCAGGAGAACTTGGGGCAGGCGGCGCAACCTCCAGGTTCACCGTTCTCAACTGCACAGGGGAGATAAACATGCAAATAGGACAGCCAAGAGGAGGCAGGAGATCATGTGCCTTATCTGCCTGCCTGAGCCGATCCCTCCTAATTGCAGTGCAGCACTCCTCGCCCGGGTCTCACCCGCGGCTCTGGGGGGCAACGTGACTCTTAATTAACTGAGTCTGCCAAGAGCTCCGAGATGCTCAGATAAAAGGTGTTATGGAAGGGCAGAGTGTTATCAGCTGGAAATAAACCCTGGATAATCTTCTCTCATCCAGAACTAGATGTCTCTTAATAATAACCCTGCGGCGGTCCCGATTAAAGCCCATCTGGTGCTCCAGCAGGAGCCGTGTGGGAACTGGGAGGGCTGGGGGGCCAGGCAGCAGCTTCCCTTTGGTAACATCCATTGGCATGTCCATATTGCCTCACTGCCCCTAACCTGGAAGCCCTAACTCCTGCTGGTAATCCATGAATTCCCCACAGGGCGCCAAGGACGGAGAAGGGCACGCAAAGGTTGTTCAGCTGGGAGGAGAGCCACCACTGGCACAGGGAAACTAGAGAAAGTTTTACACATTCTCAGGGAGAGATGCTCCAGGTTTTTACCTGGTGAATGGGAGAAGGTATAGACATTTTTATTTGGAGGAAGAAAAAGAAAAAAAAAGAGGAATAAAGGACCTGGTTGGGTGAATTCTGCTGTGGGACATGGAGGTTTTCCTGCACTCAGGTTGAGTCTAAAGCAATGAAAGGCTGAAGTTATTTGCCATCAGGCCATAGGAAATATCTGAGATTTTAGCCCTGCTCCCACCTAAAACATGGCACTGCCTGGCAGGGAGCTCCTCATGGAGCCAAATCTGCTGATGCCAACAGCCAGAAACTTGCCCCAGTGCCAAGGCTGGGACACGTCAGAGGAATTCCCGGGGTGCTTCCCCACCAACTCCACTGACCCTGAGGGAGTTTGGCCCCAGTCTGCTGCCCCATCTCAGACCTTTTAACCTTCACACCTGGGATTCCTTTCCCTGATGGCAAATCCATCTCCCCAAGAGCAGGGACCGTCCTGGCACGAGAGCCTTGGGCACTTTTTTGTCCATGACACTCACTTGTCCATGACACTAATTTGTCCATGACTTTCCCTGACTGTCACCAGTGCAGCTTTAAAAACAGCAGTCAGCAGGGACAATCCAAAAATGCCCCTGGTGAGCCTTTTCAGAGCACACTGGGGCTGGATTTGTTGAGTGAGCAGTACCCTCGTAATTTCAAGGTGTGAATGAACAATCTGGCTTCATAATGAATGTGTGTGTTATTAGGAGATAATAGCAGTGTCACTGGAACATACAAAGCCACCAAGGCCATTTCAGGCTGAGAACCAGCAGCAGGAGCCGCTGAATGAACTGCAGAGACCCTGGCTCCCCTCCTGCAGTCACCCAACACGTCAAATCACCAGGGACACAGTCACTTGTCCTCCCAAAACCGTGGATCCGAACCTTGCTCTGTCCTTCCCTGGCACTCCTCTTCCTCACCCCCAACCTTTCCCCCACGGGGTCACTCAGCCTGGGCCTGGACCTTGCTGTGAGAGGGACCAGAGGCTGATGCAGCCTGGGGAAACCAAGTCCTTGTGTGCCCAACATGTCCCCAGCTGGCAGTGGAGGGGCAGCAGGAAGCACTTCCCAAAGGAATTGCTGCGCCCCTCTCCCCATGCAAAAACCCAGAATCTGGTCCTGCACAGATTTTCTCATCTTTCAAGTGTTGAAGGAGATGGGGAGGAAAAGAGGAGGGGAAAGAAAAGATCTTTAAGGTCTGTTGGCTTGTCAGATCTTAACCTTTAAATCAAAAGCAATTTTCAGAGTCATACAAGAGTAAAAAGACTTATGAAATCAGTGCAATGTTTTTTTTCCTTATCAGTGCATCCTGCATTTTGCCAAGTCAGACAGATCAGTTTCGGTCTGAGACCAAAGCCTTGGATAACAAAAGCAGAGGTCAGTGCCTCATCCCAGCACCCCGGGGAACTTGTTGAGTTTCGCCCATCCTGAAGGATCTGCAAGACTCATTTCCAAAGGCACTTGGTGGCCTCCCACCTGCACTGTTGCAATTCCACACTAATGAGTCAGTCCCAGCGCTCCTGCAGCCCCTGGGGAAACAATCTCATCCTCGCTCCAGCTCAGCTCTTTATGAAAACATAATTACAGCTCTAGCTGAGGATTTGAGCCCAGGATACTCATCTTCAGTCCCATTTGCTGCCGTTCCCAGGAGAAGATCCCAGCACGTGCCTGGTGACAGCAGCTCAGAGCCAGCCCTGCAAATCTCTGCCCTTCCCAGGCCACCCTTGGAGAGACTCTCAGCAGTGGGATTTGAGCTCAGCCAGGCAGCACAGGGCCATTCTCCGAAGGGAAAACCAACTGCTGTGGTGAGACAAGACACAGGAGCGCCTCTGAACTTCCCTGAACACCTCTCATCTGCCAGCTGTGAATTTATGTACAGAATTAGGAACTGGATGGGACTGTTGTGGAACACGTTTCAAGCTGTTTATTTTTAATCTTATGATGTGGTTGGGATAATGAGAAGATGCCAGCAGTCATGTCCTCAGCAGCAGTCCCACAACTTGGCGTTAAAATGTACTTTAAAAGTTTTTTGACTAATTACAAAAAGTAAAAGTCTATTGACAGTAGTTTTATTCAACTACTATAAGGACAATTACCTTCAGTTAAAACAATGCTTGCTTATTTTGAATACAATACCTGTTTGTAAGTTTTAAAATACAGTGCACAGAGCTCCATTACTAAGCTTAGAACTTCCTAATATCTTGCTAGATATACTTTTCTGTAGCTCAGGGAGTTATTCTAGTCAAACATTAATACACAGACAATTGTTTTATTTGTCCTTGCTTTCTGCATCTCTTTTAACTCTTCTGTTGACAGATCTTATGGCTACCCCTCAGGTCTAATTGCAGTTCTGCTGTTTCTGAGACCTGCTTTTTGCAGCTTTCCCAAAACCCTCTGATGTTTAGGATTCCCACATCATCAGCCAGGCAAGGCTTCACATTCCCATGAGCTCCCTGCAGTCTCATGGAGGAGGGACCAGGGCTGGCAGTGCTGGCTTTGCTCAGCCCCTGCTCCCTTTGGAGAGGTTAAGAGCTCCCACATCCAGCTCCCCATGCAGCCCTGCTAATTCCATCTCAGCCCCAGGGAAGAGCAGAATGACAGTAAAAATGCTGACCCAGCCATAGCAAGAGACAACATGTGCCACGTTCACTGTGGAAAGGTGTTCTACAGCTTCTCTTACCTGCTTCTGTCCCCCCATGACATTTAATCCATCAAAATCCAGCAAGCATGGGGTGGAGGGGGGGAACAAAAAAAAAACAAACAAAAACCCCAACCCAAACCTTCTAAGATGTGTCCCATTTGGAATCCTCACAGCTTCCAACAACAACAAATTTACAGTGGAGAGAGGGAGGGCGAGGGAAGATGAATGAAATTGCCTGAGAGAGGGAAATGAGCAAACCCAAAAAAGCAATGCCTTTATTTAAAAATATATAGTTGAGAAGTCTAATCACAGAGCATTCAGCTGTGAGGTCTATCCATTATCAAGAGACTGACAACACACACCAGTAGCCAGTTGGGGAACGTAACTTAATAAATCAAAGCTGACAAGCGCTCCCAAACTGATATAAAAATGCTCTTTAATGTCTGTGACCTGCATAAGTTTTATTCATTTTACTTTCTAAAATAATAGATGAATAGCAATCGAAAACAATCTATTCTGCTCAAGTAGGCATCATACATCTTTATTTTTCAAGCGGTTGTGGGAAAGAAAGAGAAGTCGCTGGGTGTGGAGCAGAGGGCAGGGCTGTGTGTGCCACGGGCACCTCGGAGGTAAATTATCCTTCCAGCTGTTTCTCTGCCCCCTGCATTGCTTCTCCCTTCCTGAGCTGCCAGCAGCCAATTGATGTGAATGTTCTTGACAGGTGTGAGGGGCTGAAGGATGCTCAGCTCCAGGATCCCACAGCTGGGCTGAGACAAGCTCCACATGTAAGCCCGTGCGCCCAACCTGGCACAAAACTCCTTGGGAATCTCCAGTGCTCATCCACCCTGCCCTGATCCCACAGGGTGAGCCTGCAGCCTGTTGCATTTCACTGAACAACATATGTTTGCTTTCCTTGACCTGTGGACCCTAGCACCCCCTACCAACCAGAAAAAAATCCTATTACCTGACCCCTTAACCACCTCCCTTTCCCCTGTAAAGCTATATAACCCCTGTGTACCACGTGTTCTGTCTCTTTCCCTTGTAGACCCCTTCAAGAATAAACCTTGAAACTAAGCCAAGACGAAAAAAGCCCCTCTTTGTCTACCTATTTATGATGCAGCCTTCTTCCCATCCCTAATTAGTTAGCCAGAAATTTAGGGATAGGGAACAGGGCTGCATCAGCAGCCCTGGCAGGAGCTTTTATGTCCTGCATCCAGTGTGAACAAGGGTTTTAGGAAGCAAGGAGCATCCACCTCCTTGCCCATCACACCTCCAAAAGGCAGAGGCTGTCAAGGGAAGATGCCCTGACAACCAGAAATGCTGCCTCCAAAAAAAAGCTATGGCTGCTTTGGATTTAGCCCAGACTCCCTAATAACTCAGACCATCAGCTTCCCTGCAGGGTGGTTGTTTAAAAAGCGAAATAAAACAAAAGGAAGCAGTTTCTCCGCTGCTCTCAGTTTCCATCAAATGATGATCTTTCAGGAAAAAGAAGATTGAAATTGCTGTGTGTGTGTCGCCTCCCTCACCCCACCTCTCAGCTTTCTGAAGAAATAAGGTTTGATCTTTTCAAATGGAAATTAAGCAATTTGCAAAATATGTATTTTGGCATTTCGGCAACTTGGCTTTCAAAACAAACTGGGGGTTTATTGATTCTATGAACCACCACCAGAGTTATCTGCAGACCATAATTTTCAGCTTTAATGAGAAGAGCAGCTTTTCATTTGGAATAATAAGTGCCCTGCTCTTGTGTTTTGGCCCGTGCCCTCCTCTCCCATCAGTGCCTGGCAGCCAAGGACCTGGTGAAGCACAGGCAGGGCTGGATGCTCCTGACATCCCAATCCAAAAACCCAGCGTGAGGCAGAAGGGAACCTTCCCTCAATTTTAATCAGCCTTAATTCACACTGTGGCTACAGAGTGGTTGGGAGGACTGGTCGGGCATAAATCACAATCCTTCCCTGCAAGTTTAATCAACTTCCAACTGAAGCAAGCACCTTTCTGGTGATGAAAAGGACCATAAAACCACGGAGAGCGATACCCTGCGTGTTATTGCTTCCATGGCCTTAGGTCTGGGAGCAGCAGTGCCACAACCCTGACAGGAGCATCTTCCATCAACTCAGCACCCATAAACATCCATCACTCCCTTCTTTTACACGGGGGAAGGGATTTGCAAAGAGTTTTTTTTTTTGCACCCCACCAGGTGTGTCCCCAAGAGGGAACACCCAGCCCTTCCCCAGCCCTTCCCCAGGATGCACAGCTTTAGTGGCAACTTGTTCTGCTTCAGGAAAGCAGACTGGCAGGAAAATGTTCTCTACCTATAAAATGAGAAGAGTGATTCTGCTTTTATATGGCAGGAACAACAAGGATAAGTTTCTCAGCACCTGTGGAATGCCCAGTGCTCCATTAAAACAATGTCCCAGCAGACAGAAGGATCAGACTGGATGCAGGAGAGCAGGGAATGTACTGAGCTTAAAATAACATCCAGAGGAGCAGTTCGTGGTTCAGCAGGGAGACCAGGGTCTGGCTCAGCATTTGGGATGTTACATCCTGCCCTTCCACAAATCCTGCTGTGATCAAACATGTGAACAGCGAAAAGAACAAAAAAAAAAAAAAAGAGACAAAACTCAAAAAAATGGGAATTATGCATGGCACACCTCTGAGATGTGCCAAAAGGGCTCCAGCAATCGGCTGCTCCCTGCTGATCCACAGCCCAGGAAATGAGGCTGCACGAGGCAGGTGAGAGGCAGAGCTTTGCTGAACATGGCAACAGGAGATGTTTCACCTCCAGATTTACCTCCCCAATTACTGAGCTATGGCAGGTTTTTCCTGCACTGCCTTTCCCCCAGGGAGGCTCCTGCTCTGTTCCCTGCTCAGGTGAGACATGAAGGTTCCAGCAAAGCCAGAGCGATCTGGGGAGGGCTGGGGAAGAGATCTGGCCACTCCAGATGGAGCCTGAGCAGCTGAGTGTGCGGAGGATGAGTGTGCACAGAATGAGCACCAGGCACACAAAAAGTCACAAACAGGGTGCCCAGGGCAGCTGTGGCTGCCTCATCCCTGGCAGTGCCCCAGGCCAGGCTGGATGGGGCTGGGAGCAGCCTGGGCTAGAGGAAGGTGTCCCTGCCCATGGAAGGGGTTCAGAATTTTAAGGTCTTTTCCACCCCAAACCATTCCAGGATTCTGTGAGTCTGTGAAATCTCATTTCCAGTGAGCCCCAAAACCTGCAACCGTGTTGGGAACTGCTTGGTCTGGGGACATTCCCTGTGGAGCTGCAGTGCTCAGCCTGGTTCCTGGCCACAAAAGCTGCCATGATGTAGGAAATGTATGGAATAAAGAGTTTCAGAGAAACAGAAAATATTTGTGAATGTCGCCAATGCCAAACTGCTAATGGAGTTTGCTTTGTTTTTTAAAAGCCAAACGTTTTACCGTCAGCACTTCTGAAATAAAGTAATTTGACATTTTGGAAATAAATTCCTTTTGATAGAACATTTTAAATTCAAATTGCTCTAAAAACAGAACGCTAAAGCAAACATGAGGGTTAAATAGTCCCAAACCCCACAGATGAACATTTTGCATAGTTTTACAACAATCTACTTTAAATTTTCCTTTGTGAAAAAAAAAAAGCGAGCAAGAACTCCAGCGCTCCTGGCATGGTTTGACCTGAGTTATTAGTTTTTTTCCTCCAAAGCTTTTTGGCTCAGGCACAGCACTGATCCAGGCTCTATTTAGAGAGACTGACACAGGCAAACCTCCCGTGGTCAGTGCATCCCCTTTGCCCAGGCATAAAAGAACCTATTTTCAGCCTGGCCCCATTAACAGGGGCACGGCCCCCCCGCTCCACCTCCCACCCCAGACTTCTTCAATAGGAACATGAATATCAATAAAGCATTAATGAGCAATTTTCCCAGCTTCACCGGCTCTTACTGGAAATAAACCCTGACATCTCTTATGTCATTGACTACCTCTCATCTCCCTGACAGATCCCCAATAGATCCTCGCCTTCCTTCGCCTCTCAGAACAGCAGCTCTGCTCCCTGGGCCTGGGGCCGTGTCTGGGCTTCAGCACCCACTTGGGCTGGTCTCAGATGGTCTGAACCCATGCCACAAAAAGCAAAAAAAATATTCAAAGCCTTTCCTTTCTTTTGAAGTGACTGCTAAAGGGTTGGTGATGCTCCCTGGCACCGCCAGCCCTGGAGAGGGAGAAGCAGACAAGGGAGGTGCAGGTACCAGGTGTGTATTTGGCACTGGTACAGCTTTGGCTGCCCCACCTCTGGAAGTGTCCAAGATCAGGTTGGACAGGGTTTGCAGCAGCTTGGGACAGTGGAAATTATTTCCTTTCACCAGCCTCCCAAATGGGCATCTCCACCTGCCACAACCAAAGCCTCCTTCCAGTGAGATGGTCCCTAATCCTTGATAAAGCCAGCACTGCCTAACCCAGGTCTTGCAGGAAAATGGATGAGTTATGTCATCCCTCCGGGTCTTCTCAAGCCATTCTTCTTATTCTGCATTTCTCCAGTACCAGGAGGAGCTGTGCCCCCAGTAAGAACAGCTCATGTGTGTCTGAGCTGCCTCAAACCCCTGCAGGGCTTTCTCTCCTCACAGAGAAAAGGATTTTCCAGATGCTCAAGCTAAATGTCCGCAGTGGAATTTAAATATGGGATTATGACCCTACCCCACCGTGGTCACTCATGGTTCCCCTCTGCTTTGCAGCAGTTTTTGCATGTCCAAGGCTGTTGGTGCTGTTCTCCCACCCTCTGTGCTCAGCTGCTTCCAGACCACCCCAGAAAGGCACAAGGGAAGGAGTTACAGGCATGGGAACTGCATGGCCTTGCCAAATAAAGAAACCTTAACATATAAAACCCCAAACAGTCCAAATCAAACAAAGAAAAATCCCAAAACACCAGAGGGAAAGTAGAATTGGCTTTGAAATCTCTCTAAAACCTCAGCAGCAAGGAAAATGGGGGGTGAAACCATGGTAGTGCATGAAAAGTGTGGCTGACCCAAGTTCTGGCTGGGGAGGCCCAGGAGTATTTTGTGAGGAAGGTTTGCAGGGAAATAAGATACTAAAAAAGAACCCTAAGATGGAAATAAAAACAAAGGGGGAATTTTTTCACTCCTTTAGAACAGAACGTTTTCCTGCCTGCCATTACAGGAAACCTCTGCCATAAATTGCTCCCAACACAGAAGATTTCCCTGCATGAATTCCCTGGATCATTTCTGCCTTTTCCCCTTCTACACATCATTTACAACATTCTGCACCAACGTCAGCTGTACTCCCTGGCATGAAAGCAGCTAAAGAAGTGTTTGTTTTCCATTTTTCCATGAGGCATCTCCCATCCTGCCCCAAGCTCCCCTGGCCCAGCCCTCCAGCCAAGGACCCCACCTTGGAGGTTGTTGGAGAGATCTGCTGCTGTGCTCTCAGAGCCCCCTGAGCCATGGAATGTGTCTGAATTAATACAGGGATCTGCTCAGCAAGGCACCCCACTTCCACTGAAGACAAGGAGCACATGCATGATTATAAAAATGATAATAATACCAGCCCTGGACGGCTCTAAGTCGTACATTCAGTGGGACTGGGTGAGGGAACACTAAACCCACACTCAGGCACATCCCAGTGCTGCTCTTGGAGTGAAAATCAGTAAAGCTGGAGCTGAGACCAACTGTTTGCTCAGATGCTTTTCTTTATCTTCATGTTAACAGCCACATAGTGAGATAAAACAAAATGAGGGGAAAAGCTGCTATTTCCAAGGCTGACCCAAACAGCAGCAAGATGGGGGAGCTTCATACTTTTCACCCCTTTAGAGCAGGTTTTCCTGCCCTGCCATTACAGGAAATCTCTGCCATAAATTGCCCCCAACACGGACTTCCCTCAATTAATTCCCTGGGTTATTTCTGCCTTTTCCCCTTCTACACACCATTTACAAAAGTTGCAAAAACCTGTGGCCAGGTGGGGGTCAGGCTCTTCCTCCAGGTAACAGCAGCAGGACAAGGGAAACAGCCTCAAGTTACACCAGGGGAGGTTCACATTGGATGTTAGGGAAAATTTCTGCCCTGAAAGAGTCATCAGACATTGGAAGGGGTTGTCCAAGGCAGTGGTGAAGTCCTCATCCCTGGAGGTGCTCAAAACCAAGCAGATGTGGCTTTGAAACACTAATCCTAAAGAAATTAGGATTTTAGTTAAAAGTTAGAAGAAACTGGGCTTGAGATAGTTACCTGAAACTTCAATAATTGATTGCCTGTCAATTTATGTTTGCTCAGCTGTGCTTGAAATAGTAAAGGATGGAACCAGTAGGTAGGGCCAAAGAGCACAAACAATTGCAACCAGAAACTCATTCTCTGCAAAACTGGAGTTGCCCCAAAAGCCATTTGTATTGTCATTAACAGAAAGGGTCAGGGTGAGGAAGACTCACCTTACTTCCTCCTTTTAAGACCCCTCCCTACAAAAACCACCCCAGACTTAATTCAAGAAGCCAACCACACTGTTTAATTGCCATTCAAGCTAATTACCATAGGAAGCAGGGGTGGGAGGGGCTGGTGTTATGAATATGGATTTGTTTAAACCTTTTGTCAATAAATAGACTCTGTGACCACCTGTAATTTTGCAGTGTGTATTAGGGGGCTACCCCACGCTGCTGCCCAGCGCTGAATAAACATACACTTTCTAACTTTAAACTGTTAGAGAGTTCTTTTGCCTGTCACAGCTGAGTATCGGTGTTAGACCATACTCATATTTTGGTAAATCAGCCTAGTGGGCATGGGGGTGTCCCATCAAAGGGTGGACTTGATGATCTTTGAGGTCATGTTCAACCTTAATGATTCTGTGATCAGACATCTCCACTTTTCCAGAGCCCAGTGGAAGAGAAGAGACATTTGCAGGGTTCTGTGTCTCAGGCCATTGCAGGAAATGCTTGGGTTGCTCAACTGCTTTGGAAAATTGCCTTGACTTCTGAACAAGCAGCCAAGCCAGCACAAAATAAATATTTATATAAAATCATGGAATCCCAGAATGGTTTGGGTTGGAAAGGACCTTGAAGCCCATCCTGCTCCACCCCCTCCCATGGGTAGGGACACCTTCCACTACCCCAGGATGCTCCAAGCCCCATCCAACTTGGCCTCGGGCACAAAACCCTGGGAATGTTTCTTTTCTTCCGCTGGGCTCTGGAAAAGTGGAGATGTCTGATCAGAGAATCATTAAGGTTAGAAAAGGCCTCAAAGATCATCAAGTCCATCCTTTGATGGGACACCCCCACACCAACCTGGCCTTGGGCACTTCCAGGGATGGCAAATGGATATTTACATGCAGCCAGGGATGCAGAACCATCCAGCTGCCCAGCCAAGACTTCCTCCAGTGCCTTTCCACACTGGTTGGATCCTCATAGGATCTCCCCCAAGTCACTCCTGTGGCCCCACATAATCTTCTCCCAGAAAGAAATCCATAAATGTCATATTTTCTCTGAGCTAAAAAAGAGGAAAAAAAAAAAAAAAAGTCAATTTTGATGCGACTTTCATTTTAAAAACTTCTTCCCCTTTTACAAAGGAAGAGTGCTTTAAAAATGTCAAAACACTGGATTTATTTATTTATTTATTTGGAGCAAAATGACATTTCACTTGGAAATGTCAGTTAATTTTTAGCTTTGAAAGTTTTACAAGATGAAGCAGTCAAACTGATTTTTCTGACAATACCGAGACAATTTCAATGAACTTGACTGGAACATGTTTTGGGAGGGAAGTGCAAGGCTTGAAGAGGTAAAAAAAAAAAAAAATTAAATTAAAAAAAAAAAATAAAAAGGAAGAAAGGAAAAAATCAGTGCTCTTCCAAAACCCTTAGAACAACAATAGGGAATGAGAAATATCATTTGAATCCTCAGAAAGCGGTGAAGAAAATTGCCAGCTCAAGTGCTTTGTGCCCTGTCGGTATTTACAAGTTTTACTTGAAGCAATTAAACTTCCTGAGTGGATTTTGGTGATTGCTCAGAATAGAAAGTCTAATGCTGCTCCTCCAGCTCTCCTCGCCTCCTTAATCCGAGGAGAGGCGAGAGGAGAGCAGCCACTGGAGGAGGAATTCCTCAATAAATGCTCCTGGCTCACTGCATCCCCATCCCTGGCTCTCCTGGAACTGCCAGCACCCAGCGGGGACAGGGGATGTCCCCTTCCCCTGGTGCCACCACAGATGAGACCTCCCACCCCCGGGAGCTCATGGGGGAAGAGGTGGATGCAGTTTGATGAGTGTGGGAACAGTTGTTGATGTGTTTGTTTGAGGAGGAAAATTGACCAAGAGTTGCTCTGCCAGCCCTGAGCTTTGCAGCCAGCATGGATTTGGGGAAGGGTTTGTAAAGAAAGGATGGAGAGGACTTTCACCTCTCCATGTCACTGGCCCAGCTCTTTGCAGACCTTAGGTCAGGCTTCAGAGAGAATTTCTTCATGGAAGGGTTGTCAGGTGTTGGAAGGGGCTGCCCAGGGTGGAGCCACAATCCCTGGAAGTGTCCAGTTGGGATGATGGTCTGGGTGACACAAGGTGGTGTTCAGTCACATGCTGGACTTGATGATCTTGAGGTCTTTTCCCATCCTAACAAGTATTTGATAGAACAGCAGAGCCATGGAATTATTTGGTTGGAAGGGACCTTAAAGATCATCTCGTTCCAACCCCACTGCCAGGGCCAAGTGAAGCTGTCCCACATCCACGGGCTGGTTTACTGGAAAATGGAATTCAGGATGAGCACGTGCCTTCCCTTTGCAGCAAAACCATTCACCAAGAGTTTGGAGCAACGTTCAACCCCCTACACCAGGAAATCCTGAACTGATAAAGATTTACCACCAATCTTTTTTTTGAGGTGATAACCCCCTAAGCCCAGGAGGGGCACAGGCAGTGCCTGTGGTCATGGGAATGACAAAACACATGGGCAGCTCTGATGCTTAATCCTTGGGAAATCCAAAAACAACTCCAGCCACCAGGACCACAGAGATACCCCCTCTACTCTGCTCTTCTGCTGGAAAAAGTCCAGAGAAAGCCATGGAGATGCCTCAAGGGCTGGAGCCCTCTGTGCTGGAGCCAGGCTGAGCCGGCGGTGCTCTGCCTGGAGAAGAGAAGGCTCCAGGGAGAGCTCAGAGCCCCTGCCAGGGCTAAAGGGGCTGACAAGAAAGATGGAGAGAGACTTTTTACAAGGACCTGGAATGACAGGACAAGAGCAGGGATGGATGGAATATTGGAAAGGAATTGTTCCCTGTGAAGGTGGGCAGGCCCTGCCCCTGGATCCCTGGCAGTGTCCCAGGCCAGGCTGGGCAGGGCTTGGAGCAGCCTGGGACAGGGGAAGGTGTCCCTGCCATGGCAGGGATTGGAAATAGATAATTTTTAAGGTCCTTTCCACTCCAGACCATTCTGGAATTCTCTGATTTCTCTGAGCAAAATCCCTCCCGCAAACAGGTTTGTGCTGCAGCAAAGAACTTCCCTTGTATGCTCTGAACTCCCATCAGTTTCCAGCGCTGAACAGTTTTATTGAAGGACCCACTGAAGACTTTTTTGCCAGGGCAGATCCCTCAGAGCATCACTGTGGCACAGAAATGGGCAATGCTGTAAACTTTGACCCCAGATAAAAGCCAGGCAAAGGCTCCAGCCCTCTGTACCTCCAGCTGCTCTCCTGCATTCTCAGCTACAAGCCCAGAACCTCAAAGCCAAGGAAACGCTGCACGCAATAATCGGCCGCTGGAAATTTAAAGCCAGCAAGCTTTGTCAATGAATAAGTGTTCCAAAACAGTAAATTAATAAATTCCCCCGAATCCATAATAGATACATCTTTGTTCAGCCACAAAGCTTTGATATAAATTGTAGCTTTTTAGGGCTGCACTGTCAGAAGCGTAATATATCACCCGAGAGTGGATCCGAGTTCAAAAGTACATATAATAATATAATTAAGATAGCTTGACAAGAATGTATTTTAAAAGTATAAAATACCTGCAGGTATAATGGCTTCATAAAGTCTGTCAGATTTACTTCTGCTGTGAAGAAATTTAAAATGTTTTACTCTAATGCAATGCAAATTAAGCCGGGGATATTCATATAACAGAGTCCTGTTGAAAAAATGAGGTGGAGAGAGGGAAGAATCAGAAGTCGAGAGCAGAGCAAACAAGGTACTGAGCTTTCCTGGGCTGCTCAGTGGAACAACCAGGAGCCAGCAGAGCAGAGTTTGATGCTTCCCTTTGCCACCAGTGGGGCGGAGGATGAATTTCCTTCCAGGTTGGTGTTATTATCCCAGATTCCTCACCTCGCACTGCAGCACTGATGTGCTTTACAGAACCATTTGCAAATGGAAAGTCATTTTCTTCTTTTTTTTTCCTTTCTCTTCCCTCGCTGCACTGAAAGCTTAAAGTAACAGAGATGTTCAAGGGGGAAGGAAACCAAATCCAGCCTTGCCAGAGTTCCTGTGCTTTCTGCACTGGCCGTTTCCTCTCCAGGACAGGCTGTGACTCAGCCTTGGGCACCTTCATGGCACCTCAGAGCCCCTGCCCCACGGCCAGCCCCTGCCCCAAGCACCTTCCAAGCACAGTAAATATTTGCCTGTTTCCAGGAAGAAAACCCATTAAGAAATCAATAGCAGAATGTTAATAAAATACTTTTCACTTCTCAATTTCCTTGGCTCCAATTGCTGTGTTTGGATTTAACTCTGACAGCTCTGCTGAGACACGCTAATCCCTCTCAACAGCACAGGCAGGGAGGCACTTTTCCCCTCCCTCACCTCACATCTGGAATTTTTTTTAGGCAATATGAATTACAGTAATTTCACGATTATAAGCTGCACCCTTATCATTGAAGAATCCAGCCTACCCCAGCAGTGCGGCTTATCATCAGGTGCGGCTTATTTATGGACAAATCCCAGTGAAATGCCAACCCGGAAGTGAGAGCCAGCCGGGGAGGGCACCTGGGGCTGCCTTTAAAGGCTTCACTGGTCTATGAAAACTGTTTCCAACTTGAGCACCTGACACCAAATCCCACGCTGGTGTGATTCTGTTACTAACTCGTTACTTTCTTGCACATGGATCCTTGCTTTAAAAAAAAAAAAAAAAAAAAAAAAAAAAGGGGGGCGGCTTATATTCAGGTGCGGCTTATATATGGAAAATTCCCGTGGTCTACCCGGCTACCTGGATGTGGGGCTTATAATCAGGTGCAGCTTATAACTGTGAAATTACTGTAATCTCTTTTCAAACAGGAAGACACCGTGTTCAAAGGCCAGTCTGTGCAGCAGGTTAGAGTTGGATTCTCTCCTCCTCCATCAGTTGGCTTTGTGCCTCAGTTTCCCCATCCAAACCACAGAGGCTGCTCTCCTTGAAGACCCTTAGCAGGATCTATGCAAAGAAGGATTCTTTTGGGTCATCCTTCCCATGCAACAAAACTCCTTTGCTGGGGCTTTCATTCATTTTTCCATCTCAAAGGGAGAGAAATCTTTTTAAGCTTTAATAATAGTGCCTGAGGGCAATTGGGATTTTTTTTCCTCTTCTGTTCCCTACTGAAAACAGCTTTAACGTTCAGTAACCAGCTCCAAGAGGTGGGTTCCAGGAACCCAAGACATGAAATATTAAGAAATTTGCAAGCAACAGCAACACCTACAAGGGTGGAACAGCCCCACTTTTAGCAATATGTGGGACAAAGCTGAGCTTTAATATTTTTTTAAAGCTGAGAAGGAAGAGAGAGAGCGTGGAAATGAACCAGACCTCAAGCATAAGCAGCCAACTGGACCAGCTCTCTTCCTCATCCTGCTGTATCTCTATCCTACCTCCCTCTGCTCCCCCCTGAAAAAGCAGAGTCAAAAAATCAAAAAGCAAAGCAGCGACAGCCAGGGAGGGACTGGGCTCGTCCCTGCGACAGGTGGCAAAGTGCTGGGCTGCAATTGCTGCTGTTAAGTCACAAGAAAACAAAGATGTCAAGAGTCTACGGGGAGAGCTGGGAGGACGCAAATCAAGATCCATTTCCCAGAGTCTGTGCCAGGTGGAAAAGGGAAGTGTGAGCTGATTAAATCTGTGCTGGCGTCAGATGGGGAGAGGCTCCTTCCATCTGTTTGCTCCCAGTGATTCCCAGGGCTGGCAGCTCCGAGTGAGCTCAGCAGCCGCAGGTGAGCAGAGCCTGGCCTGGAGCTGCCTGTCCCTGGGCAAACTGCTCCTGCCTGGGCAATCTGGGCATGGAGGGACAGAACAGCTCTGCTCCAGCTCACCTCTGATCCCTGCATCCCTCCATCTCCAGCTGCCTTCTCCCCACCCACACCCTGCAAGTTCTGTCACATCCACAAATGCTGGGTCCTTCCCTGGGGGCAGAAGGAGTTCCCAGTTCTGTCTGCAAAGCAGGAGCAGACGTGCTCCCCACACTGCAGGGTAGTTCAATACAGGGCTGCTGGCCACTGAAATAATAAATCCTGCATTGGTTTGGGTTGGAAAGGACATTAAAACACATCCAGTTCCACCCCCTGCCATGGCAGGGACACCTCCCACTGTCCCAGGTTGCTCCAAGCCCCAATGTCCAACCTGGCCTTGGTCACTTCAGGGATCCAGGGGCAGCCACAGCTGCTCTGGGCACCCTGTGCCAGGGCCTCAACACCCTCACAGGGAAGAATTTCTTCCCCATATCCCATCTAAAGCTGTCCTCTGGCAGTGGGAGCCATTCCCTGTGTCCTGTCCCCCCAGGCCCTTTCAAGGAATCCCTCTCCAACTTTCTTGTCAGCTCCTTCAGGCTCTGGAAGGATGATGAAAGGGCTTGGAGAGGTTCATGCTCCTAAAAACTGATGGTTTTGTATTTTATGACTTTACTCCACACTTTCTCTGTAGTTTGCCCACAGCAAAGATCACCTCACTTCTTGGACAATGCCCGGATCTTTCTATTTCAGGCAAATTATTTATTGCAACCTTCCCTCTAGGAAATCATTCTTTTGGGACTGCAGGAACTCCAGTCCCTCCAAGTCTGTGGTATCCAGAACCTCACCAGCCCCACTGAATTCAGCCTCTGCCTTCACCAGACAGACCTGCAAACTCAGGAGTTTCTCAAAGGAATTTCCAGGTATTTGGGAGTGATCCAGCTCCATCTCTGCAGTACACACATCACACTTCACTTCATCCTTTTGTTGATTTTCTCAGTTGTGCAGCCACCTGAGATAGTTTATTTTTAATCAAATAACCACAACACCCTGGAAGCCAATGCTCCATCAACAGACTAAAAAGACTCTTTGCATCGTGGCTCTTTTCTGCTGCATGCTCAGTCTGACAACACTTCCTATGAGGGCTAATGCTAAAAAAAAAATAATAAAATGCTTTCCTCTATTTCAGCTTTTATTGGCAATCCATTCTCATTAAGCCAAACACATTTGTCTTCATAACGTGTACTTCACAATTACAATATCAAAGGGTTTGTATCTACATAATAAAAATGATCTATAGAATAATACAAGGGGAAAACATGGGAACATAATGTTGTTATTAATGAATCCAATGGGATGTAGGAAGGAGATATTCCCGTGGGGCACCTCCACGCCCTTCACTGAGAGCTGCTGGGAGTGTGCTGGGGTCTGGGATCAGCACTGACAGGGGAGGGAGGGCACATGGGGTGGAATGAAAGTTCACAGTGGCAGAGGGAAGGCAGCTCTGCGGGCTGTGATGGCTCAAACACCTGCAGGGTGTGAGTCCAGCCTCAGCCCCAGTCTCCTCTGCCCATTCTGGGCACAGAA
>VRYO01001477.1:5958081-5982083 GCA_009812075.1 Sialia sialis
GGGTGTAAATGTGAAATTGAGGGGCCCTGTGCCGGGTGGGTGCTGATCCAGCAGCCCCTGCACAAGGATCAGCTCTCCCAGAGGCAACTCAGACACTGGGAAAAGCTTTTCAACACTCAACCTCTTTAATTCCTTTGTGTCTCCCAGACAGGATTCAGCAGAGCACCAGTGGGTTGATTAAGCTACATTGTACGAGATTACAAAGAACAAGGATAAATAGAAGGAGGAGGTTCCCGCAGTCAGCAAAGACATTTTGGTCCAGAAAAGTGGGGGAGGAGGAAATAACCCCCGAGCAAGAAGGCAGGAAAGTAAAGCTCGTCTGCAGCAGCCAGGGAGAGACTGCAGGCTCAGAGCAAGGGGGAGCACACCCCAGAGGCACAGAGCAAGCCAAAATCATCATAAATAGAAATAATAATAACAATGTTGTTATTTATTTAAAATAATTATTTCTTTTAATAATAGCAGCAGTATAGATAGTGGAGGGAGGGGAAGGTGGAACATGAGGTTAATTCAAAGTTTGTTTTATTTGCCCAAACCTCTTCATTTCCAAGTGCCCAAGGTGGGAGCACAAGACCACTCCCTTGCCTGACCCCAGATCAAACACTCAAAAAATGGAGCTGAGCCTCTGAGCCAACTTTGTCATTTAGGAGATGTGCTCCCATTTGTGTTCCACCAAAGTGAGAAGGCAGATTTTGTATGAAAGGGCACATTATTGACTAGCATTGGCAGCTGCTGGCCAGCTCCAGGGGTTTAACCAAGATACGTGGCTGGCTGCAGCAAAATACAGCTACACAGAGGGCCTGGCATGGTTTTTTTCAGAGGCAGCAAAAATAATGATGCTCATAAATGCAAAAAAAACACCCAATACTATCAACATTTCAGAAACAGTGCCCAACTGGAAAAAAAATCCTGGGAGATTAGGCAGGCAAGGCAGTGACAGCAATTCTTCTCAATAACTTTGACATGCTGCTAGTCGTCCTGTTTTTTCTCCCTTTCCTTCTTCAAACAGACCAACACAAACAGCATTTGAAAACAGCCATTTCAAACCAGGAGCTGAAATTTTGGGCATCAATGATGTCAAACCACAGCAAATCCAGTGCTTACAAATAAGTTCTTGTCTCATGACAAGAGAAAACTGATTTTTGTTTATAAGGTGCTTGTCGAGGGAAGAGCTGAGCAGCTGCAGCTCCCTCCTGACTGAGTGTAGGATATCTGGGAATATCCTTCAGATCTCTGGGAAAGGTTCTTCCCCCGAGGGTGCTGGGCACTGCCCAGGCTCCCCAGGGAATGGGCACAGCCCTGAGGCTGCCACAGCTCCAGGAGAGTTTGGGCAGGGATGCTCAGGGTGGGATTTGGGGGTGTCTGTGCAGAGTCAGGAGCTGCACTGGATGATCCTGGTGGGGCCTCCCAGCTCAGGAAATTCTGTGAATTCAGTGAAGTGAAGTGCATTGCCCATCACCAGGCAAGGGAGAAACTCAGGATCACAACTCTCTGCTTGGGAACATGGCTCTGGAGCTGCCTGCTTTTCACTATATTCATTTTATTGAGAAGGGAAATTTATATAAATAGCCCTCCCTCCCAAATTCTGTTTGTAATCTCGGTGAATAACTATTGCTTTAGGAGGGTAGAATTGCTGACTCCTTTATTTCTGAAAAATGTATTAGAAAACCTTCTCCTTATGAGAAAAAATGAGAAAAACAAAATCAATAGAGTATGAAGGAGCATGAAAAATGCATTTTAGAGTCTCTCTTTTATTTATTTATTTTATTTTTTTGGTCCAGCATTGCTTTCCTGTAAAGCTCCTGCAGAAACACACATTTAAATGTAAATGTTCTGAAAGTAAATGTGTACGGACGGAAAAGATGAAGAGGAATCGTGAGCCACTTGCAACAGCTTGGGATAAGTAATGCAATAAACAGTGACAGGCCAGGATGGCACATGGGACTTCCCTGGCTCTTCCTACATCACTGTGGATGTGCTGGAAGACAACAGGCAGGCCCTGCTGCTGCCAAAATCACAGAATCACACTTGGGTTGGGAATGGACCTTAAATATCAGCCAGTCTCACCTCTGCCATGGCAGGGACACCTCCCACTATCCCAGGGGGTTCCAAGCCCTGTCCAGCCTGGCCTTGGACACACCCAGGGGTCCAGGGACAGCCACAGCTGCTCTGGGCACCCTGTGCCAGGGTGTGCCCACCCTCCCAGGGAACAATTCCTTCCCAATATCCCATCCATCCTTGCTCTCTGGCAGTGGGAGTCATTCCCTGTGTCCTGTCCCTCCATCCCTTGTCCCCAGTCACTCTCCAGCTCTCCTTTAGTCCCTGGAAGGGGCTCTGAGCTCTCCCTGGAGCCTTCTCTTTTCCAGGTGAGCACCCCCAGCTCTCCCTCTCCCAGAGCAGAGGGGCTCCAGCCCTGCAGGTCCTTCCTGAGCTGGATGAAACTCTGCAGGTGAGCTCTCAGAGAGAAAATCAAATCCCTCAGCTCCTCATGGCTACAGTGCTGAGAGTTTGGGGGACCACATTTTGAAGCTTTTGTGCAAAGCAGAAACTCAGAACTCATTGGAATGGAAAAGAATAAAATACAGGGAGATGGCCCTCACAACAGGCAAGAAAGCAGAAAGTCAAACACAGCAACAAAAAGACTCCCTGTGCTGTAATTTACATATTTCCATACATTTCCCTGAGCTGGAAAGGGACCCACATGGATCATTGGCTCCAATATTTGGCCCAAAAATCCTACCCTGTACCCAAGAGTGTCCCAAACCCTTCTGGCTGACCTTCACTTGCCCAGACAGGTTTTGTCCTTCAACAGAGCAGGTCAGAGCCTGGAGACATCCCCACCCCCAGGACCAATCCCGTGCATCCCAGCCCTGGCAACACTCCCAGGGTACCTCCTCCTGCCCTTGCAGCCCTCATTAGCAGGAAGGAGAGGGAATTAACCCCCCCCAGCTGCTCAGGAGGTATAATACCAGATCTAATTTCATAGACACCATATATAGGCCACAAGCCTATAATCATAATAATACAGATGTGAGATACAGATGTTCCCAGCGCCAGCCTGGGTGCATCCTGTTAGAGCAGTGCCTGTCTGGTGCTAAAGCTCAGCTAATCCCAGGCTCCTGAGAGGATTAATAGACATTAGCAGGGCATTATCCAACCATTAAACACACTTGGGATTGCTGGCCCTAATGCTCCCCGTGGCCCTGGGCATTCCCAGCAAGGTCAGGGATGCTGAGCTGCTCCTGAGCAGCCATTCACACTCCATCCATGTCCTGAAGAAAAGATATCCCCCAGAGGGCATGATTTGGGGATCCCAACCCCAGGAGTGCTGCCTTCTTCTGTAACACCTCTGCTAGAGCCAGCACCCAGCCCAAGGAGGAAAGGATTTTTTGGATAAGCCAATATGCTCAGGTGTTGGCAGCTCTAAAGTTGGCACAACTCCTGTCCCACCTGGCTAAGACTGAGAGGATGAGAGGAAATAGCCTCAGGTCATGCTAGGGGAGGTTTAGATTAGAAAAATTTTATACTAGGACAATTTTCTTCATGGAAAGGATTGTCAAGCATTGTCACAGACTGCACAGGGATGTGGTGGAGTCACCATGGCATGGAAGTGTTCAGCAAACACGTGGATGTGGCACTTGGGGACGTGGGTTAGTGGTGAATGTGGTGGAGCTTAGTTAATGGTTGGCCTTGATGATCTTAAAGGTCTTTTCCAACCTTAGTGATTCTGTGATTTCCTGACCACCTTGGATAAAACAATCAGACATTATTTCCCTGACATCTCCAGAAAAAAATGTGCTCCTGCAGAAGAAGGGGGAATATTTTCCTTTGGAAACAGAAGCCCTGATGAAGGCAGAGGACAGAAGATGGGAATGTGACTGTTAATTCCTCATTCATTTCCCTCATTACTGCAGTAAAGGAGAAGAGGCTTCCCAAAGGACTTGTTCATAAGGCTCCTCTCATGAACAATCCAAAGAATTATTCTCCACTCCAGAAGCAGCGCTAGACCAATTTTGCAGTGCACAAGCCTCCACATCTCTCCCAGTAACCACAGACCATGAAGAAACCTTGTAATGTGAGAACTGAACCACCCAGACCAAACACTCAGCACTTCACCTGCTGGCAGGAAATAACAGACTTCAGTCCCATCAGAACGGGGGCCACAACGTGAAACCTGTAATTCCAGAGCCCAAACAAGCACTGCTTTAGCAAAAGGGATAAAATCCCAACAGCCAGCAGTGGAACAGGCTTGTATTATCCTGGTTTCCCAGGCAGGAGGAATGTGCCTCAGCCAGCACCTTAAAGAAAAGAATCTGAAACACTCCATGGCCAGCAATTGTCGCATTGACCACTTCACCTGGTTTATCATCATACACTGCTTTTCCTTTCTACCTTTATTCAGGTCTTTCAGCACCTATCTTGCAAGATTTATTGACTGAACATCAATGAGGTTTTTCTCTTCCTTACTCGTCTCTGAAGGAAGGGGGGGAAAAAAAAGCCCCTCTTGAAATTATTTGTATTCTTCCATATAATACCTCTTTCAGAGACCCATCAGAAAAGTCCTTTACAAGCGAGGAAATAGCCAATATTTTAGAATCTGCAGCGAGGCGCTTCAGCTAAGCTCACTTTATTGTAAAATTAGATGTCATTGTGAGAAGTACCCATATAAATACAAGTGCAAAGGGCCCTTGTGCTAATGCAGGAGCCAGGGTAACAATGTGCTATTTCTACCTGTCTGCAAAAAACGTCCCTTGATAGCTTCGCCCATATAATACACAGCATATTTACATCCAGCATTAAATAAATATTATGCAAAGTGTACCATGCTCTAATATCCAAGTGTATTTATGAAAAGCTAAATTATATTGCTGAGTTTATTTTAGCCCTGGAAAGCCCCATGGGGAAAAGATATTGTGCATCTTAAAAGGTAAATGTAAGCTCTTCAACAGAAAGGAGACTTTACTGGAAGCAGCACATTGTACCTGGGTAAATCTTGGAGCAATTACACAGCAAAGTTTTCTTTGATGAGGCAGAGATGTGATGACATGTAATTACTTTTTCAATGCTGCACTGTGTGTTTATCAAAATGTTAATGCAAGCATAATAACAGGCTGTATGTTTGTGCCGAGAATGTCAGAGCCTCCAGATGTCAATCACATCTGAAAATAAAATTGCAAATAAGTAGGAAGGCTTGATGGCACAAGTGACAGCCCGGTCCTCGGGCGGCTGACAGGCACCAGCTCCCTCTCCCCCGGCTCTTTGTCACTGTAATGCACCTAATGGAACAGAGATTCCTTCTATTAACCCAAATGGAACAGGCTGGCTCCAAAGTGAGCTAAGCCATGCATAGCCATGGACGGAGGGAGGCTGCTAATAAGCACTTCTGTAGGCAAAGTTTGATGGGTTTCTCATTCCCACTGTCCCTCTCGCTCTGCGCAGACTGGCACAGACATTGCTGGGCTCCTGCTGCAGAAAAACAACCTGGAGCAACTGCACTCCAGGTGAGGATGGAGGGCTGGAGCCTGGCAGGGGAGCCAGCAGCACCCTGAGAGCCAGCAGCACCCCAAGGGCCAGCAGCACCTTGAGAGCCAGCAGCACCCCCAGAGCCAGCAGCACCCTCAGACCAGCAGCACCCCAAGGGCCAGCAGAACCCCAAGAACCAGCAGCACCCTGAGAGCCAGCAGCACCCCAAGAGCGAGCAGCACCCCCAGAGCCAGCAGCACCTCAAGGGCCAGCAGCACCCCCAGAACCATCAGCACCCCCAGCACTCCCAGAGCCAGCAGTACCTGCCACAGCATCCACACATGCATGGATGCTCCATGGCACTGATATCTTTTTGGGACTACGGAGGCCTGACAAAATTAAGAGAATAAAAGGCATACTTTTTTTAATATTTATTGAAGGGCCTTCAGATACATTTAGGGCAGACGAAGCCCCCCAAGGGCTACATCCAAAATGGACAATGGGTCACAGGTTTGCACACTTTTATAAGTTTGGTCTATTTGCATATTGAGGGTTAATCTTCCAATTACAGTTGCAGGTAATGAAGCTGGCTCATTGACCCCAAGTTTGCTCCCCCCAACTCACTTCTGTTTCCATCTCTCAGGGCCTGAGGCAGTGAGGTGTCCTTGATTGCCACAGCCTTTTGTGTCTGATGAAAATGGGAGAGCAGTAGCTCACACTGGATATGGAGTTTAGAGTTATACACTGAAGAATTGCAGGATTACAAATAAATGAAAAATATAAAAGCTAAAATCCTAAGGCATCAACACAATCACAGAATCATGGAATGCTTGGCTGGGAGGGGACCTTCAAGCCCACCTTGTTCCACCCCCTTACCAGGCTGCTCAGCCTGGCCTTGAACACTTTCAAGGATGGGCAGTCCACAACCACTCTGGGCACTGTTTCTCACCTTCCTTTTAGTAACAAATTTCTGCCTTATGTCTCATCTAAACCTACACCTCCAGCTTTTCTGTCTTCTAATTGTCTTAGCTCCTATTAAAAATTTGCTCTTTTCTTTCATAATAAGAAAAAGCCGATACTAGGATGCTGTTAGTAGTGCTGAGGTGCAACACCTGGATTTCCAAATGTCTCTCACACTCAATACCATGCCAGCTATCCAAGCACTGCCTCTGATCCCAACCAGCAGGATAATCAATGGGATGAGTGAGCAGAGAGCTTTGGGAAAACGTGCTAATAAAGCCAGATAAGGTAATGTTAGGATGGGAAGAACGCTCCTGGCATTCCCAAAGCTCCCTGCCAAGGGAAATTGGCAATCTTGGAGAGTGGAGCTGCAGCATTTGGGTCCAAACGTCTTGAAGGCGGCCTGAGCATCTTGGAAATACAGCTGACAGTTGCTTGGCAACTGCAGTTACAGAAAGATTTTCCAAGTAAGCAGCAGGCTGAGGGAAGTTTAGCATCACAGGCAGTCAATAATCCCAGTGTGCGGTGGGTGAGAGGAGCGCGAGGGGAATTTCTAACAACGCCTTCCCCAAAATAGCGCAGACACCTCGTGGGGATGGGTGAGGCCCTGTGGTCAGGAGCAAGGGGAGAGGGTTGTTGGGACAAGGCAGTGTCAGAGAAGTTGTGTCTGTGTTTCAGAGTTAACGGGGAGTCAGCGTGGGACTCCAAGGAGGAGGTTCTCTGCTCTGCAGAGCCCTCCCCTGTTGCAGTGTGCTTCTTGTTCGTGGTGTGTTCTGTTATTGCCCAAGTGAATGATTTGTGCCCTCCCACCCACCTTGTCAGTCTGTCCTGAACTCCCTGTCAATCCTGCATTGTGCCAGCCCCCTGCTTGGAATTCCCCTTTAGAAATCCCCTAAAACTGGACATCTCATCAATCCCTGTGATCCAGTTTTCCCCCCTACCTCCCTCATTGGACAATGCCTTTGTGAACCCTACCCTTTATCCCTTCTCAGAATTTCTCCAATTTGCTAAGAATTTGCACCCTCCCCTTGAACCTGCCCCATATTTAAATTGTTGCACCCTCACTCTTTTTTTTTGCCCCACAAATTCCCTGGAGTAATAAATCCTTTTTATCCTATGCAAAAGCCCACCCCCTTCTCCTTGCCTTCTGGGAACACAATCTGACAAAAGGCCATGGAGCCACATCTAAGGCTGTTCCTGGAGTGTGACCCACTCTGGGCACAGAACAGTGGCAAAATGAGTGCAGCTCTGGCTGTTGTGTCACTCCCCTACCTGGCTCTAGCTCAGTACAGTCAAGAATTTTGGATTTCAAGGCTTTGCATATCACAACAGCCATGAGCAAAAGCAGTGTTTCCAGAGCAGGAGGCTCCACAGCAGCTCCTGCCTTTCAGGAGGGATGGAATAGTCAGTTGTCAGCAGGAAAGCATCCAAGCAGCTCTGTAACAAACGGAGACAGCACCACTGAAACATCAAAACAGCCAACAAGTCTCACTTGAGCAAATAACCTGAAAAAAGGGGGAGGAAATAACAAAGCTCACGCCTTTGCCACGGTAAGCAGTTTAATCCCCAACAAAAGAAAATGGGGAATAACCACTTGTTGAGGGAAGATGTGGCACATGCTGATTCCAGGCTGGACAAAACACTGAAACATTGGTTTCATTTATTCTTCCAGCACGGTGACAAAATTGCTTAGCAGAAAATTATTGCCTTCAGAGGGTTGCTGGTGATGGCTGACAGAGCTGATGATGTGGAAATCGCACCTCAGATCAGTATGCAAAAAGCCCCAACAGAATGGAATAATAAAAAACCCCACACCAGCTTTTCCTCTGCCCTCTCTTGTTTCTCCTCCCTGTTCCAAGAGCGCTTGGCCACAGCCCGTTGGGGGATCCCTGCACTAATGCCTGGGATACTTAACCTTTGTACTTGCCACTCAGCGGCTGAAAAATGAATTTTCTCTTATTTCACTCTTTGTTAAGAGTAGCTTTGGGAGCTGACAGCAAACTGAGTGTCATTTGGACACTGACATGAAACTCAGAGTGCTCTAAGAATTCACCGGGGCTTTGCGAAGGACGTCACTGTCATCATCATCATCATCATCATCATCATCCTCAACGCCACCTTGGGAGCATCTGAGTTAATGTTTGGAGTCCTGCTTAATTGGCTTCTCACAAATTGAGCCTGCAACATGACAGCCTCTCTACCTGCCTAAAAAGAAAGGCACCTCTGGGAAGCTGCAGCCAGCGTGAGGGATCTGAGATGTGTCTGACAAGGCAAGATCTCGCCTTCCTCAAAGCAAGGGCCTTACAACGCAAAATGTATTTATATTTTGGTGCTGCTCTCCAAAGCAGGTGTTAGATAATTCAGTAATTAGTATGCACATCTAACTTCATTGCAGCCTCTGTTGATCTCTCAATTAGAGTTAGCTGGGTCCTCTGAAGTTTGCAGTAGTTAATTAGAGCATTATTGAACAGCCAGGCTCTGTGGGAGAGCTCTGTCGGCAGCTGCTGGCTCCGGCTCACACGGTCCTGACCCCCTCGTGTCCGGCTGGAGCAGGGGGAATTCTGACCCACATTCCATGGGGGAGTTCTGATCTACACTGCTATATGGGAATTCTGACCCACATTCCATGGGGGAGTTCTGACCCGCACTGCTATATGGGAATTCTGATCCACACTGCTATATGGGAATTCTGACCACACTGCTCTGTGGGGGAATTCTGACCCACATTCCATGGGGGAGTTCTGATCCACACTGATTCTGATCCACACTGCTTTATGGGAATTCTGACACGCACTGCCATGGGGGAATTCTGACCCACACTGCTATATGGGAATTCTGACCCACACTCCTGTGCGGGAATTCTGACCCACACTGCTATGGGGGAGTTCTGACCCACACTCCTGTGTGGGAATTCTGACTCACACTGCTGTGGGGGGAATTCTGACCCACACTGCCCTGTGGGAATTCTGACGAACACTCCTGTGTGGGAATTCTGACCCACACTGCCATGGGCATCCCCTGCCACAACCAGCCCCACTGATGGGTTGGGACTAGATCATCCCTCAGGTCACTTCCAAACCAAACCTTTCTGGGATTCTGTAAGATACCCTGAGAAGCTCTGCATGCTGCCATTAATATCTGGGGAGAAATGGGGTAAAACCAAAGAATCTAATCCAGTACCAGTGAGACCATCAGGGAATAAAAACCCCATCCCTACAGCTTTCAGTGCAGAACTCAGGTCCAAGAAGGCAGGGAGCACAGAGAGGGGAAGTTTAACAGTGGGATGCCACATGGAAAGAAGATTAAAACTTGGACAGCACACATTGGAACTGTTTACATAAGATCATGGAATCACAGGCTGGTTTGGGTTGGAAGGGACCTCAAAAATCCATCTTGTTCCACTCCCTGTCATGGGCAGAGACACTTCCCACTGTCCCAGGGGGCTCCAAGCCCTGTCCAGCCTGGCCTTGGACACTGCCAGGGATCCAGGAGCAGCCACAGCTGCTCTGGGCACCCTGTGCCAGGGCCTCACCCCCTCCCAGGGAACAATTCCTTCCCAATATCCATCCATCCCTGCCCTCTGGCAGTGGGAGCCATTCCCTGTGTCCTGTCCCTCCATCTCTTGTCCCTAGTCCCTCTCCAGCTCTCCTGGAGCTCCTTTAGACCCTGAAGGGGCTCCAGGGTATCCCTGGAGCCTTGTCCAGGCTGAACAGCTCCAGTTTGTGATCCTCTGAATACCTGAACAAACCACAGACAGCAGTTCGAAACACAGCTCCAAGTAAATAATTGAAGGTGTCATGTCAGCTCTAACACCTGAAACCTGTTTTTGAGAAGCTCCTGATAATCACTGAAGCACAGCTTAGCATTTATCCTATAAATATTAGAGGAGGCGTTTGTGTACATCATTTCACATTCCAAAGCAAGCCTGTGAGCTGAACTTTGGGGAAATCCACGGGAAGAATACACGAAGCATGGAGAGGCGCACGATGCAACATGATCAAAACCAGGAGGTTTTTCAAACACTTCAAACACAGCTGATGATTTTTACAAGAGCTACCTGCAGAAATGCTGGTCTTTGGGGACTTGGCAGAATGTATTGTCCAGGTCCAAGGTAAATAAACACCCTAAAAGGCAGCACCCACGGGAATGTCTTGGAGACTCCAGAAGTTTCATTCTGGAGGATTCTAGTCTTTGATATCGATGCACAGCAGACGTGGGGATGTAGCAACACTGCTGAGCGAGACCCAGAAACCCAGAAAGCAGCAAAACGCAGAGCTTTGAGGCAGCAAAACTCCTGCAAGCCTGGAGACAAGAACCCATGTTTGATGCACATCCCCAGCCAAGCTCCGGGGCTGCCTCCCCAATTCCCAGAATCTGTCTGTGGAGGAGCTCCGTCAGCACGGACAAAAGGCCCACATGGCACTTTAGGATCTCCAACACCTGCTATCAGGAGCGAGTTCTTTTCCAGGTGGCTTTATCACTGACCTCCAGATGGAGGTGAGCTCCACGGCAGGCTCCGAGCAGGGCTCGGGGAGAGGCATAAACAAAAAGCCATGTTTTGAAAAATTAAGGAAGCAATTTAGAAGAGGATAATTAGATCTCCTTTTCGTGCTGCACTGGGAAAATTAAATTACTTTTTTATGAAGGTGTGTGTATCAGCTCTGAGAGCATTGTAGGGAAAGATTATTTTTCTAATATTCCTTCTCCCTCCCTCCCTCCCTCCCCCCCACCCCAATTCCCCAGCTCTCTGCACCTCATGCAACCAAGGAAGTGGCACTTGTAGCCTTCAGCTGTGGCAGGCGTTCATCTCCAATAATTGCGTTTGCTGCATAAATTGCCAGTGACACGGAGAATAAAATTAGTTTAAAATGAACCCAAATGGCAAATCTCAAACAAGTATCAGATGGAAGAACTCATTAATCCTCATTTCAAAGTGGGCAGAGTGTTGGGGCGGCCGAGCTGGCCCCAAGCCTGATGGGAGGGCAGGTTCTCTTTGGAGATGGTGATGGAGCTTAGTGAAGGGGACCAAACTTCAACAGAAGTTCTGGTCGACGTGGAACTGCTGCCTGTCTAGGCACTGACTCCACTCTGCTTAGAAAACCCTCCTCACAACCCCAGGATGGAGAAGGAGCAGGTGAGCAGCTCCACCCTGCACTGCCCAGTTCTTCTCAGGAGACAAGAAACTCATCCAAGCCCCTCAGTTGCCCATGAACCAAATCCCACCAGGCTTCTTCTGCCTGGCAGCAGCTCCTCGGAGGGAGTGCTACAGCCCAATGGGAATGGGCTCTCACACAGTCACAGAATTGGCAAGTTCAAGAACTTTCAGATCATCAAATGCAACCATCCATGCAACACCAGCAGCACGTTCACCCCCAGACCATGTCCTCACGTGCCACGTTTACATGTTGTCTGAGCACTGCCAGGCATGGGGGCTCTGCCTGGGCAACCTGTTCCAGTGCTTGATAGCCCTTAGGGTGAACAGTTTTCCCAATATCCAATGTAAACCTCATCCTATCATTTGTTCCCTGGGAGCAGAGCCTGATCCTCACCCAGCTGTCCCCTCGTGTCAGGGAGTTGTGCAGAGACCCCATGAGCCCCTTTCCCAGCTGCCTCAGCTGCTCCTGGGGCTCCAGCCCCTTCCCTGAACACGCTCCAATCCTTCAATGTCCTTCTGTTGTGAGGGCCCAGAACTGGACATGGGTTCAGTCCCTCAACACTGCCCAGTGTCAAGGGACAATCACTGCCTTGCTCCAGTGCCCACACTGGGGCTGGCACAGCCCAGGGGCCATTGGCCACTTGCCCACCTGGGAACACCTGGCTCATGTCCAGCCACTGCTGACCACCACTCCCAGCTCCTCCTTTCCCACTTCCCAGCCACTCCACCCCAGTCTGGAGCCCTGCAGAGGGTTGCTGTGACCAAGGGCTCACTCTCGACTCTCATGCACTTTGCCTTCACACACAGAGATTTTGGTACTGCCTGGCCCTGGACAGAGATCCTGGATCATGTCCCCACCGTGTCCGCTCCCCACACTGGGTTGCTGAGCTGCTTTTGCTGACTTTCTTTAATGAGGTTTATTGTTTGCGCTGCATAATTTTCAAAGGCATGTCACCCACTTGGAGATGGCCCTCAGATCTCCAGCTTGGGGAGGGGGAGGGTCCTTTGAAGCTGCAGTCATTAATTCAGGAGCTGGTTGCTGCAGTTAAGAGCACACGTGTTTGAAGCACACAGAAGCCACCGTGGAGACATCTGAGAGGTGTCCCATGGCACTGCACATTAGACAGAGCGATTATAAAACTGCCAGGCCTGCCGTCCTTCCCTGCTTTGTAACTTCCCTCCAGATATCAAAAAAAATTGTCTTGAATATCAAAATATCCCTGTCTGGCTCTGATGATGATCTTAGGACTAAAGACCACATGGAACAAAGATTCCACTTTAATTGTCAGCAGATCCATTTCTCCTAACCCCGTTGTTGAAAATTACAGAAAACCAAAACAAATCACAAACAAACAGTAAAAAGGAAAACCCTCTCAAAACTTCATGCAGGCAGCTGGGAAACTGAAATCTTGTGAAGCTGAGAAGTGAATGTGTTCATAAGCCAGAAATGCAGACAGGCACAGTTTTGTTTTTAACATTCCCTGTGGCTTTCCACCTCTTTACTCGTAGTTCCAGTAGAAACTGTCCTGGTCATACCAATGCTGTTCTGACATTGTCACCTTGGTCTGCTCCCCGAACTCCAAGCCTGCCTTCCTGTACATGCCACTCATCAGCAAGCCTGGATGAAGACAAAATTATTCTCTATATTCAGAGAGTAATTGCTCACCTGTATACATGAAAATACCCAGAGCACAGCCTCCTGCAGAGATTATTCCTTGGTCAGCCTGTCTCTTATTCTTGGCTTATCCAAAGAGACTGATCATCCAAAAGCTTTAGCTTTGGGGGGAGGACTCATAGGCACTGGGGGATATAAGCCTCAGCATTTATCTTTATTTTCCCTTTATTTCTTCCCTTTATGTTCTTTTTATGAGCTGCATCAGGGAAGGTCTAGATTAGATATTAGGGAGCATTTGTCTGTCGAAAGAGTTTTCAAGCACTGGCACAGACAGCCCAGGGCAGTGGTGGAGTCACCAAACCTGCAAGTGTTCAAAGAACAGCTGGAGGTGGCACTTGAGGCCATGGTTTAGTGGTGAACAGAGAATTACAGAATTATTAAGGCTGGAAAAGCCCTTCAGGACCATCGAGTCCCACCTGTGCCCAATGCCCACCTTGTCCCCAGCCCAGAGCACTGAGTGCCACATCCAGACCTTCCCTGGACACCTCCAGGGGTGGGGACTCCAAACCTTCCTGGGCAGCCCCTGCCAATGCCTGAGCACCCTTTCCATGGAGAAATTCCTGCTGATGTCCAATCTGGCCCTCCCTTGGTGCAGCCTGAGGCTGTTTTTATCTCATTCTGTGCTTGTCCCCGGGGAGCAGAGGTCTCTCCCATGATGGTGGCATTGGATTGATGGTTGAAATTCATCTTGGAATATTTTCCAACTTGAACACTTCCAAGATTCCATGATTTATTGTTGGCAGCACAGGTGAAGACCCAAATCCACGCCTGCAGCCTCATGCAAGAATCACCTTTTTGGCAGAGCCACCACCAACTGCTGCTGGAGGAATTCCCTGGCGGTTTCACCCAGACTTCAGCAGTGGGAACCTGCCGCACAAAGGGCTCTGGGGAACCCAACAGCCACAATCCCCACACAAAAACCTCTCTACATTCAGCAGACAACAAGAGCTGCTGACATTAACAAGCTGCCAGCAAAGGGAACCAAGCTGCTGCTGCTCATTATGGCAGCAAACTTCTCCCCCTGTTCCAACACGGGCATTGCTGGCCCCGGTACCACTCAGGCATTTATTTTTATATACCTCAGCAATATGTAGCAATTAGCAGAGGTAACACTAATTAGATGTTACATTGTAATGCAAGTCCCTCTAAACTTAAGTCATAACACACCTCTCTCCTAATGACTGCAAGGTCATTTTGGTATTCCGCATAATCGCTTGGATGCTAATGAATCGTTTGCTATGCATGGGAACATCCGGCTTTTCCCCGGGTGGTTTTCACCATTTACCAGTGGACACTTGCTTTAAATTGCTGCCGAGCCTAATATGGTCTTGAAGAAGCCACCTAAGCACCCCGATTAATTGCAGCGTTTCAAGGCTCCCAGGAAAGCAAGACCCCATGGCAAACCTGCTCCAAGGGCAGGGAAATGCTTGTTTGAAGGGATTAGTTTGAGATTACGATGGCATGAGACTCCAGGAGACAGAAAACCTGAATTTCCTTTGTGCCTCGTAATGGAAAAAGCTGGAAGACAACAGGCTTACAGGCAGCTTAGTGCTGTTCCTGTGTCTTTTCCATCATCTATATCCTAATCTCCTTAGGAGCCAGCATGGCACTACCCCATGTCAGGAGCCCACACTTTGATTCCCTCGGTTTCCCAACCTACAGCCACCACTAGAGCTGAAAAAAAAACGGAAATGGCGGCGTTTAGTAAAAGTAAATTCATAAAAATTTGAAAACAACATTCATGGGTTTAATAATTAGCTTTTTAATTAATTTCCTATTCTCCTCTAATTACTCTGCTTGCAAAGAAAAATCATAAGAGCTATAATTGCTATTCTAAAAGCAACTGGATTATTCCAAGACTGAAACCATGCATGCCATAGGCAGTGGGAATAATGGGAGCCCCAGGCTTGGATCTGTTGATTTGGGGAAGCCACCATGGTCCCTGCACAGCTGGGTTCCAATGGGATCCTGATGGGATCTCATGGTTTAGAGCTGCTGGGAATTCACACAGGTAAAGGCACTGCCCAGGCTGCAGGATGTGCCACAGCTCAAAATCCAGGACACACCTCACTGCCAAGGACTTTCCTGAAGCAAAACCCAAAAGAAAATCTGCATTCTGTATTCAGCACAGAATGGACACAGAATCCTGGAATGGTTTGGGTGGGAAGGGACCTTAAAGCTCATCCCATTCCAGCCATCTGCCATGGCAGGGACACCTTCCACTGTCCCAGGCTGCTCCAAGCCCCATCCAGCCTGGCCTTGGGCACTGCCAGGGCCTCACCCCCTCACAGGGAACAATTCCTTCCCAATATCCCATCCATCCCTGCCCTCTGGCAGTGGGAGCCATTCCCTGTGTCCTGTCCCTCCATCCCTTGTCCCCAGTCCCTCTCCAGCTCTCCTGGAGATCCTTCAGGCTCTGGAAGGGGCTCTGAGCTCTCCCTGGAGCCTTCTCTAGACTGAACAGCCCAGCTCTCCCAGCACTTCCATGATGGCAAACTGCATCAAATCAAGAGGGAGGGAAGGGTGTAAAGAAGTTCTGAAGCACTGGCTGAAAGGTGGGTATGGCAGACAGTAAAATCAGAGAGAAAAATGACTCATGACTTATCTCCTGAACTTTGGTCACTCACTAAAAATCCAAGGGGAAGCCATGCTGGGATGCATTTTCCAGGGCCCCAGAATCAATGCCTGCAGTAACTAAAGCACTTTAACATGAGCTGGGAAAAGCTGCTACCATTCCAGGCTCTGCAGTGCTCAGTCTTTAAGCTTTGAGTGCTCCTTTCTGCTGCAGGGGCCAGATGGATCCAGCCTGGCTGCTGCCACAGGGATCACAAAGTCCAGCAGAAGCTGGAAGCATCTCCTTGCATAAATCAACGGGCTTGAACTTGCCCAGAGAAATTTGCCAACAGAGAAAAACACACTGAAAGCAGATGGAAGAAATCCTTCGACCCCGACTACGAGTCCCTGGAGCAGAGGCTTTGTGATTTTAAAAGCAATTTAGGCAGATTTTGCTGCCTCTTCGGAGAGGAAGGCAGGGGCAGGTAGGCAGCTAAATCCCTCAGACCATTTCCTGCATCCCAACCCGCGCCTTTAGCGTGACTTAAGCCAAGACTCTGCACTCTGCAAACGCCAAAATAATCACGCCAGCAGGATTTTGAAATTCAAAAGAGCCCTTTTTGCAAAGCGCCGAGCTGAGGGAGTTCAGAGGCGGCTGTGTCACTGCACTGGGGTCTGAGAGCCGAGGAGAGGGTGTGCAGTGGATTTGTTGGTTGAGAGAACAGTCTATTCTCATGCTCAGATAATGTAGAAATAAAGTGCATTTGTAACAGACAACAAAAGGATTATCCCCCATTCATTTCAAAGCACCTTTCATTCCACTCAGGGATTACATTTTCCTTTACTTATCTTGCAAATGGTTTTTCATAAGAGAGTGTGGCTTATGGCAAATACCAAACTGTGGTTGGGACAATGGCAGTATGTTCTGCAGGAGGGAGATCCCTGTCCCTGCACAGCTCCATGCTGTAATCTACTGCCTCACAAGGGCCACTCTTCTCAAGAGCAGAGGCTGATCAGCTCAGAAACCTTGGCATAATTCAGATTTGGGGGAAGTTTCTTACAAGAGCAGCTTCAGCATTCACATCTTGTCACCAGAGCAGAGCAACAGAGCTTTGCAGTTCTGTTGGGTCCATCTGCCCAGAATCTCAAAGCACTTCTGCAAACATGAATCCCATCCAGTAAACAGAATCCAACCCTCCATGGCTTCTCGGCAGTTGCTTCAGCAGTTCTCTGTGTCTGAGGAAACTGGTGCACCACAGCAAAATTCAGGTACTCCCCACACACAGGAGAACCCAGGGCAGAGACACAAGAGCCTGCTGCAATCACCACACATCCCCTTTTTTAATGAAAATCCAGTGAGATTAAAATCCTGTGAAATTGAGATGACTGTGCTCCAAAAAAGACTCAACACTTGATCCATCAATGCCAAACCAGCAGTAGCTGGTTCCCTCCCTGATCAGCAATTCCCATCTCATTCACTCAAAATGACTTTGAGTGAATTTTACAGACTGTGAGAGAAGTTTGCTTGGTTTCAGCCCAGATGTGAGCAGTGAGCTGGGAATACCAGAGGTGGGCTCTGCAAGCCAGGGGAGCAGGTGAAGGGAGGTGCAACTCACTGGTTACACTGTGCTGCCTCTTTGTGCCTCCCACTAACACAGAATTCAGAGCTTCTCACAAAAAACCCCCAAAAAACAACAAAACAAAACAAAACAAACCAACAGAAAAACCTGGGGATGCAGCGAGCAGGTGGTTTGGTGCTGTCTGTAAATCAATGACTCTTGGAGAGTTATGATTGATTGGAGCTGGGAAGGGGACACCTTTCCATGCCTAAAAGACAAATAGTCCCTGCTTGCTCCATCTCAGCTTTCCAAATAAAAATGGAGAAGAACACAATGCTTGCCATTACGGTGTCACTCAGCCAAAAAATAGCCCCCCATGTTTGTCAGCCCCCAGCCTGAGAGAAAGCATTCAGTTATCTCTCCTGTCCTACTGTTCCTGATAAAGTAAATTACAGCATCATCGAGGAGCTGGAGGAGCAGCCCTGCTCTCCACGTCTGCTCTCTCGTGATTTATTCCCCATGGTCGCCCTCATAACCCCCAAAATGCCAAAGTGTGCATTTCCCTGTCCCCAGAGAGACAGCAGTGCCATGGGAGCAGAAATACCACTGCTGGCAGGACTGGATTTTCCCAATCACATGTGAGCTGCTCACCAAACCAAAGGCAGGCGGGTGCAGCAGAGTTGCACAGGGGGTGTGGAATTGAGGGAGAAGTGGCAAAATGTCCCACTGCTGTGGGAGCTGCACCCCACACTCCTGCATTGATCCCAGCAAGCCCAGAGTCCCCAGTGCAAACCTAACTGGAGGCAGGAATGATGCACAATTGGCCCCATTTGCCTTCTCATTGATCAGCCACTTTCAGCTCTGTGTTTATGGAACTATTTGGTCTTGTATAAAACCTATGGGGCTCCCCCCCTCCTTCCTCCTCCTTCTTTCTAATGGATTGAAATTTTTAAAGGAAAAAAGAAATCCAGACAATACGACCACACTGCAAATCAATGCATCTTGTGGATAATAATACCCGAGATTTATGTAACACTTAATGTTTGCAAAGTGCCTTGGAAAAAATAAATTAACCTGCAGAACTGCATTGCAATGGGGAAGACTCATCATACAGCTGTGCCATGGGGAGGAACAGAATGACAGGGATTTAAACAAGGAAATTTGAACTGATGCTGTTTTAACCATGGTCTGGGCTGTCCTGGGGACCCTGCATCGATCTCTGCAAGTTGCACAAATTAAATATTGTGCTACAGCTGCCCAGTGACACTTGTCTGAATCAGGAGACCAAGGCTGGTGTCAAGGAGACCAAGGTTTAAATCTTGCTTAAGACCAAACCCATGAGAAAATACCCAAAGCACTGGTACTGGAACCCTTGAATGACTCAAAATATCCTTGGTTCATGGCCAAAGTCAGGACCTTAAAACCATCCAGGTTTAAAGGCCTGGAACAAGCAAAATGCCAAAGGTAGCTTGGCTCCAACCCTAAAGTTGGAGAAAAAATGGGCAGACAAGTTGGGGAAGGGTCTGGAGAGTCAGTCCTAGGAAATGGTGAAGGAGATGGGAAAGGGGCTCAGCCTGGAGCAAAGGAGGCTCAGGGGGAACTTGTGGCTCTGCACAACTCCCTGCCAGGAGGGGACAGCTGGGGGGGTCGGGGTCTGCTCCAGGAACAGGGACAGGAGGAGAGGGAACAGCCTCAGGCTGGGCCAGGCAAGGTTCAGGTTCGAGATCAGGAGGGATTTCTTCACTCAAGGAGCTGTCAGGCCTTGGCAGGGGCTGCCCAGGGAGCTTTGGAGTGCCCACCCCTGGAGGTGTCCAAGGAAGGCCTGGATGTGGCACTGAGAGCTGGGCTGGGTGACAAAGCCAGGATCAGTCACAGGCTGGAACAATAATCTGGGAGGGCTTTTCCAACTTCAGTGATTCTGGGATTCTCTGAAGGAACAACAGACAAATACCAGTACAAAAGGTGCTCAAACCATCCAGGCTGGTTCCTGGGCTCACGAGGCAGTGGTGCAGCAGAAAAACCTTTTGCACCTTTGGTAACTCCCTCCAGGCACACGTGCATCTACAGGAGCAGCTGGAGCATCCATAGTTGGATAGAATAGAAGTTCCACACTGATCCATGACAAGGTCCTGACCTCCTGGATGGAGCCCTGGAGCCTGGAAGGGCTCTAAGCTCTCCCCAGAGCCTTCATCTCTGCCGGATTTCCCAGCTCTCTCAGCATTTCCATGATGAGAAACTGCCTCAAAGCAGGAGGGAGGGAAGAGTGTAAAGACATTTACCAACCTTGTGGCTCAGGGCTGATGTGCATATCCCAGCATGGAAAAGCAGCACACCCCTTCCACCCTCCCAGCAGAGGCAGCAGGAGAGCCCTCCCATCTGTAAACATGGGATCAATGTGCCTGCCAGGAGATGGATTACTTGTGCAGATGTTGATGTCTTCAGAGCAGTTTCCATGTGAAGGTGAACAGAAGCACGGCACACTCCAGCAAAAGCTCATTTAATTCCCATCATTACCAGGTCTCTAATGTATAATTGATCCTCAGCTCGTCAGATAACTCTGGCTCCAGTAGCTACAGCTCCAAGGGATGGAGTCCTGCCTGCACCCAGGAGAGCCCCAGAGAGCACAAACCAGTTCCAGTGCAATGAGGAAGTCACAGCCCAAGTGCAGGACAGCTGGAATCACCACAGCTCCCATGGCCCTGGGGCAGAGCCTCTGCTCTCTCCTGCTCCAACTCCACACACATTCCAAGTTCAGAGCACTGATGAGAATGCAGGCTCCAGGGAGCTGCATTTGGCTTTGAATTGGAAAAAATTAAATTAAACTTTTCCCAGGGTTTCGCTCCTCAGTTTTGCTAAAAAAATACTTCTGCTGTTAAAAGCTATTTGGGTTTTGGTTTGTTTGGGTTCTGTTTCTGGCCTAATCTAAGAGTTCTGTATGCTTATCCTCAGGTGGAATTAAACCCAAGGTAAAGCTTTTTGCTCAATTTTGATGCATGAGTACAATGCAGGCTTGGGATGCACCAAAAATTTCAAGGTTGGCTGAGCAGTAATAACAGGAGTTCGTAGTCTCTCCCTGCTCTGATGGTATTGATGGAAATCAAATCCTCCAGAAGCCAAGAGCTGCTCCCAGCAGTGTCCACACATAAAACACATCCACGGACTCACTGCTGGACTGTTCTTTGGCACAGCTAATGAGAGCTCTGCAAAAGAGGGTCTGTCTGTCACAAACTCTTTTAGAGGAAGGTTCCCAGCCTGCAGATGTTGGCCAACACTGAGAAATCCCAGGTTTGCTGCCTGTCCTTCTGGCTCAGTCAAAGCTCACCCACAGTGCTGCATAACAGGAATGACTCTGCTTTTCTCATGGAAAATGAACCTATAACTCACAAATCCTGCAGCAAAGCAGGTCGAGACAAGGGTGAGTTAAAAAATACCCCAAGCCTGGCATTGTTTGTGGAACAACAGGAGCTGTGATGCCAAAATACCTCGGCTGCCACCTCCCCCAAAGCTCACTGCCCTCCAAAGGATGAAAAGAGCAAGTAATTAAACAATGGGTTTGCCATAAGTGCTGGACTTCAGAGCCTGCTTTTCCCTTTCTTCTTCTTTGTACGAGGAGGAAAAGGGGAAAAAAGATTTAAGATAATGGCCTTTTTTCTCTTCAGAATAAATTAAGCTCAAAGATAGAGAATCCCATTACTAATGCCTTTTAGCAAAGCCCAGACATTCTTTTAAAGTCAAACTTTAAAGTCTAACGTGCAGTGATCTCGCAGAAATCTTTCCTGTAATGATATTTAAGTGATGGCCAAGTATATCAGTGGGTTCAGGAGAAGTGCTGATTGCATATCTTCAAGGGAATGAGGCACTGCGGAGCTGTGGCAAAGGAACCCATGCTGCTGATATAAAAGTTGCCTTTAAAACTACACACACAGTTGCCAGTAACTAATTATTCCAGGAGTCATGACAGAAGAAAAGAAAAAGGTAAAGAATTCAAGGCAAAGGATCCGCCTCGAGGAGGGGAATGTGGGACACGCGGCTCTGATGTGCGATAGGAAAACTTGTTCCCATCCCTTCTGTGCACCCTTCCTGAATTTAAAATTCTTTTCAAATCCTTTTTCCCTTTTTGGAGCAGGAGGAAAGCTGACAAAAGCACGATCTTCACATCTGCTCGGGGAAAATAAAATAGAAAAGATAAGGTGGGGATGGGGGGAGGATTGAGAAAGTCACCCCTTGGGAAACCCAGTGGCCAAAAGCCGGGCAGGGGATGTCACCCCAGCCCCTGTCGGGATTTGGGGGCCACAGGCTCAGGTGCTGCAGGTACTGACCCTTCTCCAGCCCATTTGGGACCAGGCTGCAGCTCCCTGACCCCAAAAGCCAGGTTTTCCATGGAGACATTCCCTGTGTGGCACCGTGCTCTGAGGGCACAGGGAATTTATAGCAGTGCCTCCAGTGCCAGGGCAGCCTCTCCATCTGCTGCAGCCTCTGCAGCTGAAGCACTGCCTTGGGCTGGGCAGGAGGAGCAGGGTCACAGCAGAGGGGGAGGAATTCCCTCTGCTTGCCCTGCACAGCCCCTCTGCAGCCAGGCTCTGCTCCTGCCCAGCGTGAGCACCGCTTCACCTGAAGGGAAAGGCAGCAGAGACTGGAGAGACGTGAGCTGGAAGGCACAAGGGAAGCAGCAAGATCTGGCCAGGCAGGGTAGCTGGACTCCCTGAGGACTTCCCAAGCACCACTCCAGATGCATGCAGCTTTGACCCACACGTGCTCCCTCATCCTTCAGCCTCGCTAAAACACAGGCTCAAAAGTTATGGCCAAAAGCTTCCAGGCTAATCCCGCATTTTGGAGCAGTGCTTTAGCTCTGTGTCATACATAAACATCCTCACACCAGCTGCAAATCTGTTTTCCCTCGGTGCTCTCTGCAAAGAAACTGTTCTTGTTTTAGGCAGTGGGGTAGGAGAGGTTAGAAAAATTCGCTGTATGGACCGGGGGTGAGGTGGCATCACCTGAGTTTCTGCAACCAGGTTTGAGCCCTCCCAGAGCTGCTGAGGTCCTGTCTCACTCATTTCAAAGCTGCCTGCTGCCAAAGCAATAAAATAATATAATGTACAAAAATCACTCCACCCATATCACATCCTCTCATTTCTCCCTAAACTGTTTTTCTTCGTGGACCACCCAAAACGGAACAGAAATTCAAACAGCACCGAACATCCTTAACCCACCCTCATGACAAGAGGACATTTCAGTGCAGTCAGGAATCAGCACCTGCTCGAGCATCCTTTGGTCCCTACGGAAAGGCTGCAGAGAAACTGGGAGCTGAAAACAAGTGACAGCACCTCCAGCTCCTGGCCTCTCCTCCAGATGGGCTCATTTCCACCTCACTGCCTGATGGGCACATACAGAGGCCTCCCTCCATTTTCCAAACAAGCTTTTGATTGGAGGAATTGCATTCTAAAGGATATTGAACATTAATGGTCATCGACTGTGCATTTAAGGGGTAAAATAAGAGCAAGTCCCTCTGGCAATTACCTCTCTCCAAGAACTTGGGGCTCTCATTTTCCTGTTAACACTACAGAGATCAGACTTACGCATTTATTAAGAAGAGGCCACTTATGTTCAGCTTGGCACAAACATGCTGTCAGCAGTGGTGTTTAATTAGGGATTACAGCCACGGAACTGGATAATCAGGCCTGCTAATGAATCAGGAAGCTCAGTAAAGTGCAGAGATAAAGATTTTGGCTGCTTTCCTTCACTATACCCCGCTCCTAGAATTGCAGGTTTGGAGATGTCAGAGCAGGAAGACCAAGCTTTGCCTTGCAGTGCAGCCCAGGTGAATGCAAAAAGCCTCCAGAGTGAATATTCAGTTTGCTGTGAGATCCCTAAACAAACAAACAAACCCATCATTATTGCCTTGCTTCCAGGGGGTCCTGACCAGGAGAGAGCAGTTTCACTTCTGCAGCACTGCCAGCAGGAAGGTGCAATATTTAAGGGAATTTTTATTGGTTGGACACTTAACATGGGGTGATACATTTCAAGCCTCATTTGGTACAAAATTGAAATGGTTTTAGTCAACATTCAAGGTAAACGTCTGCATTTTTATGGCCAAAGGCCTCAAGTTATTATTATTTGCTTCTCTGCTGGTTAAATTCAGCTTTGGTATATTTACTGCATCATCCTAAACTCCAATCAGACTGATTGCTGGTGAGGATATTATGGCTGGGAAAATAGATCTTCTGCTGAGGCAGTGAGAGGGTAACAGACTTCCCTTTGCAAAGTCGCTCATAAATAAGAGGTCATATCTAATAATGTTTGCTTAAAACTTCTTAGCAGAGCTTCTGTTCTCAGACACTGCTCGGCTTTTTAGTTTCAGCTTTAAATAACTACATGGGGATGGATTTGCTGGTGAGACCAGAAATAATCCCCCTCAGCTGTTCTACCCCTGGATGTGTACAGGGGTATGGGGATGTTGAGAGCATAATGAGCAAAGGAGAAAGAAAGTTTATTCTAGAAGGCAACAGAGGAAAAGTTCATCACCCAAAGCCTCAAAGTGCTGGTAGCACCCACCCCTCACTAACCAACCCCAGCTACAAATCCCTCCAGGCTGGGGATGCAGGGATGGAGAGCAGCTCTGTGAGAAGCACTTGGGGTG
>VRYO01001477.1:5983083-6045844 GCA_009812075.1 Sialia sialis
TTATTGCTTTTCCTCATGCCCCCCACTTTGTACCAAACACCCCCTGCTCTATTTTAGGCTGCTTGTGAGGGCCAAGCTGTTTTCTGCCGTTGCCCACAGCTCTTTGACAGAGCCCAAGCAACAAATTCCCCCTCTCCTAAATGCAAATAAATAAAAATAAATGATGGACAGTCTATCAAACCGATTAAGCCAGACACAGAGACAGCATCCCCAGCAGTCAAGTTCAGGGCCATCGTCTTGAGCACTCAGAATAAATGTCCAGGAGACATCTCCAAGCACTAACTCACTGCCTCAGGGTCAGGGGTTCAGCTCACACACAACATTTGGGGCAGGATAACAGATGCTCTTGAAAGGGTCCTTGCTGAAATCATGCTAAACCATCTTTATTTTTCTTCAGCCAATAATGCAAAGTCTTTAATCCCAGCTTGTGGACAGCCTAATTAAGCAGTGAGCAGAGAAGGTTGGATTCTTATCTGACAAATAATTGAAGCTTCCCACCCCCACCCAGCCCAAACCCAATCCCCTCTGGCAGCAGAGATCACTGTGAGCAGCACCCAGGTTATTACAGCTGGACACAAGGCATTTGTCATCCCTTGTCCACAGCCATGGATCATGCTGGATGTGGATGTGCCTGCCTGGAGCTCACAGATCCTGCTGCAGGTGACAGGGAGCTGCACAGGCAGCTTTTCCATTGGGATGATCCATTTCCAACCATTTTCTACTGAAAACCTGGCTTTGACTGAAAAGCTGGCTTTTCACTAAAGAAAAGATTGCCTTTTTCCACCAAAGAAAAGATTGGCTTTTCCCACAAAACCCCAGAATCATCAGAGGGAAACCAGTGACAAGCTGGACTTTCTTTTGTCAAAGAGGCAGCAAAATCCTGAACTAATAAGCTAGCAAAGATAAACTGCTCTGTTCTATCCCCAGGACTCCTAAAAAGCTTCACCTCCCATCCACTGCCTCTTACCTTTACACACCTATTGTGTCTTTGCAGTGAAAATAAAGGCAAGAAAAAGGCTCAGAATTGGGGTGGTGAGTATTGCAGTGAGAGACAAAAAAAGCACCACGAGGGCTCAGACTGGCTGCCCCTGCTGGGGCTGCCTGGTGGGGACAGAGCATCTCTCAGGATGATTTTTGAGCCAGGAAAGGAGAGTTTGGGGGCCAGCACAAAGCAGAGACTGCTCAGGAAATAGTGCATGTGGGACAGGGCTTGGAGCAGCCTGGGCTGGTGAAAGGAACTCTTGTCCATGGCAGGGGGATGAGATGAGCTCCTCCCAAGCCAAAGCAGTCTGGGGTGCCATGGTCTGCACTCCAAAGCCCTGTGATGCTCCCAGACAGGCACAGAGAACACCAACACTTGGGGTTTTGGCAGGAGGATTTCAGTGCCTTGCTTTATTTAACATTCAAACTCCTGCAGAGCAGAAAAACAATGTGCTTCCCCCCTCCTTGTTCCATTAGTTTCAAACAGACCCTGCAAATAGAAATATCTTTTTCCCCTGTCTGTCCTTTCCTTGGACTCTCTCTGCTCTCCTGTGTCCATTTCCAATCCTGCACTCTGCCAAGGCTCTTCTTGCTTTTCCCTAACAGCACTGATTGTTAATTCCAAAGATATGAAAAGCTTTTAAATAGAAAAACTTCCTCCAGTGGAAAGTGCCTGTGGCAGGGGGTGGAACGAGATGTTTTTGTGGGCTCTTCTAACCCAAACCATTCTGGGGTTCTGTGGAAATAAGGTTGAGGCCATTTTTACATGTGTTAGTGGATGTGAGACACATCTTTCCCCAAAAATGACTCCTCGGCAGCTCCCCAGCCACAGCCAGCCCTGACAAGGAGCGGCAGGACCATCACTGGGGGTCTGGGAGCACCCAGCCCCAGGAACACAACAGATCCAACACAAAAAGTGGAAAAGCCCTCTAAGATCACCAAATCCAACCATTCCCCCAGCACTAAACCATGTCCCCAAGGGTCACACCAAGGCATTTCTGAACATTTCCAGAGATGCTGACTCCACCACTGCCCTGGGCAGCCTTTTCCAGAGCTTGACCACCCTTTCAGTGAGGAATTTTTCCATCATATCCAATCTACACCTCTTCAATTCCATGCACTTGCAGGGGCACAACAAGTCTATTAAGTGCCACCAGAAATGCCAGTGGGATTTATGCACAGGCCAGCTGATGGTTCCCTGGAGATGCTGGTCCTTGGGAGCTCTGCCATCTCATGGCACTCCTTGGATGGGCTGGACAGCAGCCCTGCCTGCTGGGAGAGTTGCAATTAAGACAACATTGAACCAATCCAGGGACTAAAAGGGCCAGGATTGAACTCTGGGCAGCCAGTGAAACCCTTTGCCAGCGATTTGGCAGAAATGTGTGAGAGCAGCTCCATCCAAGAGGCACCAGATTTCCCTGGCATATGGGGTAAGCAATTTCTGCAAGGCTGTGCCTGATCCCAGCAAGCTGGGGATGCTTTTGTGCACCCAGGACTGGCTTTAAGAGGATGGTTCCCTTCTCTTTGCAGGCCCTGATGTGCTGAGGTAGCTTGAATTAATTACCACTTAATTAGCCAGGCACTGTGGGACCCTGGGAATGGACAGTTGGGATCACTGGAATCCCCCAGCACGATCCATCTGTCTCCCACACGGCGCAGCTGCCCCTTGGAGAGCCCCTGACACGCTGTGGAGCTGCCTTGCATGGCACATTTCATCCTGGGGACAGCCAGAGCTGCTCCTGATCAGTTCTGGTTCTGCTGCCCCTGGCCACAGACCCTGCAGCACTTGGGAATAAATCCCAGAGGAAGATTTCAATTCCATTTCATACCTTCATCCAAAAGCACTCCCTGCACTCCCCACTAACCCTGCACTGTGGCTCTGATCCCAAGTTAGTTTAATTCTCAGGGCAGAGGTTTGGGGTTGTGATTAAATGCCAAGGCCTGGACACAGCTGCTCTGGACTGAGGTCCCACCTGAGCCATGGATTCACTCCATGACCTCAGACAAATTCTCTTCCATCCTCAAAATGTGGTCCTGGTGCCTTGAACCAAGGGAATGAGGAGACATTTGAGAGGCACAGTGATAAGGGGGGTACCAAGATCCTGACAGACACTTTCACAGGGAGATCTGCAATTTTCTCCAGCCCAAAATTCAAAGCAATGATTCCTCAAATTGACATTTTCAGAGAGTTCAGGTTTTTGAGGAGGGCTGACAAGTAAAAATGTTGGAGATGGGGCTTGAAGTGATTTAGCAAATCTGAGCTACATTCAGAGAACACCTTCAGCTCATGAAATGAAAATATTTTCAACACCAGCATTCTTTATTGCAAGGGCAAAAAAAAGTTATCTACATTTTTTAGTCACTTAGAGATTTAAAAATAAACATTTTGTTTGCAGTATACTCCTGACAGCTCAACAGGAAACTTCACTTTGGTGAATATAAATCACATGTATTCAATATCCAACCAGAATAGACCACCAGCCTGCTGGGACCCTCTAGCAGGTACCAAACCAGAAAAAGCTGTAATTTCAGAGTGCTCTGTATTTTATCTCAACAAAGGTTTGTCACTAAGAGAGCTCCAGGAAAAACTGCCAGTGGGATACAGAGGCAGCACTTGCCCCTCCTCCTGCAAAGGATAGCAGTTAAAATAAAATAAAAAAAAGAGAACTTTGCCAATCTCCTCCATCCCAAAAAGCCCAGGCTGCAGGTGTGGGCACAGCTGGAAGCAGCACAGACACTGCTCAGCCCAGGAAAGCCTCTGAGCACAGATCAACACCGGGGAACACGAAATCCATTTGAAGCTGAAGATGGATGAGCAGAAAAGCTGTCCATGGACATCAATCCCTGTGCTCCCAGGATGCTGAGGAAAGGCACATTCTCAAACCAGATGTGATTTCCAGCTATGCAAATCACTAAGCTACAAACACGAATCTGAAGTGTTTCTTCTTAACCTATCAGAATTCCAGCTTCTTAGCACGCCAGTTTATGTATAAGCAATGCATATAGTGCATCTGTTCTAGCTAAAAAAATGCAAGCAATATTCTTCCCATATTTTTATTATGTCTAAAACTAAGTTTTTGGAGCCTTCATGGAGACTTGTTTATTAGACTTGTTCTCTACACTGATATCTAGGACTTTTGAGCTCTCACTGAAACTTGTTGATCTCTCTCTGAGGAACTCAGGCCTCTGTTTCAGACTCCAGCATCTCCCCCTCTTTTGAACCATACAGATTCCCTAATAACTTTATTACAGTAATTTCACGATTATAAGCTGCACCTTTTTCATTGAAGAATCCAGCCTACCCCAGTAGTGTGGCTAATCATCAGGTGCAGCTTATTTATGGACAAATCCCAGTGAAATGCCAACCTGGAAGTGAGAGCCGGTCAGGGAGGGCGCCTGGGGCTGCCTTTAAAGGCTTTGCCAGTCTATGAAAACTGTTTGCAACTTGAGCACCTGACACCAAACCCTGCGCTGGCATGATTCTGTTACTAACTTGTTACTTTGTCACACATGGATCCTTGCTAAAAAAAAAATAAATTAAAAACCTGAGGCTTATATATGGAAAATTCCCGTGGTCTACCTGGCTACCCAGATGTGCAGCTTATAATCAGGTGCAGCTTATAATTCTGAAATTACTGTAATCATTTATCAAATGCATTGGAGGAAGTAAAACACCGTGATTACCAATATTATGATAACTAAAATATATAAAACTATTTTCAAAAACTTTTTCACCCACGATGTTGAATTCCATCTATCAAGCACACCATACAACCTCACCCATTCTGTGGCTCATCACCTGCAGGCTGCTTGGCCTCTTTTCTCCTCCTGGGTGGCCCTGTGGCAGCAAAAGAGGCCATCCTTCTCACTAGGGTCTGGCATGGCATGTGAGGCAGCTGAGGAAAGGGAGCACTGTGGGAACCCAGGACATTGCCCTGGCTTCCTTGGATGCCTCGAGACCCGGGCCGGGGGCTCGGAGACCTTGGCACAATGCCCAAGACCCCTGTGGGTTCGATCTCAGTCCCTGGGAAAAGTTACCATCATTGTATGAAGAATCTAAACTTATAGAAAATAAGTAGAGTCTAAATTGGACTATTAGAAAGTAGAAAAGTGAATTTTTAAAATTGTTTGTAATAAGGGTCTGGGGACAAGACGGAGGATTTTGGGTGTGGCATGTCTTTCTTCTTCTTCAAGGTGTCCATCTTTTAGGTTAGGATGGCACTTTTGGATTGGTTTGGGAGAAAGCTGGACAGTGCAATGTAAGTGTCACATATTGGAAAGTGATTATAAATTATAGTTACGTAGTTTGTAGTATAAAAGATAAGACCTGCCCCGTGGGCAGAGAGAGTGCCTTCGGCTGACCTGCTGAACGGACTTCGGCTGGTCAGCACAGAAATTCCTGAGATAAGGAGGAATAAACAATCTTAGAAACCTCAGAAAATGACTTCAGCGTCTTTCTTTGGTGCCCGAGCTTGAAAACAAAGACCTTGGAACCATCACCTAATGTGCAGTGGTGATCTCTGGTCATAAATAGAGACACCACCATTCACACAGCACCACAGCTTCCTGTGCTGCTCCTGCCCCGCCCTGGCAGGATCTCCCTCATCTGGAGGGAAACTTGCTGCATTCATGTCTCCTTCATCTTCCTAAGCCATCAATCAGCGAGTCAATAATTGGTAAACATGCTCCAACTTTCAACTCTGGCTCCCTTGGAGGAACAGATCACCAGCAGCTACTTCAAAATCTGCTGGGCACCTCCCTCCCTGTTTCACATGTTTATCACTGTCAGTGAGCAGCTTCTAAAGCGTTTTTGCTGTGCCTTGAATTCGGTTGCTCCAAATTGTCTCTCAAGTATTGCATGTACGAGTTCAAAGCCTCGAGATGTTAACAGCAGCAACACATCCTGGCATCTTTCTGTAGTCTTACTGGGGAATTTTATTCCAAAGAACAGAAACTCTCTTTCTTAACAAGTTTTCCTTTGCTCCTGATGTGCAGCTTTACGCTCTGTCTCCTGACTGGGCTGGATCACTGGTCACGGAATCAAAGCCTGGTTCAGGCTCCTCCAAGCCCTCACTCTGCTGACACCACCAAGCAGCACAAATTGAGCTCTGGGGAAGCTGAAACGCTTTGGAGCTGTCAGCAGCCCCACAAACCACCAGCATTTTGCAGAAAGCCAAAGCTGGAAACCAGGCTGTACAAGGAGCCCCAAACAAAAGAGGGGTTCCACAAAAGGGGAGCCCACAGCGAAGAAAAGCTGCCCGCAGCCCTGCAGAGCTGTGCAGGGAGTCACTGCTGCCTGTGCAGGGTTCTCAGCTGGGAACACACCCCTGGGGCTTGCCAGGAGGGCCTGGGGACATCAGGCCCAGCAAGGAGGGGATGCTCCTGCTCTGGGCTCAGCTCCAGTCCTGGGGCAGTTTGGAGCACCTCAACACAAAATGTAAAAGTGTTAAAGAGCATCCAAAGTAGGGACATGGGCATGGGGAAGGATTTGGAGGGGAACAGAGCCTCCAAATCTCAGGAGGAGGAGCAGCTGGGGGCACTTGGTTTGTTCAGCTGGAGGGGATGAGGGCAGAGCTCAGCGGGGCTGCAGCTCTCATCTCTGGGACAGAGAATGCCTGGAGCTGTGTCAGAGCAGGTTTAGACTGGAGATCAGGGAAAGACTCTTCTCCTAGAGGATGCTGGGCACTGCCCAGGCTCCCCAGGGAATGTCCTGAGGCTGCCAGAGCTCCAGGAGCATTTGGACAGCGCTGCCAGGGATGTCAGGGGGTGTCTGTGCAGGCACAGGAGCTAGGCTGGATGATCCTGCAGGTCTCTTCCAGCTCAGGATATTCTGTGAATTCTGTCTCAGGACCTGCAAACTCACAGCTCCCAGTGGTCAGGACCCTTCTGCCACAGAGCTGTCTTTGCTGCAGCACAGAGTAAGACTGAGCTTATCCTTGAGGGCTGGAGTGGGGCACAGCCCAGCCTGGATGAGGAAAGTGTTATTTCCTCACAAAACTACAGAGAGGACTCTTCCCTCTCCAGTGCAGAAAAGCACTTCTGGATAATCAGGAATTCCCCCACCTGCACTTCCCTGTTTTCTGCTGCACTCCTTGTGAAATGACTCAGAATAACTAAAACCCTGTGAAGTTCCCAGGTAATTTTCATTTCGCTGTGATCCGACCATCTCCTCAGAGCAACGAGACCTCTCAGTGCCAAAATTTAACAACTGCAACAATTCTCCTTAACACCTCCTGCCAGCGATATTGTTCATCGCTGAATTGCTTCATTAATTCCAAGTCGATACAAGCAGCTTCCTTTTGTCAATCTCACTATATTAACATATAATTTCAATGTTTGGGACCATTTTCAGGCTTGGAAATGAGATTAGCGTCAAGTGACTAAAATAAGTTCTCAAGACTGGGCAAAATCACCAGCTCACAAAGGCTATAGATTGATCTTTGCAATGGTGAATGTAACAACCATTCCCAAATTACAAGTTTACCGTTACAGCACTCAATTTTTGAAAGCTGTTTGCTTTCAATATCTTGGTTTTTGTTTTCCCAGGAAATCAACACAGGCAGACTTCATGAAAATTGCAGCCCTGATTCCAGAGGGTTTCAAACACTTTGCTGGATGAGCCCGGGCGCATATCCCTGCTAATGGGATGTCAGGACTGGCTGTGCTGAAGGACATGAAGTGCAGGGAAGTTGGGAAATCCTCCCAGCGCTCCCTGTTCATGTCCCCTCACCATTCCAATTGCATGTGACATCATCAACCACCATTAATGAATGAGGCTTGTCACAGGAGATCTTTTCCTGCAGTAGGACTGGTCAGTGACAATCCCAGTGGAGCTCCAGCGGGGAGCAGGATGTGGCTGTGGGAGATTGATGGTTTTACCCTTTCCTTGGTGCTGCAATGGAGGCTCCCAGCAGGGGCAGGCTGGACACAAGCAGTAAAACACGAGTGACCCGTGGTGCACTGTGACATCAGACTGGACCCTGCCTGCTCTGTGAAGAGCCCAGATCCAAAGGGATCCATTCATCACCCCTGGCCAGGCAATTAATAGCAAGCACAGGTTGTCCTTGAGCACACATGAGGTTTTTCTCCACTTGAACATTCAAATTTCACCTGTGGTGCACCCCTGGGGTGAGGGGATTTTCACTGCACTCATGGTACAAGTCCTCCTTTGCACCTCCTCCCTTCCCCTGAAGTGTGCTGGGGAAATCTTTTTGGGTGGCATCACCTTGGGGACATCCCCAACCAACAGAGGAAGGTGTGAGAACATCCATCAGGGACCAACAACAGAACTCTCCTCAAGGGCTGGGTGAGCCACAAACACTGAAGCCAGAACTGCCATGCTTGTCTCAGGGAAACCTGAAAATGAGAGGAAGCAACTCACAGGGAATCAAAAAGAGGAGAGAGAAGGACTCTTGTAGTAAAACACAGATCAAAGGTGTGCAGCTGATGGAGCTGCTAAGGCTTGTTATGTCTGGAGGGAAATCAATGCCACTGAGCTCATGGGGAGTTTGGCTGGAATCTCTTGAAGTTTTACCCAAAGCTGAGCTCCACAGGTCAGCTGAGTCCAGTCCTCTCAGCTGTCAGTGAGAAGGTTTTAATTCCATGGCTGAGAAGGTGGGGAATGAGATCAACCCCTCCAAAGCAAGCTGGGCAGAAAGGAAGGCTCAGAGCCCCCTTGGCATGGGAAGAGAGAAGTGCTGAGTGCAAACCTCACACTACACGGGGAGAAGCTGCTGCTCCATCCCTGCAGATGTGTTTGGAGCCAGTGTCCACTGTCTCACCTCCTCGGGAGCTCCAGACACAGTCCACTGCTCCTTCTGTTCATAAAAACAAGCATCAAAAAGAACAAATCAATGCAATCTTGGGTGTTGTTTCCTCTGGAGCTCCCCTGACCCTGGCATTCTTTCTCTCCCAAGCCAACATTTATTTTTCAACATCCTGTATATGGTGATGGTTCTCTGCACTGTGTTCACCCCCTCCAGCCCTCACCCTGCCCTCCTTCACCCTCTCTAGAAGGTCCCAGGGGTGCAGCATCACGGTGCTGAGGCACCCCTGAGCAGGTTCAGCTACACATCCCCACCAAGAGAGGACCAGAAAGCTTTTTGTGACACCCAGCAAGCTGTTCTCAGCACCAGGTTGTGCAACCAACAAGGTTTGGGAAATAGGAACCTTCCTGTGACCATGTCAAAGGATCACAGAAAATCCTGAGCTGGAGAGACCATCCAATCCAGCCTCTGTCCTGCACAGACACCCCAACAATCCCACCCTGAGCTGCAGATTCCCACAGTTTGGTATTCCATTCATGCAGAGACATAGAGCACTGACCAGAGGATAAACAAGTCTATCTCAAACAGCTCAGATGGAGACAGGAAAAAGCTAAACCAGCAGAGAACATTTTCCCTGTGCTATTCCCAAAAGCTAAACCAGCACAGAACATTCTCCCTGTGCCACTCCCAAAAGCTAAACCAGCAGAGAACATTCTCCCTGTGCCATTCCCAAAAGCGAAACCAGCTCAGAACATTCTCCCTGTGCCATTCCCAAAACCAGGTGTGAGGGGCAGGTGAGATGGAGCCAGGCTGCTGCTCTCAGCCTGAGCCTCCTGCCAAGGTGTCTTTGTGCCTCTGGGAACACACATTAAGGATTCTCAGAGGGCAGGAGGGAGCCAAAGCAACACTTCCAGGCAGCCAGGAGGGTTCACAGAATATCCTGAGCTGGAGGGACTCACCAGGATCACCCAGTCCCACTGCTGTCCCTGCACAGACAGCCCCAAATCCCACCCTGAGCATCCCAAACTCTCCTGGAGCTCTGGCAGCCTCGGGGCTGTGCCCATTCCCTGGGGAGCCTGAGCAGTGCCCAGCAGCCTCTGGGGGAAGCAGAACCTTTCCCTGATCTCCAGCCTGAGCTGCCCTGGCTCCTGTCCCTGTCCCAGGGAGCAGAATTGGAGCTGCAGCCCCGCTGAGCTCTGCCCTCATCTCCCCCAGCTGAACAAACCAAGCGTCCTCAGCTGCTCCTCCAGGCACAGGGGAGAGGTCACTACAAGGAGAAGGAAGAACCTCCCCAGAAGAGAGGATGAGTTGATATTCTCCTCAGTCAGGCACGTCTGGAAACCTCCTTCACCCCTCGCTGGTGCCTGAGGCTGTTACGGCTCCGAGACTTTGGCTTTCATGTTGGAATGAAAATATCATGATGTACAAATTATTACTTTCTAATTAATTATGCAGAATAACGAAAGTGAACATGACTCCAGCATTATGACAGCTTTGAAATTTACCACTTTGTAAATTAATAAGTAATGAATCGGGCTTGCTGGGTATATGTTTAATATAAGAAAAGGTTACCTAAACAAAAAGGAAGGCTTCAGCTGATTTAGCCATAGGAGAACAAGAAGCAGCCTTAATTTTGTTGGCAAGGAGGAGAGAGGAAAATACACTTTTTGTACCCTTTTCAACTGAGAGATGCTGGCAGGGGTGTGATAATCCCATTCCACACAACTCCTGCACCCAAAACTGCCTCGGATTTCCCCAGACTTGGCAGAACCTGTGGCCTCGCTGCTGTGGAGCCAGGGCAGGGAAGGAGAGATGAGGAAATGTCTGCAAACAAGGTCTGTTTAAACCAGGCAGCCAAACTCAGGGAAGATTCTGGGGTCCACGAGAATTTTGCCCTGCCCTCAAGAATTCCAGTGCTCACCTATTCCACAGGCAGAGTGCCATGGGAGCCTCCCTAGCCAGCTCACCCTGGGCAGAGCTGGTCACTCAGCACCTTCCCGCCCACAAACCAGGCTCTGACACTGCCACCTCAGTCCTGAGCAACATTTTGGGCAGGTTTCAGAGGCAAACACCCATCCTTATGTGAGCTTTGCTGCTGAGCTCCTGCCACCCACCTCGGGAGGTCTTTTCAGGTGCCCATCCCCGGAGATGTCCAAGGAAAGCCTGGATGTGGCACTCAGTGCTCTGGGCAGGTGACAAAGTCAGGATCTGCCACCCACCCTGGGAGGTCTTTGCTTTGGTTCCCAGGCTGGGAAGCCAGCCAGGGCTTTTGGTATTCCTGGGTTGTTTCTGCTCTCATGGGCTGGGGACATGGCTCAGGACCCCAAGGGCCAGCTGAGCAAGGTCAGCCTCAGCTCTAAAGGCTCTTTCATTCTTCTCTTCCTTCCCAAGAAAGGGAAGGGGCCAAAGGAGCATCACCACTCCAGTGTCAGTTTGTGCCTCTGCACAGGTCTGCAACACCTAAACCTCCTCATACACTGCAATTCTTCCCTCCCTGCCAATTCCATTGACTGCCTGCAGCCTTTGAGTGTCATTTAAATCACTCCCCCGAAGTGCCAGGGCTGTGTCCAGAGCTGCAGCTGAGAGCTGACCTTGGCAGAGGGGCAGCACTAATCACACTAATTAGAGGCACATCCCTGCATGTCAGCCTGCTAACCAGGGGCCCACAGGACAGCTGTGGTGCAGGATGTCCTGTACTGACCATCAGCACAGGGATGGGCTTTTCCCAGCTCTTCCCACAGAATAAATCACACCGTGCATGCAACAAAACCCCAGCAGCCTGCCAGGACATGGCCCCAAAGAGCAAACCCTGCTCTGCTCCATCTGCTGAGCCAAGGCAATTCTGGAGCACTTGGCACACTGGACAGGCTCAAGAGAACTCCCAGAGCACCCAGAGGTTTTCCCTGGAGACAGATCACACCTTGAGAGAGGACAAGACAGGCTACATCCACCTGCTTTCCTGAGAGCAGAGCCACTGCCAGCCCTAAACACCACAAACATGCCCACAAGCCATGGAGCAAGCATCACGTTCCCTCCTGGAGAGAGCACAGACGTTTTTCTTCTGCACAGAGACAGGTTTCCAGGAGTCAGGAAAGGTTTAAGAGGCCTCTCTGCATGGTATTTTTCCAATCACTTCTTTTGTGTCAATCACTGCAAATTCAGCTAATTTTGGGAGGACAGAGGGGGAGAAAAATCTTAAGGAAAAATCACACCCAAGAAAGCAGGCTGGAGTGTAAAAATAGCTGCTGAGCTACTCCCTAATAGCCCCTGTGGTTGGGCAGAGGGTTCAGCCACTGACAAGGTGCTAAAGAGATGACGGGTGGCATCTCAGCACTTCTTAATGCCAACAGGTTTCAATGCAGACAGCTGAGCCTTCCCCCTCCTCCCAAAGGAACACACTTTTCCTGAAGCAGAGGGACTGGGATATTTGTGTGGGATCAGTCCATGCTGCACCAGCCTGTGGTTGGTTTGGCCCCCAGGTACAGACTGAAGGACCTGGAGAAGCCACGGCTTGGCAGGTGAAAAACAAAAATGCTTAAAACCTTAAAATAACACATAATGCTGTATATTTCAGAAATACATCTTTCCCTTCTCTGCTTCAACAAATCTTGCTCACAGAGCTGTGGCATTGAATTAACTCTGAATTCCAGTCCTGGAAATGATCCAGGCCGTGTTGGATGGGGCTTGGAGCAACCTGGGCAGGGACACTTCCCACTATCCCAGGCTGCTCCAAGCCCCATCCAGCCTGGTTTGGACACTTCCAGAGATCCTGGGGCAGCCACAGCTTCTCTGGGCATCCTTCCAGTCCTTCACCACTCTCCCAGACAGGAATTCCTTCCCAGTATCCCATCCACCCCTGCCCAGTTGCTGTGGGAAGCCATTCCCTGTGTCCTTGGGGTGGAACCAGCCCTGCAGCATCCACAGATAAGCCTCTCCTCCAGGGAATGTCCCTCTCTTCCCCAGAAACCTGCATTACACCCCTGTCCAGCCAGATCCAGGATGCAAATCCAAGCCCCCAGCATCCCCCTGGGATGTCCCTGTGCAGAAGGGCAAACCCCTGGTGTCCACACAGAGTTTGGATTTGGAGAGGCTGGCATTTCCCAGATGTGCCCACTGAAAGAGGCACATCAGCAACAGCCACACCATTATTGAGAAGGCAGAGATGAAGGGGTCTAAGTCTGGCTCCAGATCTGAAGAGCTGCACAGGTGAAGCCCCAGCAGAGTGCTGGGATCACCAGCTCCATGGGGAAAAGGTTTCCTTGTATTTTGACTGATACATTTGTGGATCCCAGAGGAACAGCCAGCAGGCTCTGGGTTCACTGCTCCCTACCCCAAAACCAGCTGAACCCCACTGGGAGCTGTTCCTCATTTTCTTCCCTTTCCAGCTCTATGAAACACTAGCAGGGATGTGATAATCCCACACAACTTCTGTCCTCAAAACTGACTCCGATTTCCCCAGACTTGGCTGCTCTCAGCTGAGCCTCCTGCCAAGATGTCTTTGTACTTCTGGGCCTGAACACACATTTAAATGTGTACTCACAGGGCAGGGGGAAGTCACTGCAACACTCCCAGCTTTTCCCTGTATTTTGGCTGATATGTTTCATGGCTCCCAGAGGGACACCAGAGGAACACAGCCAGCAGGTTGGATTTGTGGGCTCACCACTCCCTTCCCAAAACCCAGGTGAACCCCAATGCCTCACTGGGAGCTGTTCCTCACAGCAGCTGACGCTTGTTTGATTAATTCCCGTCTCTGCTTCTCTCAGCCAGGTGGAGAAAGTCAGCAGTGTCTGACAACAGGGGCAGTGTCTCATTTGGGTTGGGTCCTGCCCAGCAGCTGCTGCCCCAGCATGGGAGCTGGGGCGGGCAGATTGCAGGGATGAAGTGTCCGGGCAGGCGGCTGCACAGATCCGTGGGATTTAGGGATTACGGGGGAGGATTGTCAGAGTCGAGGAGGGATCAGTGTGAAGACTGAGTGTGAGAGCAGATGTTGGTGATTCCCCCCCTACACTGTCCCCTCCGAGCATTATCCACTCTCAGCATCAGAGATCTCCCCTCATCCCTTTTTTCATTTGCCAGCCCGGCTCTGAGGGAGCCAGCTGCCTTCCCCAAATCCACAGGCAAAAAGACTCAGTTAATATAAAAGATTAAAGGTGTCTATCTGGCTGTCTTCCCTTGTTTCTTCTGCTCTTTCTCCATGGCACAGGCTCCCTCCATCACTCCTAAAGATGTCCTTACCCCCAGCGTGAGCACTCAAAATCCCTGACCTGCACTCATCACCCTCTTTGCCCAGGGAACAGCAGCTCCTCAATACAGAAAAGTCTCCTCTTTTCCTGCTTTTAACCTTTCCTACCCCAAACCTTGCAACTTCCCCGTGACCACCAGTCCTTCAGCTCCTGCAGCAAGAACAGGAGACCCTCCATGCCTGACCTGTGCACCTGTTTACACAGAACAACAGATCCACAGCCCGATCACTCCCTGCAACACTGGCAGCACATAATGAGTCCCCAAGGCCTCTCCTCTAAGAGGCTGCAACAGCTCCCTAAAAAAGCCCCACTTGAGCAGCTTTCACAGCCTGACCTCTGTCCCTCCTTGCTGAGAGAGCCGTGGGTAATGAGCCAGCCCTGTGCAAAGGGCTGGGCTGAGCTGGAACATCCCAGTGCCATCCACGCAAGGGGCACTCCCCATTAGCCCAGGTACCCAAGGCTGGGATAAAAATAGACTCAGAAAATAGGGAGAGGGCACCAAAATAATTGTGCTGAGCAGCAGCAACATGAGAGTGACTCAGTGCCCCAGCAGTGCAGGATGAGCACAAAATGAGGGTGGAAGCAAAGGGGAACAATTCCCAACCAATCAGCTCCCTTCCAAAAAAATCCTGCGCATCAAAAGCTTCAGACAGCAGTGAAATATCAGCTGCTTCCCCCAGCCACTGTGCAAAGAAGGATCCAGCACTCACCTCACACCTGTGACAGGAGGGACAGCCAGCGCTATGTGAGGACAGGCCCTGGAGCTAAAGTCACAGCAGCACATAAAGCAACCAGACACAACTCACCAGTGAGAAAAAACGGAATAAAAAATAAAATTAAACCAACTAGGATGGCTACCACCAGATCCCATGGCTGAGCAGGTCCCTCCTGCTCAAGGATGACAATTTACGGGGGGAGGGAGGCCAGAAAAATGAGTAAATAACTCGATGCCTGCATTGCTTATACAGGAGAGAAGATTTAATAGACAGAGAGAGCAGAGTCTTATCAGCACAACTCACGCTCAGTAGTGCAAGGGAGGGCATCATACATTAGCTTGCTTTGACCTGCAGGGCCCTCAGTGGGAATTTTCTCCACCACACTGACATGATGTTGTTTAGATGCAATGCACATCTCGCCTGCATGGAAACATGCTGACACTTTGGAGGCTTTTGAATGCAGAGAAGGAGCGGGGAGAAAAAAAGATGTCTGGGTCAAAATGTTTCTCTAATGGTTATAGATTTAATTCCATGGTCTGGAGGGAAGAGTGAGAGAAGAGATTATTTTTTTTCCTCTCCCTATTTCCTTTTCAGAACATGAAAAAGAAATCCAAAAGCGTATTCCTGTTCTTCTCTGCTTTGCTTTTCTTCAGTTCTCTGGTTTGACTCTGGCTTTCTCTTCCCCTCCCACCTCCATCAGGACATACAAGATCCAGGGAAGATCTGGCCAAAACTGCTGACAATTTAGGTTGGATAAAACATTCCTGGGTTCCTCTAAAAAGGAGCAAATTAACATCAGATTTCTCAACACACAAGGCAAAATAAACAGGGAAATTGTTTGCCCAGCCATGTTGGTACTTTAAATTCTCCCAAAGAACTGGGTTGTATCCAGAGAGATAGAGATTAGGACATATTCTTTCAGCTGGAATTGCTTGTAGCCCCCTCAGATTTCCCACTTAGCTGTATTTAATCTCAAACACAACTCAGAGGACACCAGCACCCAAATTCAGGAGGGGAGCAGGATGAGGAGTAGCAGCAGGGGGCTCTTGGCCTTGGCTTTGGCTATGAAGATTAAAATTGTCACAGTGAGGAGAATTTATAGAGAGCACAGAACCACTGAGGTTGGAAAAAACCTTTGAGATCAGAGAGTCCAACCTGCACCAGCACCACCACATCAGCCACACCGTGGCACTAAATACCCTATCCAGTCTTTGCTTAAACCCCTCCAGGGACAGGGACTTCACCCCCTCTCTGGGAAGCCCATTCCAGTGTCTGATCATCCCTTCTCTAAAGAAATTCCAACCTAGACCCACCCTGGTGCACTTCAAGGTGATGTCCTCTCATCCTCTCAGTTCAGAGCACCCACCTGGCTGCCCCTCCTGTCAGGGAGCTGTGGAGAGTGAGAAGCCCCCTCTGAGCCTCCTTTTCTCCAGGCTGAGCCCCCCCAGCTCCCTCATCAGATGCCCGGGGACCTCTCCCCCCACATTCCCTGAGCTGGTGGATGCCAGCACCGGCACAGCCACCCCAGCTCTGCAGGCAGAGCAGGCAGCAGGTGCCTGGCACTGCCAGGGTTTGCAGCAGCCCAGAACTGCAAAAACAGCCACCTGGGAGCAGGAGAGCAGTGCCAGCTTTCCTGGGCACCAGGCTGCCTCGTTTGTCTCCATCAGGTACAAATGGGCTGTTCAACCTTTAAGCGCTTAATTAGTTTCCTTTTTGTTTTTAAAAGCAGCGCTTGGGTGCCACGCTGCTGTTCCCCTGCAAGGGGAGCAGGGAGTGATGGATGGGCTGGGCTGGGCACAACAGCCCGATCCTTCAGGCTCCCCAGGATCCTTCAGCCTCCCACCCCAGCTCCAGGAGCTGCCAGGGAGGAGCTGGGGGCGATCCAAAAGGTCGTGTAAATGCCCCAAGAACCAGACTCAGCCCTGCTGCTTCCCAGAGAAAGGAGTGGTGCCAGCCATCCTCAGCATCCCTCAGCTCCAGGACCATCCACACATGGCACATGTGTCACCTCCCTGCCCGAGCACAGCCCGGTGCACAGAGCACCACACAGGTCCCCATCCCTCCCTCCACCTCAGCTTCCTGCTCCAGCCCTTGGGATGCAGCTCCAAAAGAGAAATCTGCCTGTGCCAGCAAGGTGGACAGGAGCTAAGCAGAGACAAATCTGCTTCAGCTGGGGTCACGGCAGGTCAAAGAGATAAAAAAATGCATGTTGGAAAAGCCAGTGGCTGGATAGAGAATTGATCTGCTGCGCTGGCTCCAGGCTCCTGGGGAAGCTGGGGTGTGACTGCTCCGTGCCCAGGCATCGATTGCACAAGTGCTCACAGAGGCCTCAGTACCTGCATTGCTGCCCCCAGCCCCAGCACTAACAGTTGTTTTCTTTCCTGTTTAATTCCTCCTAACTCATTTCCAAGACATCCTCCTCCCTCCTTTCCTCACACTTTTCCTCCTAGATAAAAACAATATGTGCTGCTTTTTTTTTATTCCAGTGGGGTTCCAGCTAATAAAAAGATTTATAATTAAGCCAGTAGATTTCCTTTTGCTATGCTGTCCTGGATTATGAGAAAGTATATTTATATGCAATTATGAAATGAACAGTATTTCTTACCCAAGTGAAGCTTTAAAAGTCATTATGAATCCATTAACTCAGCAGACCTTACAAAAGGCCTTCTCTGCTCTGGATTTATTTTAATTTAAAGCAGATAGGAAACTTTCCCCCTCCTTATTTTTTATACCCATCTTTTCTGCAGTAGGGATGTGCAAAAATGAACAACATGCATCAAATTCAGTGGGAAGGCCACACCGTGGTGGACTCAGCACCATTTTGGGTCCTCCCAGAGTCTCTGCCCTGTATCTGAGTGCTCTGGGATCCCAAACTGGCAAAGAATCACGAAATGGTTTGGGTTGGGAGGCACCTTAAAGCTCATCCATCCCACCTCAGCCATGGGCAGAGACAACTCCCACTGTCCCAGGCTGCTCCAAGCCCTGTCCAACCTGGCTTGGACATTTCCAGAGATCCAGGGACAGCCACAGCAGCCTGGCTTGGACATTTCCAGGGATCCAGGGACAACCACAGCTTCTCTGGCCAATCTGCCACCTTGTACTCACACCTGGAAGATGCAGAATTTTACAGTCTCCCTTGGATGCCATCTTCTAAGTGCCAATCAATGCAAAACCAGCACACTGCCCCTTCCTGTGCCTCAGCATCACTCAGCACTTCTGGGAGCTCCTCTTCCCTTGCAGGGAAGGACTGAGGTGATGATCAGCAACCTCCTTGCTTGTTTTTTGCTTCCCTGCAAAGCCTCACCTGGAGATCCCCATGGAGCTCAGCCCACGCTGGAAGGGCCAGCAGACAAGAAATGAAGATTGGGAAAGTCAGAGAGGGAAACCTGCCCCAAACTCTGCTCAGAAAGCTGCTCCAGCACTGAAACCCAGCTGGGAAGAGGCACAAAAGCTTCAGTCAGGATGTGTGGTCACTGCTGTGGCTCTGCAGCAGGTGTGGGTGGCAGCAGCCCAGTGCTCCCAGACCAGGCTGGGGCATTCTGGCATCTCCCTGCATGGCTGGTGAGGGGAGCAGCAGCCTGCCCTCCCTCCTGCAGCTCCCAGCCCTCCTCAGCTCCCTCTCAGAGCAGCTGAGCAGCTTTTGCCTGCACAGGGGACATGATGCAGCCCTGGGCATGGGTTCCAGGAACTGGGGCATCCCAAGGACACTTTCTGCACCCCCAACAGATGAGGGGGCTCGTCATCCCAGTCTCTGGTGAAGTCCTCAGTGCCCAGGAGAAGGCTCCAGGGAGAGCTCAGAGCCCCTGCCAGGGCCTAAAGGGGCTCCAGGAGAGCTGGAGGGGGACTGGGGACAAGGGATGGAGGGACAGGACACAGGGAATGGCTCCCACTGCCAGAGGGCAGGGATGGAGGGGATATTGGACAGGAATTGTTCCCTGGGAGAGTGGGGAGGCCCTGGAATGGATTTCCCAGAGCAGCTGTGGCTGCCCCTGGATCCCTGGCAGTGTCCAAGATCAGGCTGGACACTGGGGCTTGGAGCAGCCTGGGACAGTGGAAGGTGTCCTGCCCATGGCAGGGGTGGAACAGGATGGGCTCTAAAGTCTCTTCTAGCTACTCAGTGATTCAATGACTCTCAAAAAGCCCCACCTGCCCCATCCATAGCCCAGCCTGACAGCAAGGGACCGCCTGCAGGATTTTAAACCACTCCTCAGGCAGAATGATGCCTCCACCCAGGCAAACATGCTCCAGTCCCAGCCATCCTTCAGCATTCCTTATCTCTACACGGGCTGAGGATGGCTCATTTTGCTCGCCTTAAGAGGAAATCCATCTCCAAGTCACCAAAGGAGCCTCAGCTACAATGGCCTTTTCATTAATGTGGTGGCAATAAAGCACAGCAGCATCCCCTGGCTGTCACGGGAAGGGAGCTGGGAGGAATATTAAAAGGGAATTTGCTGGCAAGTGGGTGCAGGGAGGAAGGAGAACCCTGTGGTGCTGCACAGCTCTGCCCCTCCACCACCCAGACTCCACCTGGAGAGGGCCACCAGTCCCTCATGTGCCACCAACCTTTTCTCAACTCCTGCTGAGCTCAAGGCAAGATCTGGGTGTTGACTGGGACCCCCCAGCAGACGTGAGGCTCTCTGGGTGCCACAACTATTCCCTGTCCCCTCGGACACCACCAGGTGCTGCAGCACTGGGCACCTCCAGCATGCAGAGCACCTGCCTGTCCCTGCTCTCCTGCCCAGCCCAGTGGGGCTGGGAGTGTTCTCAGCCCTCAGATGAGTTAAACCTCCCTGACGGGCTCGATCTGCCTCTGGTTCCCCGTGACGCTTTCACTTCCACTCGGCTCTGGCAGCGACAAACCTGCTGTGACACCTTGGCTGTGGCTCAGTCTCATTCTCCCCGTGTGAGCTGCTTCTCCCTGTCTCTTTGCCGTGCTCGGTGTGAGCTTTGCACTGACAAACCCATTTTGATCTCCTCCCCCTGTGCTCCCCCCTCCCTGCAACTCTATCTCTGCAATTCCTCCAGATGCAGCATGACTGCTTTATTTAATAAGAATAAAGGAGTACCCGTGCCCGGGGAGTTCTCTGCAAACCAAATGCTCTGGATTTAATCTAGAGAACACAGTCACACTTGGTTTCATTACACTTGCCCCCTTGGCCCATAACACTTGCTTTCTTAGCCATGGATTTTTCACTTCAGCTGGAGCAAAACTCTCCATGTGTCTTGCACCACGAGGAGCAGGGCTCTGAGCTGCTGCTCCCGGTTTAATCCCCGTTTGCAATTTACAGAAGCTTTGGCTAAGGGTGAAAGGTTCTGTGTTTCATTACACAGCCTCGCAGGGACCTCTGCTAACCTGCACTGTGCAGCACTTCTTGTCACAGCACAGCAGCTGCCCTGAAAAAAAAGTTCAGTGTCTGGGATAGATCCCCAGCTCCAGCAGCCATTCCCTGGGCCAGCTGCCTGCAGTAAGTCCATGAAGAGCTCCAAGAACAGCCCAGCTCACAGGTGTTCTGCCCACAGGCACGCCCAGTGTCCCCCACAACCAGCTCTGCTTTGCATCCCCCTTGAAGTGTTTCCAGACACACCAAATAATGATCCCCTGGAAGAGATTCTTGCACCTACTGCAGGGTTTTTTTACCTCCTGAAGCTCTCGGAGCACTTCAAAGGGATACAAGCTCTGCTGTGCTCATGCTGCAAAGGGGAAAGCTCCATCCAGGAGGCAAAGATGGAAAAGCACAGGCCCCAGGCCGGTGGGTGGGAACCAGCCCTCACTGCCTCCAGCACTCGATGTGTCTGCTCTTAACGCCCACCTAAGGAAAAGCTTTTCATCCCTTTCTGTGTCTGTGCCTCCAGAAGCACAGACCCTTCCTCTGATCAGAAAAAAAATCATCTCAGAGCACACGGTTGTGTTTAACAAAACAGCCTTCCTTTAGAAATTTACCTTATTGTACTGAAGTCCATCTCCTCAGAGATGCCTTTGTCACCTGTGAAACAGCACCAGCCAGCACCACTGGGACCTGAAATCCCTTTGGGAGGATCTGTGGTGCAGGCAATGCTTCCTTGAATCCTTCCCCTTTGCAGCTGGCCACTAACAAAACATGAGCACAGCTTGTTCAAAAATCAAAGCTGGAGGTCAAGAAGCTAAAAGCTCCGAATTTGACATTTCCTATCCCATTCACGGGATTTCAAAAGAGAACACCAGCTCGGAAATTATGCTATCAGCACCAGCTCCTGGCTCTCAGCTCTGGAAAATGCTGCTGTTCTCCTGTCACACCATCAGATATGTCAAGGAGCAGAGCCCAGTCCCTTTTGTTGCTGTGGGTTTTAAACGGGTTTGAGCAGCGCATGCAAGGAGAGGGGGCTGGAGTCGTGGATGCAGCAGGAAGGGCTTGGGAGCAGCAGCTGCTCCACAGCATTGGCTGCTGCTCTTGCTGTCCCAGGGCATGGATGGGAAACAGACCCTACAGCTCCAGGCACTGGGGAAAGGGAGCTGCTCCCAAACCCAGAGCAAGTCCCTCAAGAGCTGCAGGGCCACAGAGTCACACAACCCCCAGAAGGTTTTGCCTGGCAGGGACACTGAAGCCCATCCAGTTCAATCCCCCTGCCCTGCACAGGGACACCTTCCACTAGCCCAGGTTGCTCCAAGCCCATCCAGCCCAGCCTTGGAGACTCCCTGGTCCTGGAACCACAACCTCTCTGAATCCACAACATCCTTGGGCAACCTGTGCCAGAGCCTCAGCACCCTTACAGAGTAAAGGATTCCTTCCTTACACTGAATCAAAACCTTCCCTACCTCAGCAGGAATTCTGAGCCTTTGCCAAATTAGCCACAGCCTCTCCCAGCTCTAGGGCACCTCATTTAATACCTCAAACAGCTTTATTGCTTCAGAATGCTGAGTGATTCCCTGATTCCATAATCTTGGTGCCCACCTCTCCTCAGTTTCTGCACATAAAGCAGAGGAGTTCGAACCTCTCAGCCTAAAGCTTGAGCTTAAAATGGAGTTGGCACTTGGGTGGACACTTGCAGAGGAAATTTCAAAGTCTGTGTGTGTGTTCCTGAGCACTCCCTGTGAGCCCTGGGAGATTTGCTTCGGCAGATTTTCCTAGGCAGGCAACGGTGAGAACACAGGAGGCGGAAAGCACATCTTTAAATTTTCCCCAAGCTGTCTCCTGGACAGACAATCCCATTAAGTGAAGCAGAGGGACCTGAAGCTGTGTAAAAGCAACAAGGTGAATCTCCTTAGCGCAGAAGCCTGACAGATGAGAGCAAAATGCCGGATTTAACTCCGATGTAACACAACAGAGCGCATCGTGTCACCGGAGGGTGAAATGCAACCCCGGTCTGCAACCCGCTGCACACAACCAGGTGAGCTCCCAGCTGCCAGCAGAGATTTCATTCGGGCTTCCCTCTCCAAACAGAGCGACTTCATTTGGAGATAAGACAGTAAAATGAGACAGCTTTGAAGCAATATGCTCAAGGTCACCGAAGGAATTAATTGCAGAGCAAGAAGCAAACTCAAATCCAACCACGATGCACACTTAGCCCCAAAGCCACTCGTTATAAGACATGCCATTTATCAACATCTATCAAATTAGGCAGAGTACCATAAACCCAGGCTTGTGGAGCATTTTTTAAAATGGCAGGAGAGGAAATGCAGTTTCCCAGTTCTTAAGAGCGTGTAGTGGAGAAAAATACTGGTATAATAAAAGTATTTCAAAAGGCACCTCATGTACTATTTATCTACTACTCAACAGTCTCCCTAAATCTGAGCGCAACACGTTGGTAATGGGTATCTCAGACACATAATTTAAAGTGTTACTGAAATTTCTTCCATGCAGAAGATCAGCAGCTGAGATCAAAGGCTGACGCATCCAGTGACTCTGTCTGTGACAAAAGAGAGAGATTTCTAACAGTGAATTACAGTGTTAAACAAATTGAGCTCGTCTCCCCCAAGAACGCTTCTCTTGGCACTTAAGAGTACAAAGTTTGTTAGATAGGCCACTTGGAGAGAAATAACAGCCTGTCTGGGAGTGACTCATGGGAGGAATGCGCGGTGCTGGGAGGCTGGGGAGAGCAGAAATGCACCCAGGAATCAGCCACAAGGTCAGAAATTCGGGAGAACATCAAATTCTGGTAAACATCAATTGGAACAGGCTCCCCAAGGAGGAATGGGCACGGCCCCGAGGCTGCCAGAGCTCCAGAGGCCTTGGGACAACACTCTCAGGGACAGGGTGGGATTGCTGGGGGGTCTTGGCAGGGTGATCCTTGAGGGTCCCTTCCAGCTCAGGATATTCCATGATTCTGTGTCCCAGAGAAAGCCATAGAAACCATCTCTGCTCAGGCTCCCTGTCCTCACACCTGAAGACAGATCAACGCATCCCTCAAGGAACACAGTGAACACTAACACAGTGAAAACTTGGGGAAATAAAGGCAGAAACTACTGCACTCTGTGGGAAGCTGTGGGAATGCCCCATCTTCAGACACACTGCTATTCAGCCACCTGAGAGGACATCAGAGTGTTGCATCCTTCCTTCACCATTCCTCATGTGAGGAATCACATCCCTTTAATCCATTTAAAATAACCACCAGGTGGGTAATTTTAGAAGGAAGCTTCCCCCTGAGGGCCAGGATGAGCATCCTCCCAGTGCCTCCACACCAGGCATGGAGGCAGAGCTGGAACTTATCCTGCCTGGCTGGACATTCGTGGCCTCCAGCTGTTCATAAATAAATAAAACTGTAAATAAATAAGTAATTCCTGTAAATAAATATTAAAAAAAAGCTTCTCCCAAGCTCTCAGCGTGGGGATGGTGAGGAGAGCTGTGCAGGAGCATTCCCTCCAGTGGAGCTGAGTGTCCTGGCTCATTCCTGGCTCATTCCCTGGAGCCCCTCTGTTCCCTGCCTGCCCAGATGAGACTCCTCCTGGAGCTCTCCAGCCCAGGCTCTTCAAACAGGAGCTCTGTTTTTGTTGCAGGTTGCACGGAGTTTGGGAATTGCTTTTTCCTCCCCTCCCAGCTCCAAGTGTTTCATTTGTTTGATTTTGCTGAACCACAGGCATATTTGCACTAATGATACAAGGAATTCTTTGCTGGGTTTTCCCCATCAGCTTCCTGCCCTGAATATCAAATACTCAGGGCCATGCATCCACGCTCGCCACCTACATGGATGCTTGGATTCCTCCCATCACTGGGAGCAGGGAAGGCTTCCTTTCATTTGTTTTTCTTTACAGGATCACAAAGCAATTTCAGAGGTGTTCTCTGCAGGGAAAAATACCTTCAAAACATGATAAATAACCAGCAAAACAGCTCTGTCTTGGGTTTTTAGGGATGTTCCATGCAAACAGCAGGAATAGAGGAAATCCTGTGCCTCCCCACCACAGTGGGAACACACTAGACTTGTCTTTCTCCAGCTCCCACCTACTCCCAGGGTTTTATTTTTTCCACCTTCACCTGGCACAGGTGGAGGCTGGAACTGGCTAATATCTTTCTCACAGGCTTATGGGAGGACACCCAGTGAGAAAAGGCTCCCAAACAAGCCTCTGGCATGGCAAAGGGTGGAGGAAGAGAGAAAAACCCTCCTGCTGCTGGTCTCACACCTAGACATGGCAAGGCAGGGTCACTGCGTGCCCTGCACTGCAGTGAAGACAATGCCCGGGTCCTCCAACCCCACTGCTGCTTTCCAGCCCATTTGCAGCTGGAAATTGCTCCTGTTTTCCCTGCCTCTCCTCGTGTCCTGTCCCTCAGGTCCCACCCTCTCCCCCTCCCTGGCTGGATCCTTCTCTGGCGCTTCCCGTGTCCAATGTCAGAATCATTCCATCTGACAAAGTCTCTGCTCAGCTCATCTCCCCTGTCTCCTCGCATCTCTGTCAAGGCCCTTTCCACACATCTGAGCATTTTAGTGACATATGGTGCTGGGACACGGGGAGGGAGACAGAAAGCCAGCACCATCCACAGAAGGCATGGGGAGGTCCTGGAAGGCAGCTGGGTGGTGAAGGAGGCACCTGGAGGATGACCTTGGAGGAAGCTGGGGCAGCACAGTGCTCAGCTCTTCTCTCACCTCTCCTAGAATTTACCCAGAGAAAAAGGCACTTTTTGAGGGTTTCTCTTTTGAGAAAGGCTGAACCTGCTTTGCACCTGTCCTGGTTTGAAAAGACAGGTGTGTGCTAGGGAAAGCAGAGTCTTCCCTTGAAATAGAGAAAGTAAATTCTTCCCTCTGAATTAGTATAATTTTGAAATAAAGAGGGTCTCAGGAAAAGATATGGGGATATGAATAACAGTTCTTTACTTGCACGCATATATATAACAAGGCAAAAAAAACAACAACAACTATGGAATTAACAACAAACAGAACAGGAACCCAGTAACAGTTCTTTTGGCTGTGGAAACTTTTCCCCTGTGGGGCAGCACCTACACTGTGGCCACCAGAGCCTGTGGGGCCACCAGCCACACACAGAGGACAATCTGACTCTTCCTTAGCCCAGGAGGTGTTTCATTCTCTCTTGGATTTGACTCACACCCCCAGGCTGGGTTAGGGTCAGGCAGGCCACACACCCCCCACAGCCTGGCAGCATTTCATTCGTGTAGGAACCCAGCAAAGGCTGCAGCACAGCCACTCACACTGCCCCAGATGGGGGGGTCTGAACCTCATCCCCAAATCCAGAACCATCCCAACATCACCTCCAGCCCAGCAACCTTTTCCCCCCAGTGCTGCAGACTTAAGGGTACTTTTCTCAAAGCACAGTCTTAGCAGATCCCAAAGCTCCCAGACAGCTAAGAAGCCCCAAAAGTCCTTATAAGACAGGATATTCAGCAGAATCTTAGTGGATTTCTCCCTAGCTAATTACATTTTGTCTTCTTATAATCCTCCTGGTGTTTAATTCTCCTTCACCTGTCTTAAACTGGTGGGAGATGTGGCAGATGACGACAGTGGCTTGTGCTCCAGGCAAGAAAACAAAGTGATCTTAAAGGGACAAGAGAGACTCAGCCACCAAAGGCTAAAAAAAAAAAAATGGACCCAGATCCAACTTACTGCAGCAACCCCCAGCCTGGCAGCTCCAGGACAGAGGTGACAGCAACACCCACGTTTGAAACTCCTCGCCTCTTTGGGAGCTTTAATCCCATTGCAAGCCAGCTGAAGTTCAGCTCAAGTATTTTGGCAAATCCTATCTCTGGCAGATTAAGGAGAAAGCCAGCAGGGGCACAAATCCTTCACAGCACCAAGAACTTGCTGCAGAGTCCTTGAGACTTGGAACACCCTGGGCTGCTGGAAGTGCCCCTGCCCATGGCAGGAAGGAGATGAGCTTTGAGGTCCTTTCCAATCCAAACCAGTCTGGGATTTTAGGATTCTACGAGACCAGCAGGCTGCCTGGGGAACAAAGCATAGATGGGATGAATCTGGCACATATGCGTGGATTATGCTTTTTCAGCTTTATTCAGTGGCACTGCAGCATCTGGTGTTTATTCTCTATCCCTCACATATTCCTGGGGTTTGGGGAAGCTTCACAAGACTCTCCAAGTACAACAGCGACAAGCACACTCCCAGTCTGGCTCTCACATAAAACACTGCAACAGAGGGAAGCAAAGACAAACAGGTGCACAGTCAGTGTGGCACTAGGGACCAAGAGGAGATTGGTGAGGGAAACAAGTGGACTTCTCTTCTGAACATTGTATTTCATAATCTGCAACAAAGCCTTGAATGAAAATGAGGAACCACAAAAAAAGCACCTCAGTTCCCAGATGAAAAATGAGCCCCCAAAGCTATAGGCAAGAGGCTTGTGCTGCCTGGGTTCTTTGCTCTCTGCATTGTACTAAAAACAAATAAGTCAATAAGGAATGCCAGACAAAACAGTCATTTGTCAGCTGACATGAGGGAAGGATGAGGATACACTTCAGGAATTTATCAAGGAAATCTGTTTAGCTGTGCAACTTTTTTTTTTTAAGAAAGATGCTGAAGAGAAAGCAGCTTCCCAACTGAACCAGCTCAATGAATTATAGAAATACCCCCTTAACACCCAGCATTACCTGGCAGCCTATTTACTGTTTCTGCCAAGGCTGGAAAGCTGGTGGATCATGGCCAGTGCCTTCTGTCCTCGCCATTTCCAGTCAGCCTGGAAATGGCTGGAGCCTCCCAGTTGTACAGAGACTCTTCTAACACAAATATCTGCCTGCCTTCCTCTGGGGGGTGGGGGAGAGGGGAATATTTCCAGAGCCTGCTCTGTGCTGAACAAAGTTTGTTTGAACTGGGCTTAACTGCAACAAGAGCAGCATTAAGCCAACCTCAAGCACTTGTGAAAACACTCTGCTTTAAATAGTGCCTCTTCAAGCTCGAACGTCATGTAAAGCTCAAGAAGATTTTATGGGCCACCGAGAGCATCTAAAGCCTTGGCATGCCCAGCAAGCCCAGCTCTGCAGCAGCAGCACACAGGAGGTCTGAGGGGTGGCTGTGATGCCCCAGGAGCAGCACAGGGAGCCCTGCCCAGCCCCAAGCCACACAGCTTCCCAGCAAAGCAGGCTGGAAATCAGCCCTGCACCCCACTGAGCCTGACTTCTGCAGCTTTCCAGCCCTAAGGCAGCATCCAGACTGGCTCCTGAAGGGGATGATTCCTCAGCAGCCCCCTGCATGCTGCTCATTCCTGTCACCAGGGTCAAAAGCTGCACTGTTGGGCCAGGCAGCTACTCTGCATGCTCAAAATTCATTTCAGTCAAACACTCCTAAGACTTTTTACACATGAAGAAGCAGATGAAGGTGAGACAGAGCGGTGCTGTGCAGTACAGACAGAGCTTTATTTAATGAAGGTATATTTACTCAGAAGAGCTGAAGGGCTGCTTCTTCACAGCAGGTCAGGGGCTGCTATGCAAATGCTAATAAATATTTTGCACTTTTCAAGAATGCTTTACCCAAGTGCTCTAGAAGCGTGCACTGCACTAAACTTCCCAGGATGTGGAAGGAACGAGGGAGAGAACAGGATCAGACACTTTGTCCGTGACAGAAAGGCAGAAGCCTCTTGGGCTGAAAGCAGAGACATTTGACAGCACCAACAGCTTTCCCAGCTTCCCCATGGAAGCTTTTTTTTCCATCACTAACCTCACACTTGTGTGGCTGGCAGCTTTCTAGAAACAGCAGCTCAGAAAACAGACTCATCTGTGGTTCATTACTCCCAACAGATTTCATAAAGGATCCTGCCTGGTGCCTCAGCTGTTCCTAAGCCAGCTCAGCCTGCAGGATCTGGTGTGGTGCAGAACTGCAAAGCTTCTTATGAAACACCTCACACAGGACAAAAGCCATCACAGGGATGAGTTCATTGAGCCTGGAGAGATTGGGGCTTTATTAACTGGAGCTCCAAGAGGTCTCCTTGGGCTGGGCACAAAATGTGTGAAGGGGTTTGCTGATGAGTTCAACAGCTCTGAAAACCAGAGGCAGCTGAGAACAACTCCATGGAGAGGAGCAGCCTCTGCCCTGCAAGACAAACACCCAAGGGTGGTGCAGGCAGAGGGGCATCACAGAAAGCCTCAGGAGAAGCTGGCACTGAGGTCTCAGGCTCCTTGGGGAACTGTAAGATGCCATGACATTTATGGAAGCCCAAAGGAGCAGTTTTCCCTCCCTGTCCCTGCAGTTGCACCCAGCACCCTCTGCCAGAGGAGCCATCCTGGGCTGTGGATCCCCTGGGAGCCGGGGCTGTGCACAGCTGGGATCACACCACAGATTGTTTCACTTCTGAGACAATAAATCCAGACTGGTCCCCTCAGCTGAAGTCCCATCTCTGGAGGGGTCTGAGACACAGACACCAAATCCTGCTGCTGCTGGTGGAAGTGGCAACCCAGAGATAAAACCTGGAGAGCTGAAATGGGGAATTCCCACAGCAGCAGAACCCGAGCTACGTGGAGCCAGCATCGCTGTACTTCCAAGATACCAACTTATTCTGAAATCAATACTGAGATTATTGATCCAGGAAGGAAATATAGACTGGTGAGGAAGCCTGGTCAATAGTAACCCCAGTGGGTAATAAGTTTTAATGGAGATCAGGAAAAATTCCAATCTGAATTTTGTGCTGGGGTGAAACTCTGCAAGCACTGATTTTCTCTGGAGCAAGGCAGAGACTCCTCACTGATATCTGCTGGTATTTTCAGTGACCAGCTTGGCTGCCAAGGTCTGGGAATGCACATCACTGCTGAAAGAATGAAAAGAGAAACCCCATTAGTTGCTCCCAGCGATCTGTCTGGCAGAGGACGAGCTGCTAATGCCGACTGCCTTGAAAATCAGAGCAAGAAATTCAACCTGCACAGTCAAGGCCTGAGTCAGGCATGTAACTCAGTGATGGCAGCAGTTCAAGCACTTAAACTGTCTTTTGAAACCACAGTAAAATCCTGCTGTCCCATCTCTCTTGGAAATGGACTCCACTGAAAGTCAAGGCCCTGAAAGGCAAGAACACAACAGCAACAAAAAAAACCATCCCGAACCAGCTCTGCTTGACTGAGGCTGGGAGGACTACAGCAATTTCTCTTCACTTGTCAGGAAATCTCATAGGCTGCATAAAAATACAAAAAGGGGTTTAAGTTGCCATGAGGGCATCCTCAGTACTGGGGCAGAGGCCGAGGAGAGACTCCACACCACAATTATGATGGGGAGAAGATAAAGTCTTAACTCCAATATTTTGGAAGCAGCAAAATCCCACCTTCAGGGAAGTATTTCTGGGTGCTGCAGGTCCACACACGTGGCAGGAGCACCATCCTGCAGCTCCGGGGGATAAAGAACCCATTCTGCACTTCACAAACAACAGCTCTGACCTCTATTCACAGGTTTCTAAGCAGCCATTGCCTAAACTCCACCTTTATTCCCCAGTCAATACCTGCAAAACAGCTTTAGAAGAACAAACAGCTCCTCCTGGCCTTTTGAAAAGACTCAGGCAGGCCAATACTGCCGTGGGATGGATGAGGTAACCCCAAGGCTGCAGAGAGAGGTGGGAAGGGAGGTTTGGAGAGCAGGGTTTTCCTCGGAGCAATGCTGGCATAGAGGCTAAAGGCTGCCAGCACCCAGGGAAGCAACTGGCAGAGTCTGACAGCCCTGCAGGAGGATAATTGGGCAGACAGTGCTGTGCAGACGAACTAAAGTGTTTACTGGCTTTAATATTTAATTGTGTCAAATGAAGAGAGAGGAGCTGGGGAATCGGAGCTGCAGAGAGAGGCACGTGCGTGCCGGGGGCTCCGCTCCTGCTGAGCCGAGTCAGGCACCCAAATGAGCCAAAGCACCGAGCCCAGCAGCACTGGGTGGGATGGAATGAGCCCAGAGTTCTCTCCCTGGCACAGGAAGGAGTGCTCCAGTTTGGGAGAACACAGTGTGGAGGGAGCGCAGGGAAAGGGAAAGGCACTGCATGCAACAGCTGTGAAAAAGAACATGGGAAATCCATTTCCACGGGCTCCACCCATCCTCATGGATAAGGAAACTGCTGGCATCCACATCCCAACATAAAATCACTCAGAGGTGGGAGCCACCTGAGAAGGGCTTGCCCAAAACAACCACAGGGAAGGCACTGCTCCTGTGCAGGATGGCTTTTCTCATTAGGTGTTGGAAGGTGAGCAGGGAGGTGAAGTCACCATCTCTGCATGTGGCCCTTGGGGATATGGTTATGGGTGATTTGGTGGTGCTGGGGATTCAGTGACTGTGAGATCTCTTCCAGCCTTGATGACTCTGGGATACACAGAGGTGCCTTGTGCTGCCACTGCTCTGTTCAAAGGCCCAGAGGGAAGGATTCAGGGCTCCTGCACCCTGAAAATCTCAGCAGTTCACCCACTGGTCCTGCTGCCTCTGCTCATGCAGGAAAGGGCTTTGCACCACTTCTTCCTTTGGGATGGAGGCTGGGAAAGCACAATTGCTGTCAGACACTCAGCCCTTCCTATTCCTTTCCCAAATGACACCAAATCAGCTGCAAACAGGCCTCTGGAAAGCCCTGCATCCCAGCAGGGAAAAGCCTGGACTACTGTGTCACGAAACCCACTGCTTGTGTTCTCTCTCTGCCTTTGGCCAAAGCCAGTGTGGAAATTCAAAGGAAGGCTGGCTCCATAAATATTGCAGTGTGAACAACACAGGGCCTTTGCTGGATTATCACTGCTAAAAGGAGCTGCAAAGCATCCAGCTCCAGGAATGAAAGATGCTAATGGAGCGTTCCCAGCGGACACCAGGGCTGTAGATTACGGGGAGCTGCTCTCACATCCTGCAGAATGTGCAGATTTAAATAACGCTCCCCTTTCACACGGAATAAATCTCAGCCCTGGCCGCAAACAAGCGCAGCTCAGGCCCTCGCTGACCCATTCCAAGGGGCAGATGGCTTGTGGGAGATACAGTGATGGATGGAACACCTGGAATTTGTGTCCACTGTCCCAAACACTCTCTGAGATGAAGGCTGTGCCAAGCCTGCATGTGCATCTCTCTACCCACAGCACTCTTCAAACACACAAAAAAAGGGTTAAGACAGATTTTTCTCTCCAACCTTTTAATTAAGCCATTAGTCTCTTCCCCCTTAACCCAGGAATGAGAGGCCTGTCTTCACAGGAGCAAATGATTTCCCCAGAGTAATGAAGATGCATTATCATACAGAAAAAAATCATTAGTTGCTATGTCCAGAACAATGCAATTGCTCAATTACTGCACTAAAACAGATCACAGCCTCCCCAGCGCTCCACGTGCAAACTTGGAGGAGCTGCATCCAAATGGATGTCCCCAGAAAAACAGCAGGAGAAGACCTGGACCACTACAAAGGTCCTCCCTGAATGATTTCCCAACCAGACCTTTACTCACTTCACATTTTAGACACCACAGCAGCAGGTCCCAGCAGAATTTTCCCCAAGTGCTTTCCAGCGAAGGAGTTGGGATGTTGGGAGGGGGAGTTTCCCTTGGCACTGAGAAGGTCTCAGTTACCCTGGTAGAGATTCACCAGGAAACACTCAACACTTTGAGGGAGCTGGAAGTGAAGCAGTCAGCAGGGATTTGGGAACCCTGCTCAGCACCAGTCACATCCCCATTTGGGATGAGGAAGGATCAACACCAGGGACTGCCAGCTGGGTTTGGGAAGGGACCCATAAGCATCATCCAGTCTAAATCCTGCTCCTGCCCAGACATTCCAACAACCCCACCCTGTGCCTTGGAGTTGTCCAAAGGTTCCTGGAGCTCTGGGAGCCTCAGGGCAGTGCCCAGTGCCTGGCACCCTCTGGGGGAAGAGCCTTTTCCCTACATCCAGCCTAACCCCCTCCAAAGCTCTAGGCCAGCTGCAAAACACTGCTCACCCCCAACTTATCTCCTGAGGATGATCCAGCCCCCAGTTTCCCGTCTTCACCACCCCCAGGATGATTAAGAGTAGGATTTAGTCACCTAACCAGGGCCCATTATTCCTTCAAATGGATAATTTCGGTCCTTCTCTCACCTACTGAGATACCCATTAAAAATGACTCATTAACTCTTCCCCCTGCATCTTTGGCACAATAATTCCAGCACAGATGTGGGTCAAGCAAAGCTGTTCATGAGCTCCCATCAAACCCATTTGGCCTGAAAGGGGAGGAGTGGGTGTCAAAATTAAAGTGGTTTATTTAGACATTTTCTCCTCTTCATGAAGCATTTAGACTTTTTTCCCCTCCCAAGGCATCTCTGAAGTGGATTTACTTTAAAAAAAGGTTTTTAAGGTCTGAACAAAAGAACATATCTAATGAAATACTTTATTTGACCTGAAACAAATATTTTTGGTCATATTTTTGCTTAACCCAATACAGCATTTCTCTTCAATTTTTCAGTTCAGACAGACAAGGGCAAAAAGAAAAAAAATATCAATTTTAGAGTTGCAAACAGCCCATTCTGTATCAGTTGTCACAGAGACTGCAGCTTATGTTAATATTAAAGTACTGCTTTAGCAATTTATGAACATTATCTGGAAAGCGAAGGCACAAATTAGCAGAATGAAGGAAGTTACCCAAGTTAATGCATTTTTGGCACTAATATCCTTCTATTGTTCAACTCATCTGAAAGAGCTACAGGTCTGCAGTGACAAACCAGGGTGAGCTCGATGGTTAACTCAGCTCAGAGATGATCCCAGGAGGGTTTGCACCCATTGGAGGACAAGGCACACAGTGCTGGGATGGTTTGGTTTGGAAGGGACCTTAAAGCTCATCCAGTTCCACCCCCTGTCATGGACAGGGACACCTTCCACTATCCCAGGGTGCTCCAAGCCCCATCCAACCTGGCCTTGGATACAGACAGCACCCACCCATCTCTTTTGTCTTGAGCAATTAAAAGCTAAGGGAGCTGCCCAGCCAGCTTTCTTAGCATGATAACAGGAAAAATTTCTCCACAGAGGGAAAAAGTAAAATACCCCCAACATGTGTGCTCCAACTGCTCTCAGTCATTTGATTACGAGCTTCATGTTTGTTGCTGCGCAACGTAAAACAGAAATTGTTTTCAGATCCCTTCAATACTCAAGGTTCATCTATAAGGCGCACCGGATTATAAAGCGCACTTCGGGTTTTGATCAAATTTTAGGATTTTAAGTGTGCCTGATAGTCGTGAAAATATGGTAGTTTGGAGAATTGACCTCCAGGAGTGTGTGGTGTGGCTGCCAGGGGGGCTGTTTCCCGCCAGGGCTGGTGCTGAGCTCCAGGGCAGCAGCAGTTTGCAGGAGGAGGATCCCAGCGCTGCATGCAGTGCTTGCTTTAGTTAAATGCAAACCAGCAATCTCTGCCTTCACATGTGACAATTGCCATGCGATTTCTGTCTCATTAAGCTCTGAAATGTAAAACAAATGGGATTTATGTGGCTGCTGCTTGGCATTCGCTCGTACGGAGTCAAGTCTTGCCTTCAGTGGCTTTTCAGTCTTATCACTGTCTTATCTCGTTTGGCTTCTGAGCCAACAAGTACCTGGTGCTTTCCCACCTCAGGCTGAAACAGAACAGACAGACCAGGGGCAGGTTTAGCAAACAAATCCTCCTGTTTTCCCCCCAGGTTGCTATACCAGCTCTCATGGATGTCATATGAGCCTTCCATGCCTCAGTTCCCCCCACATTCCACTGTCAGATTCACTGGGCTCATTCAAATTCCAGCCCACCAATCCAGTATGTTTATTTACAGCACTGTGCATGGAATAACAAGCTCTGAAACGCAGCTCTTTGTAAGGCTGGCAGGAGAAAAGCTACAAGCAACATTTGGGAGGTATTTTGGAGAGCATGGACCATCAGTGAAGCGCTTTCCCACACACAAACCAGGAAAAAAACCAAAAGGCTGCTTACAGAGCATTTGATTCCAGCAATCATTCCCAGAGGTACATGGAGTACTGCAAAGTCAGTCTTTGGGGTGATTTCAGTGGTGCCACTGGTACCAGGCTGATCAATGCTCAGGACATGAAGCTTTATGACCATGCATATCCAAGGGCCATGACTCTGATTCTTTCCTTCCAACCTCAAAGATCAGCCATCCACCAATGCTCCACAGACTGACAGCACCAGCAAGGATGGTCTGAGATCCAGAGCACCTACAGCAGCACGACTGGTCACTGGGTGTCCTGGACATGTCACAGAATCACAATTGGAAAGCTCTTTAAGATCATCAAGCCCTACAGGCATCCAGTCCAACAGGATTCACTTAAAGCACATAATTTGGGATGCCTCATCCCTGGAAAGTGTTCAGGGGCAGCTTAGACAGGGCTCAGAGCAACCTGGTCTAGTGAAAGGTGTCCCTGCCTGTGGCAGGGAGTACAGCTGGTTGGGGGCTTTATGGTCTCTTCCAAATCAAACCATTCTGGGATTGCCTAGAAAACTGCTGGAGAACACCAGCTTCCACTTTGGGCAGCCCAGATGAATGCTGAATTTTGCCAAGAGCAAATCAGTTTTGGGACTCAAGTAGCAACCTTGAAAGGTGTGACATTTATTCAAACTATCAAGCAAATGCCCAAACCACCATGAATTAGGCACCCAGAAGCGGGACATCACCATGCTCTGGCTGCTGTTGGCTCCTCCAGCCTTGCCCAAGGAGCCAGAAGCAGGACAAGGATCCAAAGCCAGCTCCACACACCCTGCTGCCCCAAGGCCACCTTCCCAACCCACAGAATATTGTCACCTCAGGCACCAAACACCCTGCGAGCAGCAGAGCGAGCGTGCGAGGAATTGCAATGCCAGAGGCACAAAGCAGCACGGAGAGGATGGATTTTGGAGCGCCTGGAAAACTGCGGAGAAACACAACAGCAAGGAGCAGGTTTCTATGGGAAGCACAAAACCAGGTGTTGTTCAGCAAAGCCCCGCTCTGCATGCTCAGGAGGAGAGCCTTGGACAAAAGCAAGAGCTCCCACTGATGCCATTGTCGAGCTCGTAGAGCTGAGATTTCTCTGGAAGAAAAGCAGCCCCGTGACAATTATTTATCGCCACAAAAACATCTTCCTCCTCAGCTTTTGTTGGTGCAACACAGACCACGTGTAGCTCCAGCCAGGGAGAGAAAAGCTACCAACAGGATCAAGGAAGGCTGAGATTAATCTGGTTTAACATAGATAAAAAAGCAACTTGAGCAATCAGTTTTAAAATTAATATTAAAGTTGTAAGTCACCTTTGACTATATTAAAATACAAACTGGAGCACACAATAAGCCCCAAATAAGCCCCACTGGCACTCAGAACAGCTCCCTTATCAACCTCGAACATCCTCTGTAAAATAATAACTGGAAGCCAGACTGCTCTGAGAGAAACTCCCTCTCCTGGGGCAGAGCAATGTGACCCAATTCCTGCTGCCATTTCAGGAGCCCTGGCTGGGCCAGTGTTCCCTGTGCCAGCAAGGAACTCAGCTGCAGCAAGAGTCAGCTGGGAGCGAAAGCTGGCACGGAAAGGCTGAGCACCAAGCTGTGCTCTGGGTGTGTCTGCTGGGGCACAGCACAAATGGACTCAATGCTGCAACTCAGAGGCTTTGGTGTCTTTCTCCCCTCCCAGTAATGCTATGGAGTTTTGGGATCTGGTTTTCTCCCAGCCCTTGGCTTCTCCTTCTCAACATTCCCAAACTTTCTTCACTGTTGCTTTGCAGAGAGGCTCCTGTTGAGGGAGCACAGCGTGGGTGGAGCAGGGCAGCACCAAGGGAAGCTGGGGATTGATGGGCCCTGTGCAGCATCCCTTGGTGCACAAGGACACCAGAAGTAACAGCCCCATAACAGCCCCAGCAAGGGGCGTCTCAGGCAGCAGAGACCATCAGGAAGAGGGTCACAACCACTGTCCCTATCTCAGTGACAGGGCAGGTGATGCTTCCCCATCTCTCCCGCCCTTGGAGATTTGGCTGGGAAGGCTCTGCAAGGAGGAAAAGACAAAAGCCCAGCTTGGAAGGTCCTCTGCAGACCACAGTCATCTCCAGAGACCCCCAGTGAAGCTGATTTTAGCTGACTAAGGCTGAGCTCTGCTCCAGCACAACCTAAGAGAGAGAAGGAACACAGGGAGCTGTGGGCAGCACCCCAAAGTCACGGAGAGGACGGGGACACGCTCTGGTCATTCTGCCCCATGGACCTCTGCAGTCACCATCGAGTGGCTCATGCTGGCTGCACCCAGCTCTAGCACAGAAATGCTTCACCCACACCCAGTTAACACCAGGATTAGCTAAACAGGCATCTCTGAGTAGTTAAGAGAGCTGAAACTGTTGATCTCCACACAGGTTGAGCAAGGCTGAGCCAAGGCTGCTGGAGCAGAGCCCACCAGCCTCACCTGCTCATTCACAGAAGACAGGTGGGTCTTGGGACAAGACTGAGGCTCCTCGTGCTGCCACAGAGCTCTGTCACCAGAAGAGCTGCATGAGCTGCTACCCAGCACACGGCTGCCTGCTTCAGAGGGCTCCAAATAAATAAATAAAGCCACTGCCTCATTAGCATGCAAATGTATTCAAGCCCCATTTCAATTTGAATTCTATGCATACGATCAGAGTGCAAAATGCAAATTATACAAATGCACCCATAGGAAGAAACAAGCAGGAACTCTGCACAAAAGGATTAGGGCCAGGCTACTTCCCTCAGAAGATTCCAGCGCTGGGGGGGGCTCTTGTTGGGGAGGATCCTTTAATGGCCACCAGTCACGCTGCACTGAGCTTTGTTACAAACATTTGGAAAAGCATCCTGACTCTGGCTCTGGAGAAAAGAAACTGGCTCAGGGAAAGGAGGGGAGGGCGGACAAAAAGACACCAAGAGGTGCTGTAGTCTCAGCAAGTGTCCCCAAGGGATCAGCCTGAGAGAGCAAAGGTGTCCCCGTGCTCCTCCAGCAGCTGAAAGGCAGTGTTAGCCAGGGAAATGGGGCAGGGAAGCCAGGAAGGGGCAGCAAGGGGAATCTCAAGCAGCAGAAACCATCAGGGAGAGGGTCACAACCACTGTCCCCATCTCAGTGACAAGGGAGGTGATGCTTCCCCATCTCTCCCGCCCTTGGAGATTTGGCTGGGAAGGTGTGGGAGAAAAGACAAAAGCCCAGCTTGGAAGGTCCTCTACAGACCAAGGCCAGCTCAAGAGACCCCCAGTGAAGCTGATTTTAGCTGAGTAAGGCTGAGCTCTGCTCCAGCACAAGCCCCAGGCCCTCTGTCCAGGCGGTGAGGGAGATCCTGCTCCCAGGGACACACCAAGGCCGGGCACAGCAGGTGGGAGGCTGTGCATGTTCATCTCTCCCTCCTACGTGTGCGAAATGCTCAACCCACCATTATCGTATTACATTTTCATTTTAAAGTAAATATCTGTTTTCAATTAGTACTTACCGTGAGGGGCATGCATCACTGAGAACACTTATTTCTCTTCCTTTCATTATTAGATTAGAAGTCGCTCAAGTTTAACCACATTTAGCAGCGGCAGACACCCAACTGCTCTGCAGACACTAATCCTCTCCCCACCTCCACCCCCACAAAGGTCCCAATCCAGCTGCTGCAGCCTCCCTGCCAAGGCTCCAAATCAAGGTGTGACATGAGCCTGGAGCAGCCCTGGCCAACCTTCCCAAGCCCATGCACCCACTCCCTGCAATCCTCCCTCCAGGCTGCTAAATTCCCAATGCTTTTCCTTCATGTCACTAAATCTGACCCTCTGGCCTTGTCATCTGTGTAGAACAAGGGTCACATGAACTATCCCAAGCTTACACGAAGTGAATAAAGCCTGGAGCACAGCTGCCTCGAATATCACAAATACAACTAGAAGCACAGGGGGAATCAACCATGTCTGGTGCTCCACCTGCTCGTTTAGTCCTGGGTTAGCACTTGGCCACCCAATATCCTTCCCAAGACTCCCACTCCTGATTCATCCCCAATAAGGAAAGCCTTCCTGCAGTGGGATCACCCAGTATCCTTCCCACAGCTGCCACTCCTGATTCATCCCCAATAAGGAAAGCCTTCCAGCAATGGGATCACCCAGTATCCTTTCCACATCTCCCACTCCTGATTTATCCCCAGTAAGGAAAGCCCTTCCTGCAGTGGGATCACCCAGTATCCTTCCCAAGTCTCCCACTCCTGATTATTCCCCAACAAGGAAAGCCCCTGTTCCCAGTAGGATCACTCAGTATCCTTCCCACATCTCCCACTCCTGATTCATCCCCAGTAAGGAAAGCCCTTCCTGCAGTGGTATCACCCAGTCTTTCCCTAGTCTCTCACTCCTGATTGTTCCCCAATAAAGACAGCCCTTCCTGCAGTGGAATCACCCAGTCTTTCCCTAGTCTCCCACTCCTGATTGTTCCCCAGGGAGAAAAGCCCCTCCTGCAGTGAGATCATCCCAGGCACTGCCTGCTCAGCCCTGGGCGAGAGCACTCTAAGCATAATAGTACTATTATACCTTGCTCATTATGCCTCGTTTTTATTACCTGGCCTCATTAAGTTAAGAAGCCTCTGCAATTTAACTGCATCTCTTGGTCTCCGCACGGGGGCTCCAGCTGTGCCTCTCGTCAATCACTTTATTAAAAACACAGGACAAAAATTACAATTATCCCCATTACTGCCCATCAATCTCTTCAATTGCCTCTTATGTCCCTTCTTTACCTGCTCAATTCACCAGTGCCAGGCTGATATCATTGGCACCTTCAGAGTCTTTCCATGCTGCCAATAATTAGGGGCTGATTTTAAGGTGCTTTCAGAGCTGAGCAAGTGAGGCAGATGCTGGCACACGATGGCCTCGTGGTACAGAGCAGAACAGGCAATAAAAGCACGCAACCAGACCAAGAGAAATAAACTGTGTTAGACAATAAAACCTAATTTTATCAAACCCAACACAAGATGCTTTACAGACACACAGATCAGATTAACACTGGTTTAGAATTCAATATACTGTGACAAATTGGGGCGTTCAGAGAGCCACCACGGTGGCTCACTGGCCAGGCCAAAGGCAGGAAGAGACCTGAAATCCATTTCCAAGCCCCAGAGGAAAACCAGCAATCAGCAGACAAATGAGCAGTTTCCCCTTCATCCACCACTGGGATACTCACCATCCTTTGTGCAAAAAACCTTTCCTAAACTCCATGTTAAAATTTCAGATATCAAAACATGGTATTTTGCCAAGGCTACTTCCAAGTCTCCAGTCCCTAACTATTGGATGTTTCCTGCTCTACAAATTTCAAAAGTTCAACTTTTCTTCCTGATTTTGAACAAGATGCTCCCACAGGGACAACAACTCCAATCTGCTCGAGTCAGCAGAAACTTGCAGGGGTTAAGAGCAGTACACAGATTTCTGCCTAGCCCTGGGAGAAAGCCAAACCACAGGGAGAAACCTCCCTGCTGCAGGAAAAAATCACTGTGCTGGATGAAAGGTTTGCTACAACCCCTCCTGCCAAGGTATCACCAAGGGTCACAAACCCTTTGGCATTTGCTTGTGGTCCTTCTCCTCGGGATGTTTCATCTTGCCCCCTCTCCTCCACAGGGAAAAGCACTTTTCCTTTAGCACTCCCCCTCCTGATTTGCTTCCACCACAGAAAGAGTGAAAAGAGCCAATCTGGGGAGCCTACAGGAAGCTGCACAGAGATGCTGCCCAAGTGTAGCAGACAGCAGCTTGTTGCAGTCAGGAAGGGAGGCAGGTGAGAGGCAGCAGTTCTTTCAAGGTACAGCATCCTCAGGAGCAGGTCAGCACGGAATCACAGCAATCTGAACACCCTGGAATGCTCTGGCTGCTGCCTTTCAGCCAGCCTGCTTGCTGAGAGCGAGCTTTGAGGGCTTTAAAGGGTGCCGTGTTCCCCAGTTTATCACAAGTGTCCATCTTAAACTAACATTATCATTTTAAGCATGACTGGAGCAAGAGGAATCTTCAGCAGGCGCTCCTGCTGCAGGAGAGAGACACAGAGACAGAGGAGACCCCTCAAACTCACAACCCCATGCAGACCCCGACACAGGCAGCCCAGGAGCTGTGTGCTGCCATCAGCGCAGATCTGTCACCAGGGACGCGTACACTGCTCCAGGCTTGACAGAAAAGACATTTCTGCCCTGCCATGAAATTCCTCCTGTTGCCCTTTCCAGTGTTACAGCTCCACTCAGCTCCTCTCTGACACCCCAGTGGAGGGGACTGATACTCTCCAGGGGGTGGCAGGTGACAGGGGGTGGCAGGTGACAGGGACAGCCACCTCCTCCCAAAATGCTCCCTACAGCCACTGCCAGGCCAAACACACCCAGCAGGGAGGGAAAGAGCAGCCATGGGGTGACACCCACCCCAACATCCAAACCATGAAAACAAAGCCTGCACGCTACAAGAATGCCCAGAAAATTTTCCCCCTCACCAAAACAAGAGCCGGTGACCGTGGTCAGAATGTGAGGCTGGAATCATGGTGGCCAGGATGTGGGGCTGGACTGGGACAACTTTAAGCATGCAGAGGCTGTGCAGGGCTGCTGAGGCTGGCCAAGCTGCACACAGAACAGGGCTCAGGCACAAAAAGGTGAGGGACAGCAGGGCTGAAGATGTTCCCCCTGGTCGCTGGTGGGGAAGCTCCTGAGCAGGTCAGACCACCAGTGTTGTCCCCCAGGTACAGAGAAGACCCTGTCTTGTTCCCTGGCAATTCCCATTATTAGAAGGGCAAATAAAAGCAATCACAAGAAATCTGCCATCAGTAAATCAAGCTTCAGCTTAGACAGAAGGAGTTAATTTACAGCCACTCCAAGCTTTGATATCTTAAACCTTTTCAGTGTCTGGACAAGATGAGGAATAAGCACAGACAGTGTCAGACTCTGTGATCGGGAGGACAAAACGCTGCAAACAGCTGTGCCTAATTTTAGCATCTGTTGGTTCTGTTTCTCCAGCACTTGTGGAGGGTGGGGGGTGGCCCCGTCACTCCTGGCTTATTAAAGACACAGCCAGAAGGAAAAGAGGCGAGTGTTGAATCACACTCCGGGGATTAGCTCGTGGGAGAGAGCAAGGAACAGCACAGCACCACTGACCAGGCATGGCACAGAGCTGCTCACGGAGCTAGTGAACCCCTCATGTACATTTACCACTGTGGGGACACAAAACTGGGTCAGACAGCCCCACATCCCCCTCCCTCAGCCGGACCCTTCCTGCCCATGGAGCACCCACACTCGATGTGCTCCCAGGCAGGGTCACCTCAGGCTCCTCCTGGACATGTGTGCCACCCCTGGGGGGGCAACTCCAGGACTCAAATCACCCCTCCATTCCGAGGGAACGGCCTCAGCGAGCCCCAGAGCTCTGGGCGGTGCTGTCAGCATTCCCTCAGAGCTGGAGCCCGCGGGTCACCTTGGCCCTCGGCAGGCCCGTGCCACGGGCAGGTGGGAGCGCAGCGCTGGCTCCATGCGAGCGCGGCTGCTGCCACCGCCAGGCTGAACCGGAGCACTGAGGGGAAACCTGAGCGCTCCGCCAGGTGACCCGCTCTGGAGACAGCGCCGGGCATCGCTGCCCTGTGCATCCCCTCCCCATCTGGCTTACGGGGACACCCCTGCGTGCTCCAGCAGCTCCTCCAGGGCTGGAATAGCGCAGCCTCGGGAAACCTGCGGCTGCTGGGCAGGGTGGGATGCTCGGCTCAGGTGCCCTGGAGCAGCCAGGGCCGGTCATTAAACACACACACTCTGCAGGAACCAGGGCTCGCAGGGCGGAGGCAGCCGCAGACATCGCAGGAGCTGATAAGGCTCATCTGAGTGATAACGATTTTGTCTCCGGTTATTTTTGTGCAGCTGGGAACAAGTGGCTGCAGTCAGCGCCTTGCCAGCTGGGGAGAGAGCAGCGGCTTTGCATGGTCGGGGATGGAAACACAGCCAGCTCAACCCCCACCACGCTCCCTGGGTTTTTCTTCTCGCTGGCAGAACTTGTCACGGGCTGACCAAGACAGCACCAAGTGACATCTCAGGGTGACAGGTGAAGATGCAAAGCGAGGAGTGGTGAAGAACAAGGTTTTTCTGCAGACACAGCTCGAGGGGAAGATTCAAGCCTCAGCTGCCTCAGCAACATCTCCATTTGCTGGCTGGGTTTAAATCCCTTTAGAGAAGCCAGAGGCTTTCCTGTAGGGCAGAGAGAAACTCTCCCCCAAGACCAGAGGTGAGCATCTCCCTGCAGCACCTGCAGGCCCCACAGCGCTGCCAGCATGGGCCAGTGTCACCCTTTCCTCACGAGCTGCATCTCTGTAGCTTTGGCAAGCCTCGAGTTGGAGATGAACCAGGGCTTGCAGTTCCTCACAAAGCTGAGCCTCATCCTTGGCCTCACTAGTTTACTGGGAAAGGCAGAGGCAGATCCAGCTGAGCTCTGGTCACCTGGGCAGATCTGAAGGAGGGGCCTTCTCCTCCTGAGCCAGCAACCTCACCAGATCCAGCCAATATTGGCCAAACTGTGTTTTCATCTTTGGTTTGCAGCCAGCACCAAAGGAAGAGCAGGCCTGGTTGTCCAAAATGAAACTCCATGCATCTCTTTTTACTCTGTGCCATAGAATTAAAATGGTTTGGGTTGGAAGGGAACTTGAAATGCATCTCATTCCACCCTCTGCCATGGGCAGAGATGGCATTCACTATCCAGATTGCTCAGGGTCTTGGACACTCCCAGGGATAGGGCACAGCTCCTGTGTGCCAGACCCTCACCATCCCTCAAAGATCTCCTCCCATCATCAGCTACCCCTGCTCTAAGGAGCTCTGCACCCGTCTCCACATCCCTTTCTGATCCAGAGGCTTTGGATCCATCCAAAGCAGCTCCTTCCATCCTGCTTTTTCCAGAGCCTCTCAAAATCCCTGCTGTTGTTCCTGCCGTGCTGGCCATTATGCAAGTTCGGCTGTCTTAACTCGCTGCTGAGCATACAAGTGGGGCTGACATTTATTTAATCCTCATAGTAATGTTGACTGTGTACTTACTGAAACACCTCATGCTTATGGAAGACATTTGTTTCCAAGCAGCTTATGCTAAATTGCAGTGATATAAAGGAAACACTTATCCAATATTGACATTCACTGACTGGCAGCAGACTGCTTGAATACTCATTTATGCCAGGGGTGGGAGGGGGACGAGACAACAGGCACCTGAGAGGGATTCAGGGCCCTCCTTTTGACCTTTTAATGAAGTTAGGTGATTTTAGGTTAAAGACAACCTGCCCAAAATGCAAGTGGAACTCCAAACCCCATGACTTCTCCCACTCACTTCCTGCTTATGTTGGACCCACAGCACAAATATTGATCCCTCATCCATGGGGAAGCTTGAGGAAGCTCATCCCTTCCACCATCGGGGCATATTTCACCTGTCATTTGCAGGGCTCCTCTTGCCTTCAGTGTGTGTCATGCTGGGCAGAGCTCCTCAGAAAAAAAAAAAACAAAAACAAAACAAAACAAAACAAAAAACATTATTGAACATTTTCTCCATTTCTATTTCCCTTCCCATAACTTAGGGCTTGCTCACCCAGAAGGCTCCTGAAACATCCAGCTGTAGGTGCTGCCACATCCTGCCAGCCCCAGCCCAGCCAGGCAGGGGTTCACCACTGCCTTTTCCTTGCGTCATATTGAGCATGACATCCCCAGATCCCAGAACATAAATCCAGCAGCCCTTAGGAGGTGAAATCGCCACCACATGACCACACACACACACACGTGAAACCTGCGCGGTAATTCTACCCAACGCAAAGGAATTGGAAACAAAAGACAGCATCTATTATCAGAGTTGAAAGTCTGACAGTGCTTGCATCAATGGTTAATGAGCAGCAGTTATGGCAAAGCCCTCAAAAACCAATTACATCCTGCTCCACCCTAAATGCAGCAGACCAAAAGCTGCTGTAGCTTCTGTTGCGAGTGGGGGCGTTGAATGAACACATTAAGACAAGATCTTATCCCCAAGTTAGCATCCGAATTTAACAATGCCAGTGTTCCACCTCCCACTTCTCCAGCACGTGACACCAGCCGAGGCAGGACGCCCAGAGCCCATCGCTCACAGGCACTAAAAGCACATTTAGATTTTAAGCTGTTTAATGCAAGTCGGTGAAAGGAAGAGCCATGTAACAGCCAAGTGACCTCCAGCTCCTCCTGCTCCACTTTGGAGGCTGCTGCTGCCACCAGGGAAAGGCAAACACTTGAGTGTGGGTCTTGCCAGCGAGGCAATGAATAAACAGCTCGGCTACACTCAAAGGGCATATTGAACCAGGACATCTGTTAGGCCACCGGTTCCAAGACCAAATCCCAGCATTTCCTCTGTCCTACCACAAGGCACAATTCAGAAATGGATACTTTCCTCTTCCCCCTTCCAGCAGGCTGGAGTACAGATGTGCCATGAGGTGCAGTGAAGTGGAGGAATGGAAATCCCAGGATCCTGCTGCTCAACCTTCGCCTGGAAAGAGGAGCACGGCTTTTAAACTTCATTTCTCCCCAGCCAAGAAATCCTGCACATCTCCTGGCATGTTTGAAATGAGTACTGGGTTCCCACATCCCTGCAAAATCCAGGCCATGTGCCAGCCCTGAAGGCACGGCAGACCGCCTTGAGACCTCTGAGCTCCACCAAACGCCTTAAATCTCAGCAAATAAGAGACTGATTTACAACCAATTTGTTTCACTACCTATTGATTTATAAAATAAGCTTGTACATGGTCACTGTGGCTGTGTCACTATCTTTGGCCAGAGTTAGCTCTCAATGAAGCCAAAGGAAAGACTCGTATTGCTCCTGAACAGAAGATAGATTAGGGCCTTCAGCAATTGTTGGTATAAATTTGCTGGGTTTAAAGTAAATAAATAAATAAATAGAAGCTGTTTAATCCTACTGGAAAGATTCTGGAAGTGATGTAAAGCCAATTCTCCAGGAGCATTTCCATAAAGCCCCCCTGCACCCAGCGTGCTGAGGAGCTGAGAGCACTGTACAAACTCGCAAAGCCGATCATTAAATCAGAGGTTTGGAGCAGCCACACTCTCCATCACAGACTGCTCACAGGAAGAAAACAGTTTATTCAAAGCCCTTGATCCTCAGCCAACTCACAACCTAAGGGACACATTGGCCTCTCCCCCCTTTATTTACAGCTACAAAAGAAAGAAGAGCATGGAGCTGTTTTATCCCAACGTTTGCAGTCCGACTACAGAGCGGCTAGAGCTGGTGACACGCGGTGCTGGGAACCTGTCAGGGATTTCTAGGCACGTTCAGACTCCAGTTGGTGTCCCCTAAACCAACAGGAAAGCACAGAAATAATCAACATCAGCCCGAGATGTGCTGTGCATAAACTGCCAGGGCACCTCTGCTTAACCTTGGAAGGGGGAGGCTGCTGGGGATGCAGCTTTAGCTCCAAGGAGGAACTTCAGCCGGTCTCCCCTCCCTCTGGCACAGAGCACCTGAGCAAAACCCCAGCTCCTCCCTCCTGTGCTTTTCCAAGAGCTGAAACCCTGCAAAAAAGCTGATTTGAGCAAAGTCATCGGTGGTCCTCACGTGGCTCTCACTGCAGGAGGTGCAGATGGGAGATGGGAAACCCAAATTGTGTTAAAACACGCATTGGAGGAGGCAATTCTGCACCATTCCTTTGGGACAGCACAGACTGGCCAACACCAGTTTTAACTTGAGCCTTTTTTCAGTCTCCTTCCCATGCAGTCCAGTTGTGAACGCATTGTCCCTGCCAAGCCTGCACCTTTCCACCAGCAGCACCTCACAAAGCACTTTCCAAACCATCTCTGTCTTCTACTCCACCGTTTTCAGCTCACAGAACCACAAAACCACCCCTGAGGTGCAACTTCTTTGGCTTCAGGAGCTCTTCCTCATCATCATTTGTAAAGCTTACTCCTCGTACTTCCCAAACAGCTCCCAGTGCTGACATTCACCTGCTGGCTTTAGGGAACAGCCTGGCACACTGCCCTTGCAAAGCTGCCCTGCTCTCCACATAGCACAGGAATTAACATGGAAGAGGGGCCACAACCCCAGATTTCCAGGTTTTTCATTAACAGACTCGTGGTTGTCAGAGACAGAAACTCCCCAAGTACTCCAGCTCTTGCACACACTCCCATCACCCACTAACCACCCCCAAGGTGTGAAAATCCCCATCTCTTGGTCCTAACCAGTGTTGGTGGGTGCAACTGGCACGGTTTCTCTCATCAGCATCATTTCACCCTTCTCCACCTGGGGGCTGCTGCTGAGCCAGTGGGAAGTTGAGCCACTGCTGCTGCTAACAGCCCCTCTGACAGAAGATTGTAAAGCATTTGCTTCCAGGGAGGAACCAAGTGAACTGTGAAGGAGAAAAACATACCCTGCAACACCCAGAGAGCTCAGTATTCATCACCCCGAGGGAAAGCAAACATGCCTTTGGAAAGAGAGCCCCAGACAGGCAGAAATCTTCCCATCCAAGGTAAATTTAAGATGCTGCCAAATCCATCTACTCCAGGCCAGTGAGGGGAGGAGGTGGCTGCAGATGCATCTTCAGTGGTGCTCCTCCCCACAGCCCCAGCTCCCACACTGAGACACCTTCCCCAGTTGTTTCCAGCCTCCCCTAGTTTGGCTGGCACTGCAGCAGGGGAGGGACAGGTGAATTATTCCCCAGGCAGATTGATGGCAGCAGCAATTCCTTCCCACCAAGGGTACCACACATCCCATTGTACTGGATAATCCCAGTTGTGCTGGGACTTTCTCTGACCCTGACAGCTTTGAGGGGTGGAAGAGTGAGTGGTACCAAGGAAAAACCAGCCTTGGAGCACTGACCTATCAACTCTCAGAAAGGGCCAGCACAGGCTGCTTCAGACTATTTGTGAGAGGGAAAGGCAGAGGATGGTCCAGGGAAGGCAGTTTGTCCGCTGGGGCAGCTCCTTCTCCCTCCCACATGCAGCACGGCCCCAGACAGGAGAAAAAGCAGCTTCCTCCTCCTGCAAGCTCCACTGGAAGCCAAAGTTCCAGCCTGCATGGGCTGCAGGAACAGCAGGATGTCAGGATATCACCAGGCTGACCATGAAATACAAACCCAAGGGCACAGGTGTGCAAATCCCATGATGGAAAATGTCCTTTTGCAGTGGTTTGGGATAAGGAAATTTTTTATTTTTTTTTTAAAGCAGTGTCCGGACCAGAGATCCTAAGCAGGGTTTTCAGCAGGGGTGATCCTTCCAGCCCTGCTGCCCTTGGCTCAGGGGAATTTAATTATGGCAAATCCCTTCAAGCCACTTTGGCAAGAAAACACAGCCCTGCCTGCCCCTTGCCCACAGAAAGGAGCTCCTGAAACTCCTGAAGGGCAGAGCCAAGTGTTTTTAGTTGTCCCTTGAAGTAAGTTTTGGACCACCAGCTCCTCCTGAGCTAGGCAAGGCTGCCCCATGTGTGCCCACACAGCATCCAATCCCCACCTTAGGGACACCTTGGTCACAGCCAGCGAGTGCCACCACACCTGGACACATCTGCACACACCACAGCAGCTGCTCAAAGGGAGGCAAACACAACACATGTTGGAAAATCAGCTTTAGCACCTCCATCCAGGCCTTTCCTCCCCCAGCAGCATGTGGCTGAAGGAATCCTGTGCATTAAATCCTCTCAGGGATCCTTTGCACTGTTTCACTCCAAAGGGAAGAGCCACGGTGCTGCTGACAGCGGCTTTGTAGCGCACGGAGAGCAGCAACTCCACAGCAACGCTCCTGGCTCACCCTGTGGGAGAAAACAGCCGAAAAAACGCTCTGCAAGGCACTCTCTGTGCCTCCTAACCCGGCATGAATAAGCAGGTACCAGATGCAAGATCCTGCTGGAAGAGGCAGGAGACAAATCAGCTGAGCTCAGGCAGCAGAGGCGAGGAGCCGCCGTGGCTTCCCAACGCGAGCGCTATTAAAAAGTGCATTAGCCCACATTAAAATCATGGCTGCAGAAGGAAGGAGCGGGGAGAGAACCCAACAAATCCCGCCTGGATCCCGCTCACAAACTTCTCCAGCCCCGCTAGCAAAGTGCCATTTGACCTGCAGGGACTGGCAGGGTCCGTGGAGCAGGGAGGGATGCGGGAAGGCCGGGAGCAGCTCCCAAATTGCTGCTGTGCCCGGCCCCGCCGCTGCCCTGCTGTACCAGGGAGAGTTCAGATTTGTTCAGCCAGAAACCCACACGGAGGACACAGTGGGTTTCTTTTGTGCGGCAGCAAAGGCAAATGCAAACACAGCTTTCTCCCCGAAGGAGTATTAGTACAAGCAGAGAGCGAGGGGGAGAGAAAAGGCGAAGGGAGGACAGTGGCTGAGCCCAACATCGCATCCGAGCGCGGCAAAAGAAGAGGGAAAGAGAACCAGGAGCACAGACACCACAGGCACGGCGTCCCTGCTCGGGGAATAGGGTGAAACCCAGCATATGGTGGGGGATGTTCAGCACTAATGACTGGCTGAGCAAAAAAAACAGCTGCCCGTGGAGAAGCACTGCACTCTCCAAAAGTTTTATCCTTCATTTAATCAACAGATGGACTAGCTGCGTGGGTTTGGGGTTTTTTTATCCCTTTTTTTTTTTTTTCCCAAGCATCCCCAAGCCGTACCCTCACAAAAGCTGGCGTGGGGACCACGGCGGCGTGACACAGATGGGATTTGACACCGGCGTTGGGAGGGGATGAGCAGCACAGAGGCGAAGCCGGGGTCTGGCTGCAGCTCAGCGTCCTCCACAGGTGACAGACAGCCCAGGGAGCGGGCACACAGCGGCATGTCACACACAGCTTCCCAAAACGCACCCGCTTCCCAAATCCTTCCTTTTTTTTTTTTTTCATTTTTTTTTTTTTTTTTTTTTTTTTTTTTTTTTTTTTTTGCGTGGGAATCAAGCAGGTTGTAAAGTTGCGGGGTGAATTCCTGCGGATTCCCACGCTGCTGCCCTCGCTGCGGGGAGGTGGGATGGGAGGTGGGATGGGGCGGTGACACCCCCGCGGGGTGCCCAATTCCCCCGGGCTGCCTGCCGTGACAGCAACTCTCCTTCCTGGCACCCCCGCGGCGAGAATCGCTCCCTTCCCCGGCTCCAGAGCCGCAGGCTCCTGTCCCCGGGCTGGAGCCGCTGCCGCCAGCCCGAGCGGCTCCTCCGCCGCCGAAACTGAGCATCCATCGCCTCCTGCACCGGGGGGAGCGCCGGGAGGCGATAGGGGCCATGGGGGGGCTGTTGCTGAACCAAGCCGTGTTTACACACAAACACGATCCAATTAACCAAGCTGGAACAGAAAGCGCTCATTTGCATACTAAAGATTCCCCCCCTTATTTTTAAAGGGAATAAAGGCAAGCTGCCTCGGCAGGGATAACTCTGCAATCCTCCCTCTCTCCCCCGCAAAACCCGCACCCCACCCCGAACCGGGGACCCCCCCTCCCCAGCCCCGGGCTCCTCCCGTCCGCCCCGCTCGGAAAGTGCGGGGTCCTACCGTGGCTGAGCAGGAGGGAGCCGAGCAGCAGGAGGAGGAGGTCAGCCTGGAAAGCGCTCATTCCTCAGGGTGGGCTCGGCGCCGGGCTCGGGGCTCCGCTGCCGCTGCCGGCGGGGGCTTCAGGCCGCCGCCCGCCGGCTCCGCTCCATCGCCGCCCCCCCAGCTCCTCCCCCGGCAGCGCTGCCTTCACTGGCGGAGCCTCGGCGGCGCAGCCCGGCTTTTGGAGAGGGGGGGGGAAGGGGAGGGAGGCAAAGTGCCGGGGAAAGGGGGAGTAACTTGCGCGGGGAGGAAGCTTCGCGCATCGCCCCCTCCCCAAGGCTCTGCGCACCGAGGGGGGCTGCGGGCAGGTGCTGGGGCTGCTCCTGCCTCTGCTGTGCGGGATGCTCGCCCCCCTCCCGGCACCTAAAGCAGGAGCGCAAACACCTGCGAGGCTCTGCCCGCCCCAGCTGCCAATTGAAGGTGGTGGGGTCGCTGCCCCATCGGTCAGGGCACCCCTGGACCCCTCCTCACCGCCCTGCGGGGTGCTCCGTGCCTCCCCCGGGGGGGCAGAGCCTCACCCTGAAATATCCCCCAAAATCTCGGGAAGAGAAGGGTTGTGTGTTGTGGTCCCCCCCCGGAGATAAATTATATCCAACACCCTCCCACAGGTCCAGAGGGAGCTGGAAAAGGGGACCCCACTGAAGACCCCCAGAGCTGCACCCTCGTTTCCTTCAGCGGGGGGTGCAGCAGCTTTTCACACCTCCATAAAAACATGTGTTGGTGCTGGGAGTAAAAAAATGAAAATACCCTCTCCCCCCAAAATAAAGTTTTGTCTGTAAGGAGGGGACCCTGTGCAAGCACTTCCTGCTGTCATTTAGCAGGATTGACACAAGGGACAAAAGGGCCTTTCCTCTCCTTTAATCACCATTTTTACCCTTTTGGCTCTTTGGGGTTTTTTTGCCTTTTTAAATTTCATTTTCAAGCAGCAGAAGTTTGGGTGGGGGTAGAGCAGAAGTGCCCAAAAATCCAACCCAAGCAATAGAATCATTTTTTACCATTACACTTCATGTGGCTACTGTTGCCAGAGCCTCTCATCACCAGTCTGAGGGGCATGTGGGGATGGCTGAGGCAATTATTAAACAAAAATGAGAAAGTAATTACAACTGTGGACTCTAATTACTGCGAGGTGAGTTTGAAAATAAGGCTGCACAGCTCTCCCTGCTGTTGTGGGGCTTCCTGCTTACCTTGGTGGGACCATGGCTAAATCATGGTTGAACCAGGGCTACCAGCCCTGCTCTGGCTAAAAAAGGATAACTTTCCAAAATCCACTTGTGCTAACAAGCTAAACTGGTGCCGGTGGTTAAACCTGGCTTAGGAGCAGCACTGAGCTGAGTTTTATTGATTGAAATGCAAGCACGGCACGCAGGCTCTGCTCTCAGTGCAGGGGGAGTCACCCTGCAAATACAGAGCTTTTATTATTATTTTTAGCCTGCATCCCTAAGGAAATCGAGCTTATTTGTGTTTGTCCATGTGTGCTGGTTTGCCCATCCCTGCCTGCTCATGGAGAGAGGGATGCAGGAGTGGGGCTGGCTGCTTGGAGCTGTCCTATCCCTGCATTTTTCCACTCTAAGGGATAGTGGCATTTTCCACCAGGACATCACCTCCAGCCCTGGCAGGGATTCTGGCAGTGGCCACAACTGCAGTGGTGTCCCCGTGCCTGGCAGGTTACAGGTGGTGCATTTTTGGGTGTATTTTTTCTGGCAGCAGGACTGATTTAAATGTGCGTGGAATAAATTGCTCAGTGCCTGATTTCAGTGGGAATTAGATTTCTAAATAATTCCAAGGCTCTCCCTGTTGTGTTTGAGTTTATTCTGCAAAATGTTGTTTGCTTGCAGACGAGGGGTACTAATGTATATTAAGGCTGCTACACAAGTCAGGCTTTCCTGTGAAGCTTCAAAACACCATTAACATTTGCATGGCAATTTCTTCTTTTCCTCTCACAAAAAATATTATTCCTTGCCTGCATCCAAAACAGTAGAATTTTAAACTTCCAGGAATCATGAATATTTTTGTCTCCTTCTTTTTTTCCTCCTTCTTCTTCTTTCTCCTTCCCAGTGAAAACATTTCAGCTGGAAAATTCTCATCATTGCAATACTGACCTTTGCAAAGGGCTTTAAATCCTTGAGTGGAAGTAGCAGGTAAGTGCAAAGTTTTATTAACTGATTACCTCTGTGCTTTCGACTACATTGGTAGTCAAATTTGATTTAGAGGACCTGGCTTGTAAAAAAAAAAAAAAAAATCAGCTTTCTGCCATAATTTTGGCTGCAGCCTGAACAGGGTCCTGCAAGATCAGCTCCCCTCCACCTGATCCAGGAGAGCAAATCGAGTGCAAACTGATTATTAGCTGCTCCTCTCGGATAGCTCATTTAAATCTGCTCTGTGTTGTGGAAGGAAATGAATCATTCCAATTAAAAAGCTGAGAAAATCAGGGAGCTGGGGAGCAGCCTTTGGGGAGGAATATTAAACTGCTGCTGGGTGCTTCTGCCCCAGTGGGGACTGGGTGCAGAAACCCCACGTGGGGTCCCCTGGCACCCCCTGCTCCCGTGTGGAATTTGGGGTCACACACCTGCCCTGTGCTGCATCTGAAAGCAAAGAGCAGCTCCAGAAGCTGGAAAGAGCACATGCTCAACCTCTCCCTTCCTTCTGGATGTCAGTGGAGATAAACCAACAAATTCCTCTTCCCCCCAACCCCCCTTTTTTTTTTTTCTTTTCTTTTTTTTTTTTTTTTTGTATTCTACATTGACAAGTGTAATAGATCTGAAACAGCACAACAATGAAAGCCCAGACTTTCTCCTGCCTTTGCCTCTCTTACTTCCAGGCTATTTACTGTGAAGTATTTACCAGGAAGTGCATGAAACAAAATGTTCTGAAATGCTGCAGCAAAATGGAGGGGGAAAAGAAAAGAGAATAATATAAAACATGTAAGGAGCTTGATCAAAATGAAGCAATATTGACAGAAAATGGGGTTTTAAGCAGCAGGACAACAACAACTCAGATGGATTTCATTCTTGTGGCATTACAACGCTAAGCCAAGCACCTGGAAGAGAGAGAGAGAGGAAAATAATCACGTTTCCCTGGTTTAGAAAATCTTTTCCTTGTCATTTAAAAATACACATGACAAGTGAAAGCTGTGCAGAGTCCTGCTGGAAAAACACGGAGCTGGGACTTGGAGGTTTCCCCTGCTCTTGCTTCAGAACTTCCCCCGTGGCTTTGAGGAAACACATCCCTTGTGCCTCAGTTTACCTCTGCAGAGCACCGCTCCCCTTCCTCACCTGTTTACAACACAAGTGTGGGCTGGCTCCGGATTAGAAAGCAAAAATTTGGGATAAATGAATGGAGGCAGGAGCAGCTGTGCCCCCCAACAATAGGAGTGAGGCACAGCCCTTGCCTCACACTGCAGTTTTGGGGCTGAGAGATCCTGGAGATGCCGAATTCATCCTTGGGGGTGGCAGGATGCAGCGAAGCCAGGCTGAGGTTTTGGGGGATATTTGGGGCTGTGTTTTTCCTACTAGCAAACCAGGGACATCAGGGCAGGGGGCTGATCTCCCAGGAGGTCACACATTCCTGAAATGTTATTGGAGAGGGCAGAAAAGAAGGAGAAAAAAGAAAACCTTTTCACTTGGCTCCAGGTAGACACAGCTGCCACTGCTTTTCCCTGCAGGAGTGAAGGCAGCTGACTCCCAAAAATCCCCAATTCTGCCTGCCCCTCTGCCCAGGACATGAGAGGAATTTGAGTGTTCCAGCTCTAGAGCTGCCTTGCTCTCCAGAGCGACCCCAGCCAAAAAGTGCCAGTCCCTGGCCACATCTCCCACAGGAGATGAAAAGAACCAGGGAAGGGCAGGGAAGCAGATCAGTGGGGAGAGCCTGGACTCTTTTCTCTCCCTCCCTCCTGTTCCTCTGGGCTGTGTGGAGAGCTGCCAAAGCCCCTCAGCTCGTGGCACCTGATAAACCTCTTGAACAACATGGGCAGCCATAGGCAGGGCCTGGGAACAGCCACGGGAGGGGAGGGAGAGGCTTTGAGGGTTAGAAACAAAAAAGAAAAGAGCTCTGGTGACATTTTGGGTTCAGGTGGGGAGAGCTCCCTATGCCAGCCTGGCACCCCCTTTGTCTGAGGGGACTGGCAGCTGGCAAGGCTGGAGCTGGGTGTCAGGAGCAGGGATGGAATCCCTGGAGGCCTTGTCAAATCCCCCTGGAGCAAACCTGGCTGTAGGGACAGGCTGGAGAGCAGCACCACGGGAGGGACCTGGGAGTTGTGGTGAGGGCAAGCTGGGCAGGAGTCAGCAGTGCCCTGGCAGCCCAAAGGCCACCGTGCCCTGGGGACATCAGGACATTTGTCCTGCTCTGCTCTGGGCCGGGGCAGCCTCACCTCCAGTGCTGGGGGTGCCTCAATACAAGAAAGATGTAAAGCTGTTAGAAAAGCATCCAGAGGAGGGACATGGGGATGGGAAGGGCCTGGAGGGGCCACACGAGGAGCAGCTGAGGACGCTTGGTTTGTTCAGCTGGGGGAGATGAGGGCAGAGCTCAGCGGGGCTGCAGCTCCAATTCTGCTCTCTGGGACAGGGACAGGAGCCAGGGCAGCTCAGGCTGGAGATCAGGGAAAGGTTCTGCTTCCCCCAGAGGCTGCTGGGCACTGCCCAGGCTCCCCAGGGAATGGGCACAGCCCCGAGGCTGCCAGAGCTCCAGGAGAGTTTGGACACCAGGGATGCTCAGGGTGGAATTTGGGGCTGTCTGTGCAGGGACAAGGGCTGGATTGGATGATCCTGCTCCCTCTAGCTCAGGATATTCCATGATCTATGAATTCCTGCCATGCCCTCCACACCCACCCAGCTCTGCTCACAGCCTCGGGCCATCCCAGCCAGCGCTGGGGACCGGGACACATCAAAGGCACAGAGGTGGCCAAACCCCATCACTGACACGGTTCTTGTTAGTCCCTTCCTAACTTCACCCAGATCAGTCCCCAGGCCATTCCCTGGAGGCTTTTTGGCTGTCTTTCATGCGGGTCTTTTAATGCAAAGTTATTTTAATGCTGTGCTTTGCATTCCGCTGCTTCCCCTCTCCCGTGCGCACAAGGTGAAAGCAGCCGAGCTGGACCTGCCGGAATGTTGTGGACGGATGGGCTGGGTGTGCTCTGCCTGCTCCTGGAAATTGGGATTTTAAGAATCACCAGCTGATCCTGCGGGTTTCCAGGCCCCACGGAGCTTCCCCAGCTCCACAGACGCTGGAGGGAAGGCGAGAGCTCGGCAGCTCCTCCCGTGGCTGCAGGAGAGGAGCTGGCAGCAGGAAAATGCCATGGCAAGGATGTGCTGAGGCTGCTGGGCACTGTCCTCATCACCAGTTATCCTCTTTAATAGAATTTTTGGTGATTTTTCTCTGGAATCTGGTTTGAACCTTTTTATTTTTTTTTTCCTTTTTTTCTGAGGAGATAAAAAACCAATGCATTAGAAAATAATGAGCGGGCTGCAAAGGGTTAAAGAGAGCATTTGTATAAAAACAATTAATCCCATTTTTGCTTGATTGGCACTTTAATTAGGCCCGTGTCCTTTTGCTGCCACTGCAATCAGATTGGAGGAGAATGGGAAGCTTCCACACCGTTATATTTATCTCAAGATTACAAGATTTCCTTTTTTTTTTTTTTTTTTTCAATGCAAAGGGGAAAAAAAGAAAAAAGAAAGGAAAAGAAAAAAACCCTTCTACTTTATAAACGTGGCAAGGGAACGATATTATTTAGGGCTCGGTGAAAGTGTGGCTTCCTGATTGCAGTACAAGAATTAATCTTATTATGTTAACAAGGGATTGTTATGCTAAGGAGAAGAGGGAAGAAAAGTTCTGTCTCTCAAGTCTGCCAGGAAGCAGGCCGGGACTGCGCAGGCTCCAGAGCTTTGAATTGAGGAGTTGCAGAGAAAAGAAGAAAGGCAAAAGTCCTTGTGGTTTTTACAAGGCAGTTTTCCTCTCTCTGTTTTCAGGGGGTGTTGTAACTCCCGGGAGTCTCCAGATCAGCTGGGCTGGTAAATAAAGGTTCAGATCACACTGCCCCTACCTGAACCCGGCACAGCCTGAAATCCCAAATGAGAGTATGAATGAGGCTGGGCAGGTTTTGCACCCACATAAAAGATAACCCTGAGCCCATCAAAGAGGGGGAAATGGGGCTCTGGAGATTTCCAGTTCCTCACCTTCCTGGCAAATGTGCCTCTGTGGGAAAGAAGGGTCACTTTATCCACTGAAAAACAGGAAAAAAATGCTCTGTGCTCCTTTTGGTGCTTCCAGGTGTACAGAGGGAAACTTCTGGGTAACCCTGAAGCTCCTTGCCCATCTCCCAGTCCTGAACCCCGAGATGTGCAGTTTTGGGAGCACACATTCCCCAGCATGTGTCACATCCTTCCTGCCACCTCTCCGAGCTGGTTGTGCTACAGGGCCATGAGCTTGGAGTCAATATTCAATATCCAGCCCCACTTTTTCCACTCTTTTTTTTCCCAGGAAGCTTTCAGAGCCTGTGAATGAGTGTGAACATCTCTGAAAGCAAAAGTTGGCTGCAAAATTCCAGCCTGGGCTTTGCTGAAATCGAGGCAAAGGCATTTGTTGTGCACTGGAATAGTTTATTCTTCGAGCAGAGATAGAAACGATGCTGTTTGATTGAGGTGGCTAATTACACAGCTTGGAAAGTAAATTACAGCTATCAAATACCCCAGTGAATATTCCCTTACAAATAGGCAGAGAAGAAAATGAAATTTTTTGGGTTTGCTGGCAATTTGGAAATAAAAACATTGTCTCTGGTGGCGAATGTAAAACCAATCCCTTTCAAATTCTTCTGCAACTGCTAAATTCAAACGATGTTTGTTGCAGACCAACCAGACAGTTTGCTCTGATAGCTCGAAGCTACTTTTATTTTTTCTATTTTTAGGGTTTGTGTTTCTTTGTGAGTTTTGGAAACGCTTGCCCTTTCTTTAACATCTGATCTTTTCAGTGAAAAATATTAATAGCAAGTTTAAAACCAGATAAAACTGCCCAAGTGGAGTAAAAATCTTTATCATAGAGTAAGTGGCTTGGCAGAAAAAGTTTAATAGGAAAAAACCCACCATGAGCCATCTATCTTCTCAATTAGTAAATACACAAAAGTCTGAATTTCCTTCCCAGAGGCTGGAAAGATTTATAAGCAAGGATCAAAGTGAAGGGGAATGTGGGGAAGAGCAGCAAACACGGTGATGGAGGCTGGGGGCTGAGCTGATCCATCTCCATCTCAGCCCTGCCTGCATGAAATGGCTCTTGGGATGCTGTTTGCTCACCCAACCCCTCCCAGAAGATGCTGTTGATTGCTTTTCTGGGACCACACCCCAAAACAACCCTTTATTTGACCTGCAGCCACAGGAACTTGGCTCTCCTCTTAAATATCAACCTTCTGGGGCCAGGCTGCCAAATTCTGTTTCCCCAAAACCTCCTCCTTGTCTGTATTTTGGGCTGGAGAACTGGAAGCCCAAACCTCCCCTGCCTTGGTTTCCCCAAGAGCACAACAGGTGCCTGCATGGGGGAGTTAAGGAATGTTTTCCAGCCCTTTTTTGCTTCAGAACTCCTGCAGCAATGACTCCAATCTCCTGCTTGCCTCCCTGCTGAGCCTTCAGCCTCTCTGTGAAAGCCAAGCATCTCTCTGGGTGTCTCTGCGTGCCTGTAAATTCCTGGGGCTTATTAGCACCAAAAATAAAAAGTCAATTTTCTTGTCTTATCCTCTTTCCTGGCCTTTAGGAGCAAACCCAAAGCCCACAGCAATCCCACCCCCCTTCCCAGCCACCTCCTTACCAACATCCTTGTGCATCCCAAGGCAAAGCAGCACTTCACAAGACTTTGGCATCTCTAATTTGCCCCGTGGCACCCCTTTGTCCCCCGAGAGGAGGTGTTTTGTCGCGTGCAAGCAGCACATGAGGCGCTCAGGGGGATTTGTTATCCCATTCCCGGGGACACAAGGAGAGCTGGGGGTGGATGTGTGGGAGCCTGGGGGCCTTTGGGGTCTGTATGAGAGGAGAAGCAACAAGACAACAAAACACAGAGTTGTGTGCCAAGGGAATCCCAGCTGAGCCCTGATGCTGGAGTGGCAGCAGCTGAAACTCCTTTGGAATCTGGATGAGGGCAAACACCTTGGAGAAAGTGCTGCTGCTCGGTTTGCTGGGCCCAAATGTGAAATGGAGCTTCTGTTTCATCATCAGCCACAATAGCTTGTGTTTCCTCTTCCATACCCAGCTGTTGGGGTGTGGTGCTTTGTGAAGGTTTCCTGAAATTTTTACCTGCCCAGACCTGGGCAGTCTCCCTTGTATCTGACAAGGACCAATCAGTGTCGGATTTTTAAGACTGATACATTATTCTGAGTTGTTTTGTTTTGCTTTTTTTTCTTATCGTTTCTAGTAATAAAGTTTCTCTTTGTGCCATTTAAAGTTGAGCCTGTTTTGCCTTCCTACAAATCCTATCTCACAACAGGAAAATTTCAAATTGGCGAACCAAAACCACAACGTGGGGCTAAAAGTTTGGTCCTGAGCACATCCCTGGATATCAGAGCATCCCAGAGCCAGCTCTGCACCTCCCACATCCCACATCCCACATCCCACCCTGCTGCAGCCACCCCGGGGATTGAATGGAAGGGAAAAACCCTGAGAGCACTCTGTGCACAAAGAGCCACTGGCTGCACTTCCAGAGCGTCTTCCAGGACACAGACAGGCATGGCATGTCCTGGAGGGGGAATTTTCCCCTGCTGCATGACAGGTTTTGTCCTAGCATGGGTCAGAGAAAGCCCAGCGTTGATGGGTTTCATCTAATTTCAATTACCATCCTTAAAGCTTTTGCTCACATGAGCTGAGCCTGTCCAAGAGGCCTGGAGTGACAGGCCATTAGGGAGAGGTTATTTATAGCAGGCCATGTTAATTTTACAGGATCACAGGCCAGTGATTCAGTGCCTGGCAGTGCTGAAAGGAATCACTCACAGCAGTAAGTGGGAGCTGACACCAGAGCACCTCAGCGCAGGCAGCAGCTCCCAGGTCAGAGCAGGAACAGCAGCAGCACAGGGAGGGGTCACTCTGAGGTGCTGGCTGTGACAGGGCTTGGGGACCCACGTGGGGGATGCTGAATGATCAAATCCTCCCTTGCAGACTTGGTTTGATGTGCACTGATGGGTTGAGACGGGGAGGAAGTCAAGGCCATGCAGGGAAATGGGTGATTTGAGGTGCAGGGAGAGTGGACATGGTGCTGGGTGATGCTAAAGGCAAGAGGCTCCTTTCCTGCAGCAGCCCCAGATTTTTCCAGCCCTGATTTGGGAACTAAGAAGAGCTCACACTCTGGAACAGCCACCTTTTCCTCCTCTCTGCTCCATGGCATTTTCTTGAAGCACCAGGATGCCCAGTTCTGCAAAAGGGCTTTGCTCAGCCTTTATCTGCCCCAGCAAAGGGCCTGCAGACACTGAATGAAACATGCTGGAGATGAGCGAGGAGGAGGAACAGACAAAAAAATACAAAACCTCCTGCATTGTACTGAATTCCCTTGAATTTTAAAGTGCTTCACGCTTGAAGCTTTCTGGGTGGAAGAATTGAAGTGGGGAGAGGGAGAAAAGACAGGACAAAAGGAGCATTTCCCAGATATGGCAAAGGATGGCACGAATTGCTCTGGCTCTGGCTAGGGCCTGATCCTGATGGTGCTGGAGACTTTTCCCACAGGCTTAGAGCAGAGCCCTGCTGGGGATGGCCAGTCCATGGCTGCCTCTGGGGGCCTGAGATCTTCTCCTTTTCTACCAGCCCATGGCAACCTCGTGATTATCCCAAAATGAGGGAGCAGCAGGGTCTGGGGCTGCAGGACAGGCAGGGGGCTGGCACAGGAATGCTGAGGACACAGCCATGGACAGCTGGAGCAGCTGTGCACTGCTCTGCTCCTCGTGTTCCAGTGTGGCTCCTCAGGCCAGCCCTGGGGCTTTCTTCATGCCCACCAGTGATAGACACATCAGCAAGATAATTGTGGGGATTTTGGCCCAAAATCCTCAGCATCACACCCTCCAGAGCCCACTAGGAAAAGGGAATTTCCTCCAGGATCTTGTCTGGAGATCAGGGCTGGCAGCATTTTCCCTCCTGCTCCTGCAGCCGGGCTGTGCTGAGCCACGCACTGGCAAACAGCTCAGAAAGCCAGTGCTGAGGGGAAGGACACTCTTCCTGTAATAAATATCACATCACATCATAATGGCCCTGGGAGGTGACCCCTGGAGTGCTCCAGGCCCCTGTCCCCGAGTCGCCCACCACATCTCCACTTGCAGACAGCTCCTGAACCCACATTTTCCTGCCAACCTCACCCTGGGGGTGATGTCAACCTCTGCCAGAACTGGGCACAACCCAATTAAACCCGACCTCCTGCTCCCCTCCTCCTGGCCAGCCAGGGCACCTCACCCCTGCCTGCTTGTCTGCCCAGCTCCCTCATCACAATCCCCTGGACATGAGGCTCCCCTTTTTATGCACTCCTAGAGCATCTCCTGCAGCCCTGACCTCGGCTGAGCCATGCAGGCCGTGAAATAATCTGATAATCACAGCTCTGATAGCAATAATCATCACAATAACCCTGCTCCTGGCCAGGGCACCTGCCACCTGGGCACGGAGTGGCAGTGACAACCAGCTATTACACACCTACTGTAATTAGAGAGGTGCCAGGGCTGGCTGTGAGGAGGGGAGTGGGGGGAGCAGGAAAACAAACCCAGCTCTCCCACAGGAGAGTTTGACACGAGAAACAAGGCTTGGATTTAGCTACCAGCCCAAAGAGCCATCATGACAGAGGGGCAAACAGGTTTGGGCTGGGCATGGACCTTGAAGGTCTTGTCCCACCCCTGCCATGGGCAGGGACACCTTCCACTAATCCCAGTTTGCTCTAAGCCCCATCCACCCCGGCCCTGGACAACTCCAGGGATCCAGGGGCAGCCACAGCTGCTCAGGGCCTCCCCACCCTCCCAGGGAAGAATTTCTTCCCAATATTTTTTTTATCTAAATCCCTTGGAGCCCCTGGCCCGTGGTGTTCCCCTTGGATAACACAGCAGAATGGCCACACTCCCTGCAAAGCCCAGCTCCCCCTCCCAGCCCAGCACACCTGCTGCCCTCCCTGTCGTTCCTGCCCTGCTCTGGCACATTAAGCCACCGGAATAAGTCCATTGCATGGGCCACTTCACCTCTTCCCCTCTACCTGCAAGGAATCCCAGCTCCTGCTATTCCTTTGATGCCTTCCCTTCAGCTGCTGTGGAGCAGAAATGCTCGTATCAGCAAACAGATGGCGGCTGAGGCATGTAGCATAAAATATATTTATCAAGGCAAACAGCTGTAGCCCATTTCATTCTGAAGATTTCTATTAAAAGTTCTCTGGAGCTACAAGCTGCTCCGGCTCTGCAGCCGGAATAAAGCCGAGGGGACAAATGGCTTTTTGCAGAGCCTTTCTTTCCCCTGCCTTGGCTCTTTTTTCAGTGCCTGAAGAAAGCCCAGCCCAGCTCTGTGGATGTGACACATTTGGGGGCATTTTTTAGATCACTGTGCCCAGCCGTGTGCTCAGGGTGGGATAAATTCCCCAGAAAGGTGCCAGGACTTGGGACAGCACTGGGACATCAGAGCTGCAAGGTGGATCCCCTTCACTTTCAGGGAAATCTCTGCCCAAGGCCAGAGCACCCTGAGCCCCAAGCTGGCTTCCCATGGCCCTTTGGCAAGCTCTGCTTTGCTGTTTTCCTTGCTTTTACCCTGAAAAGTCTTTGCCACCACATTTACAGTGAAGGAGAAGGGCCAGGTTTGGAGGAAATGCAAAGTTTTGCTGAAGCATAAATGAATTTTCTTGGCAGACGTTCCTTGCGCGGCGACGGAAAATTCCCGGCTTTTGCCACGAATTTCATTGAAACGTTGACAAATATCACGAAATCCTCCACACAAATGGGAATTTCCATATTTTGTATTAAATATACTCTCTTAGTCCTGCGCAGTGACTCATGGAGTAACTCCAGTGTGGCTTCAGTTGGGTCAAGGCACCCCAAAGGGGGACCTGCCACCCTCTGAGGCCATCTGCCACCAAGGCCAACATTTTGGGAATGCCCAAAGGTAGGAGATGGGCTAAACATGGAATGATCTAGAAAAGTAAAACCATGGAGCTGCCTCTGCTTCCTCCGTATGGATGTGTCACCTCTTTACATCACCCACTGCTGGCCCAAATCACCCTTTTCCCTTCATTTCTCTGCAAAGGAACAGCTTTTCCAAAATGATCCTCACAAGCTCCAATCATAAACAACATTTTCTCCTCTTTCTTTCTTTTTTTTTTTAAACCCTTTTTTGTTGCTTTTCTGTAATTTTTTTTCCTTTGGTGTAAAATATTCCTGGAAGCCCCTCCTTTGTAACCGCCTGCCGCTTCCCCAGCCAACAGCAACGCATTTCATCCCAAATTCAGCTTTCTATTTTCAGGCAAGCGAGCAGTGGGATGAGGAGTTTGCCCTAAAAATGTGCTTAGAGGAGTCAGGCTGCCATATGTGCCTGGAGATGTTCCTCACCAGCCCCCTGAGCGGGGAATCCTGGCAGGGGCCGTGGCGTTAGCCAGGAGCAGGGATTTGGGTGGCTCTTGGAAAAGACAAGGTGGAAGAGAGTCAGAGGGATGGTGAGGGGGTCACAGCTTGGGAACAAAACCGAAGAGAAGTGGGAGTTTATTCCAGCTCAGCTGCTGCCTCAGTTTCCCCAGTGCTGTATGTTGCTCTGTAAATCCCTTGTGTGGAAATGAGTGAGGAAAAATGGCATGGGGGATGTCAGGAACATGGATAAGACACCAGGAGTTTCCTTTTTCACTCTGGAGATGGAAAACGTACCTCAATCCCAACACCAGCTCTACACCTCCTCTCCCTGGCTGCTTGGGATGCCCCTCGGGCCGGGTCTGTGTGGGATGGATGCATGGAAAACCTGCCAGAGGCACTCACCACTTCCACAGGAGCCAAAATGATCCCTTGATGATCTCAGTAGTGCTCCAGTAAAGAGCTCAGCTCCTTGAAGGGTGCACAGATCCACTCCTGGTGACACCTGAGCTGTGCTGGTGGCTGAGGAGATCCTGGAGGATCCCAGCACCCCACACCTGCCTCTGTGCTGAGCTGTGCTGGGGAGGCAAAGGGAATGCAACTGATGCCCTTTTTGGAGTGTATTTATCAGTCAGGGTTCGTTATCAACAGAGTTACTGCAACCCCAGAACAGTTTGGGGTGGAAGGGACCTTGAAGCTCATCCCATCCCATCCCATCCCATCCCATCCCATCCCATCCCATCCCATCCATCCCATCCCATCCCATCCCATCCCATCCCATCCCA
>VRYO01001477.1:6045854-6062084 GCA_009812075.1 Sialia sialis
CCCCCCTTTTTTTTTTTTCTTTTCTTTTTTTTTTTTTTTTTGTATTCTACATTGACAAGTGTAATAGATCTGAAACAGCACAACAATGAAAGCCCAGACTTTCTCCTGCCTTTGCCTCTCTTACTTCCAGGCTATTTACTGTGAAGTATTTACCAGGAAGTGCATGAAACAAAATGTTCTGAAATGCTGCAGCAAAATGGAGGGGGAAAAGAAAAGAGAATAATATAAAACATGTAAGGAGCTTGATCAAAATGAAGCAATATTGACAGAAAATGGGGTTTTAAGCAGCAGGACAACAACAACTCAGATGGATTTCATTCTTGTGGCATTACAACGCTAAGCCAAGCACCTGGAAGAGAGAGAGAGAGGAAAATAATCACGTTTCCCTGGTTTAGAAAATCTTTTCCTTGTCATTTAAAAATACACATGACAAGTGAAAGCTGTGCAGAGTCCTGCTGGAAAAACACGGAGCTGGGACTTGGAGGTTTCCCCTGCTCTTGCTTCAGAACTTCCCCCGTGGCTTTGAGGAAACACATCCCTTGTGCCTCAGTTTACCTCTGCAGAGCACCGCTCCCCTTCCTCACCTGTTTACAACACAAGTGTGGGCTGGCTCCGGATTAGAAAGCAAAAATTTGGGATAAATGAATGGAGGCAGGAGCAGCTGTGCCCCCCAACAATAGGAGTGAGGCACAGCCCTTGCCTCACACTGCAGTTTTGGGGCTGAGAGATCCTGGAGATGCCGAATTCATCCTTGGGGGTGGCAGGATGCAGCGAAGCCAGGCTGAGGTTTTGGGGGATATTTGGGGCTGTGTTTTTCCTACTAGCAAACCAGGGACATCAGGGCAGGGGGCTGATCTCCCAGGAGGTCACACATTCCTGAAATGTTATTGGAGAGGGCAGAAAAGAAGGAGAAAAAAGAAAACCTTTTCACTTGGCTCCAGGTAGACACAGCTGCCACTGCTTTTCCCTGCAGGAGTGAAGGCAGCTGACTCCCAAAAATCCCCAATTCTGCCTGCCCCTCTGCCCAGGACATGAGAGGAATTTGAGTGTTCCAGCTCTAGAGCTGCCTTGCTCTCCAGAGCGACCCCAGCCAAAAAGTGCCAGTCCCTGGCCACATCTCCCACAGGAGATGAAAAGAACCAGGGAAGGGCAGGGAAGCAGATCAGTGGGGAGAGCCTGGACTCTTTTCTCTCCCTCCCTCCTGTTCCTCTGGGCTGTGTGGAGAGCTGCCAAAGCCCCTCAGCTCGTGGCACCTGATAAACCTCTTGAACAACATGGGCAGCCATAGGCAGGGCCTGGGAACAGCCACGGGAGGGGAGGGAGAGGCTTTGAGGGTTAGAAACAAAAAAGAAAAGAGCTCTGGTGACATTTTGGGTTCAGGTGGGGAGAGCTCCCTATGCCAGCCTGGCACCCCCTTTGTCTGAGGGGACTGGCAGCTGGCAAGGCTGGAGCTGGGTGTCAGGAGCAGGGATGGAATCCCTGGAGGCCTTGTCAAATCCCCCTGGAGCAAACCTGGCTGTAGGGACAGGCTGGAGAGCAGCACCACGGGAGGGACCTGGGAGTTGTGGTGAGGGCAAGCTGGGCAGGAGTCAGCAGTGCCCTGGCAGCCCAAAGGCCACCGTGCCCTGGGGACATCAGGACATTTGTCCTGCTCTGCTCTGGGCCGGGGCAGCCTCACCTCCAGTGCTGGGGGTGCCTCAATACAAGAAAGATGTAAAGCTGTTAGAAAAGCATCCAGAGGAGGGACATGGGGATGGGAAGGGCCTGGAGGGGCCACACGAGGAGCAGCTGAGGACGCTTGGTTTGTTCAGCTGGGGGAGATGAGGGCAGAGCTCAGCGGGGCTGCAGCTCCAATTCTGCTCTCTGGGACAGGGACAGGAGCCAGGGCAGCTCAGGCTGGAGATCAGGGAAAGGTTCTGCTTCCCCCAGAGGCTGCTGGGCACTGCCCAGGCTCCCCAGGGAATGGGCACAGCCCCGAGGCTGCCAGAGCTCCAGGAGAGTTTGGACACCAGGGATGCTCAGGGTGGAATTTGGGGCTGTCTGTGCAGGGACAAGGGCTGGATTGGATGATCCTGCTCCCTCTAGCTCAGGATATTCCATGATCTATGAATTCCTGCCATGCCCTCCACACCCACCCAGCTCTGCTCACAGCCTCGGGCCATCCCAGCCAGCGCTGGGGACCGGGACACATCAAAGGCACAGAGGTGGCCAAACCCCATCACTGACACGGTTCTTGTTAGTCCCTTCCTAACTTCACCCAGATCAGTCCCCAGGCCATTCCCTGGAGGCTTTTTGGCTGTCTTTCATGCGGGTCTTTTAATGCAAAGTTATTTTAATGCTGTGCTTTGCATTCCGCTGCTTCCCCTCTCCCGTGCGCACAAGGTGAAAGCAGCCGAGCTGGACCTGCCGGAATGTTGTGGACGGATGGGCTGGGTGTGCTCTGCCTGCTCCTGGAAATTGGGATTTTAAGAATCACCAGCTGATCCTGCGGGTTTCCAGGCCCCACGGAGCTTCCCCAGCTCCACAGACGCTGGAGGGAAGGCGAGAGCTCGGCAGCTCCTCCCGTGGCTGCAGGAGAGGAGCTGGCAGCAGGAAAATGCCATGGCAAGGATGTGCTGAGGCTGCTGGGCACTGTCCTCATCACCAGTTATCCTCTTTAATAGAATTTTTGGTGATTTTTCTCTGGAATCTGGTTTGAACCTTTTTATTTTTTTTTTCCTTTTTTTCTGAGGAGATAAAAAACCAATGCATTAGAAAATAATGAGCGGGCTGCAAAGGGTTAAAGAGAGCATTTGTATAAAAACAATTAATCCCATTTTTGCTTGATTGGCACTTTAATTAGGCCCGTGTCCTTTTGCTGCCACTGCAATCAGATTGGAGGAGAATGGGAAGCTTCCACACCGTTATATTTATCTCAAGATTACAAGATTTCCTTTTTTTTTTTTTTTTTTTCAATGCAAAGGGGAAAAAAAGAAAAAAGAAAGGAAAAGAAAAAAACCCTTCTACTTTATAAACGTGGCAAGGGAACGATATTATTTAGGGCTCGGTGAAAGTGTGGCTTCCTGATTGCAGTACAAGAATTAATCTTATTATGTTAACAAGGGATTGTTATGCTAAGGAGAAGAGGGAAGAAAAGTTCTGTCTCTCAAGTCTGCCAGGAAGCAGGCCGGGACTGCGCAGGCTCCAGAGCTTTGAATTGAGGAGTTGCAGAGAAAAGAAGAAAGGCAAAAGTCCTTGTGGTTTTTACAAGGCAGTTTTCCTCTCTCTGTTTTCAGGGGGTGTTGTAACTCCCGGGAGTCTCCAGATCAGCTGGGCTGGTAAATAAAGGTTCAGATCACACTGCCCCTACCTGAACCCGGCACAGCCTGAAATCCCAAATGAGAGTATGAATGAGGCTGGGCAGGTTTTGCACCCACATAAAAGATAACCCTGAGCCCATCAAAGAGGGGGAAATGGGGCTCTGGAGATTTCCAGTTCCTCACCTTCCTGGCAAATGTGCCTCTGTGGGAAAGAAGGGTCACTTTATCCACTGAAAAACAGGAAAAAAATGCTCTGTGCTCCTTTTGGTGCTTCCAGGTGTACAGAGGGAAACTTCTGGGTAACCCTGAAGCTCCTTGCCCATCTCCCAGTCCTGAACCCCGAGATGTGCAGTTTTGGGAGCACACATTCCCCAGCATGTGTCACATCCTTCCTGCCACCTCTCCGAGCTGGTTGTGCTACAGGGCCATGAGCTTGGAGTCAATATTCAATATCCAGCCCCACTTTTTCCACTCTTTTTTTTCCCAGGAAGCTTTCAGAGCCTGTGAATGAGTGTGAACATCTCTGAAAGCAAAAGTTGGCTGCAAAATTCCAGCCTGGGCTTTGCTGAAATCGAGGCAAAGGCATTTGTTGTGCACTGGAATAGTTTATTCTTCGAGCAGAGATAGAAACGATGCTGTTTGATTGAGGTGGCTAATTACACAGCTTGGAAAGTAAATTACAGCTATCAAATACCCCAGTGAATATTCCCTTACAAATAGGCAGAGAAGAAAATGAAATTTTTTGGGTTTGCTGGCAATTTGGAAATAAAAACATTGTCTCTGGTGGCGAATGTAAAACCAATCCCTTTCAAATTCTTCTGCAACTGCTAAATTCAAACGATGTTTGTTGCAGACCAACCAGACAGTTTGCTCTGATAGCTCGAAGCTACTTTTATTTTTTCTATTTTTAGGGTTTGTGTTTCTTTGTGAGTTTTGGAAACGCTTGCCCTTTCTTTAACATCTGATCTTTTCAGTGAAAAATATTAATAGCAAGTTTAAAACCAGATAAAACTGCCCAAGTGGAGTAAAAATCTTTATCATAGAGTAAGTGGCTTGGCAGAAAAAGTTTAATAGGAAAAAACCCACCATGAGCCATCTATCTTCTCAATTAGTAAATACACAAAAGTCTGAATTTCCTTCCCAGAGGCTGGAAAGATTTATAAGCAAGGATCAAAGTGAAGGGGAATGTGGGGAAGAGCAGCAAACACGGTGATGGAGGCTGGGGGCTGAGCTGATCCATCTCCATCTCAGCCCTGCCTGCATGAAATGGCTCTTGGGATGCTGTTTGCTCACCCAACCCCTCCCAGAAGATGCTGTTGATTGCTTTTCTGGGACCACACCCCAAAACAACCCTTTATTTGACCTGCAGCCACAGGAACTTGGCTCTCCTCTTAAATATCAACCTTCTGGGGCCAGGCTGCCAAATTCTGTTTCCCCAAAACCTCCTCCTTGTCTGTATTTTGGGCTGGAGAACTGGAAGCCCAAACCTCCCCTGCCTTGGTTTCCCCAAGAGCACAACAGGTGCCTGCATGGGGGAGTTAAGGAATGTTTTCCAGCCCTTTTTTGCTTCAGAACTCCTGCAGCAATGACTCCAATCTCCTGCTTGCCTCCCTGCTGAGCCTTCAGCCTCTCTGTGAAAGCCAAGCATCTCTCTGGGTGTCTCTGCGTGCCTGTAAATTCCTGGGGCTTATTAGCACCAAAAATAAAAAGTCAATTTTCTTGTCTTATCCTCTTTCCTGGCCTTTAGGAGCAAACCCAAAGCCCACAGCAATCCCACCCCCCTTCCCAGCCACCTCCTTACCAACATCCTTGTGCATCCCAAGGCAAAGCAGCACTTCACAAGACTTTGGCATCTCTAATTTGCCCCGTGGCACCCCTTTGTCCCCCGAGAGGAGGTGTTTTGTCGCGTGCAAGCAGCACATGAGGCGCTCAGGGGGATTTGTTATCCCATTCCCGGGGACACAAGGAGAGCTGGGGGTGGATGTGTGGGAGCCTGGGGGCCTTTGGGGTCTGTATGAGAGGAGAAGCAACAAGACAACAAAACACAGAGTTGTGTGCCAAGGGAATCCCAGCTGAGCCCTGATGCTGGAGTGGCAGCAGCTGAAACTCCTTTGGAATCTGGATGAGGGCAAACACCTTGGAGAAAGTGCTGCTGCTCGGTTTGCTGGGCCCAAATGTGAAATGGAGCTTCTGTTTCATCATCAGCCACAATAGCTTGTGTTTCCTCTTCCATACCCAGCTGTTGGGGTGTGGTGCTTTGTGAAGGTTTCCTGAAATTTTTTACCTGCCCAGACCTGGGCAGTCTCCCTTGTATCTGACAAGGACCAATCAGTGTCGGATTTTTAAGACTGATACATTATTCTGAGTTGTTTTGTTTTGCTTTTTTTTCTTATCGTTTCTAGTAATAAAGTTTCTCTTTGTGCCATTTAAAGTTGAGCCTGTTTTGCCTTCCTACAAATCCTATCTCACAACAGGAAAATTTCAAATTGGCGAACCAAAACCACAACGTGGGGCTAAAAGTTTGGTCCTGAGCACATCCCTGGATATCAGAGCATCCCAGAGCCAGCTCTGCACCTCCCACATCCCACATCCCACATCCCACCCTGCTGCAGCCACCCCGGGGATTGAATGGAAGGGAAAAACCCTGAGAGCACTCTGTGCACAAAGAGCCACTGGCTGCACTTCCAGAGCGTCTTCCAGGACACAGACAGGCATGGCATGTCCTGGAGGGGGAATTTTCCCCTGCTGCATGACAGGTTTTGTCCTAGCATGGGTCAGAGAAAGCCCAGCGTTGATGGGTTTCATCTAATTTCAATTACCATCCTTAAAGCTTTTGCTCACATGAGCTGAGCCTGTCCAAGAGGCCTGGAGTGACAGGCCATTAGGGAGAGGTTATTTATAGCAGGCCATGTTAATTTTACAGGATCACAGGCCAGTGATTCAGTGCCTGGCAGTGCTGAAAGGAATCACTCACAGCAGTAAGTGGGAGCTGACACCAGAGCACCTCAGCGCAGGCAGCAGCTCCCAGGTCAGAGCAGGAACAGCAGCAGCACAGGGAGGGGTCACTCTGAGGTGCTGGCTGTGACAGGGCTTGGGGACCCACGTGGGGGATGCTGAATGATCAAATCCTCCCTTGCAGACTTGGTTTGATGTGCACTGATGGGTTGAGACGGGGAGGAAGTCAAGGCCATGCAGGGAAATGGGTGATTTGAGGTGCAGGGAGAGTGGACATGGTGCTGGGTGATGCTAAAGGCAAGAGGCTCCTTTCCTGCAGCAGCCCCAGATTTTTCCAGCCCTGATTTGGGAACTAAGAAGAGCTCACACTCTGGAACAGCCACCTTTTCCTCCTCTCTGCTCCATGGCATTTTCTTGAAGCACCAGGATGCCCAGTTCTGCAAAAGGGCTTTGCTCAGCCTTTATCTGCCCCAGCAAAGGGCCTGCAGACACTGAATGAAACATGCTGGAGATGAGCGAGGAGGAGGAACAGACAAAAAAATACAAAACCTCCTGCATTGTACTGAATTCCCTTGAATTTTAAAGTGCTTCACGCTTGAAGCTTTCTGGGTGGAAGAATTGAAGTGGGGAGAGGGAGAAAAGACAGGACAAAAGGAGCATTTCCCAGATATGGCAAAGGATGGCACGAATTGCTCTGGCTCTGGCTAGGGCCTGATCCTGATGGTGCTGGAGACTTTTCCCACAGGCTTAGAGCAGAGCCCTGCTGGGGATGGCCAGTCCATGGCTGCCTCTGGGGGCCTGAGATCTTCTCCTTTTCTACCAGCCCATGGCAACCTCGTGATTATCCCAAAATGAGGGAGCAGCAGGGTCTGGGGCTGCAGGACAGGCAGGGGGCTGGCACAGGAATGCTGAGGACACAGCCATGGACAGCTGGAGCAGCTGTGCACTGCTCTGCTCCTCGTGTTCCAGTGTGGCTCCTCAGGCCAGCCCTGGGGCTTTCTTCATGCCCACCAGTGATAGACACATCAGCAAGATAATTGTGGGGATTTTGGCCCAAAATCCTCAGCATCACACCCTCCAGAGCCCACTAGGAAAAGGGAATTTCCTCCAGGATCTTGTCTGGAGATCAGGGCTGGCAGCATTTTCCCTCCTGCTCCTGCAGCCGGGCTGTGCTGAGCCACGCACTGGCAAACAGCTCAGAAAGCCAGTGCTGAGGGGAAGGACACTCTTCCTGTAATAAATATCACATCACATCATAATGGCCCTGGGAGGTGACCCCTGGAGTGCTCCAGGCCCCTGTCCCCGAGTCGCCCACCACATCTCCACTTGCAGACAGCTCCTGAACCCACATTTTCCTGCCAACCTCACCCTGGGGGTGATGTCAACCTCTGCCAGAACTGGGCACAACCCAATTAAACCCGACCTCCTGCTCCCCTCCTCCTGGCCAGCCAGGGCACCTCACCCCTGCCTGCTTGTCTGCCCAGCTCCCTCATCACAATCCCCTGGACATGAGGCTCCCCTTTTTATGCACTCCTAGAGCATCTCCTGCAGCCCTGACCTCGGCTGAGCCATGCAGGCCGTGAAATAATCTGATAATCACAGCTCTGATAGCAATAATCATCACAATAACCCTGCTCCTGGCCAGGGCACCTGCCACCTGGGCACGGAGTGGCAGTGACAACCAGCTATTACACACCTACTGTAATTAGAGAGGTGCCAGGGCTGGCTGTGAGGAGGGGAGTGGGGGGAGCAGGAAAACAAACCCAGCTCTCCCACAGGAGAGTTTGACACGAGAAACAAGGCTTGGATTTAGCTACCAGCCCAAAGAGCCATCATGACAGAGGGGCAAACAGGTTTGGGCTGGGCATGGACCTTGAAGGTCTTGTCCCACCCCTGCCATGGGCAGGGACACCTTCCACTAATCCCAGTTTGCTCTAAGCCCCATCCACCCCGGCCCTGGACAACTCCAGGGATCCAGGGGCAGCCACAGCTGCTCAGGGCCTCCCCACCCTCCCAGGGAAGAATTTCTTCCCAATATTTTTTTTATCTAAATCCCTTGGAGCCCCTGGCCCGTGGTGTTCCCCTTGGATAACACAGCAGAATGGCCACACTCCCTGCAAAGCCCAGCTCCCCCTCCCAGCCCAGCACACCTGCTGCCCTCCCTGTCGTTCCTGCCCTGCTCTGGCACATTAAGCCACCGGAATAAGTCCATTGCATGGGCCACTTCACCTCTTCCCCTCTACCTGCAAGGAATCCCAGCTCCTGCTATTCCTTTGATGCCTTCCCTTCAGCTGCTGTGGAGCAGAAATGCTCGTATCAGCAAACAGATGGCGGCTGAGGCATGTAGCATAAAATATATTTATCAAGGCAAACAGCTGTAGCCCATTTCATTCTGAAGATTTCTATTAAAAGTTCTCTGGAGCTACAAGCTGCTCCGGCTCTGCAGCCGGAATAAAGCCGAGGGGACAAATGGCTTTTTGCAGAGCCTTTCTTTCCCCTGCCTTGGCTCTTTTTTCAGTGCCTGAAGAAAGCCCAGCCCAGCTCTGTGGATGTGACACATTTGGGGGCATTTTTTAGATCACTGTGCCCAGCCGTGTGCTCAGGGTGGGATAAATTCCCCAGAAAGGTGCCAGGACTTGGGACAGCACTGGGACATCAGAGCTGCAAGGTGGATCCCCTTCACTTTCAGGGAAATCTCTGCCCAAGGCCAGAGCACCCTGAGCCCCAAGCTGGCTTCCCATGGCCCTTTGGCAAGCTCTGCTTTGCTGTTTTCCTTGCTTTTACCCTGAAAAGTCTTTGCCACCACATTTACAGTGAAGGAGAAGGGCCAGGTTTGGAGGAAATGCAAAGTTTTGCTGAAGCATAAATGAATTTTCTTGGCAGACGTTCCTTGCGCGGCGACGGAAAATTCCCGGCTTTTGCCACGAATTTCATTGAAACGTTGACAAATATCACGAAATCCTCCACACAAATGGGAATTTCCATATTTTGTATTAAATATACTCTCTTAGTCCTGCGCAGTGACTCATGGAGTAACTCCAGTGTGGCTTCAGTTGGGTCAAGGCACCCCAAAGGGGGACCTGCCACCCTCTGAGGCCATCTGCCACCAAGGCCAACATTTTGGGAATGCCCAAAGGTAGGAGATGGGCTAAACATGGAATGATCTAGAAAAGTAAAACCATGGAGCTGCCTCTGCTTCCTCCGTATGGATGTGTCACCTCTTTACATCACCCACTGCTGGCCCAAATCACCCTTTTCCCTTCATTTCTCTGCAAAGGAACAGCTTTTCCAAAATGATCCTCACAAGCTCCAATCATAAACAACATTTTCTCCTCTTTCTTTCTTTTTTTTTTTAAACCCTTTTTTGTTGCTTTTCTGTAATTTTTTTTCCTTTGGTGTAAAATATTCCTGGAAGCCCCTCCTTTGTAACCGCCTGCCGCTTCCCCAGCCAACAGCAACGCATTTCATCCCAAATTCAGCTTTCTATTTTCAGGCAAGCGAGCAGTGGGATGAGGAGTTTGCCCTAAAAATGTGCTTAGAGGAGTCAGGCTGCCATATGTGCCTGGAGATGTTCCTCACCAGCCCCCTGAGCGGGGAATCCTGGCAGGGGCCGTGGCGTTAGCCAGGAGCAGGGATTTGGGTGGCTCTTGGAAAAGACAAGGTGGAAGAGAGTCAGAGGGATGGTGAGGGGGTCACAGCTTGGGAACAAAACCGAAGAGAAGTGGGAGTTTATTCCAGCTCAGCTGCTGCCTCAGTTTCCCCAGTGCTGTATGTTGCTCTGTAAATCCCTTGTGTGGAAATGAGTGAGGAAAAATGGCATGGGGGATGTCAGGAACATGGATAAGACACCAGGAGTTTCCTTTTTCACTCTGGAGATGGAAAACGTACCTCAATCCCAACACCAGCTCTACACCTCCTCTCCCTGGCTGCTTGGGATGCCCCTCGGGCCGGGTCTGTGTGGGATGGATGCATGGAAAACCTGCCAGAGGCACTCACCACTTCCACAGGAGCCAAAATGATCCCTTGATGATCTCAGTAGTGCTCCAGTAAAGAGCTCAGCTCCTTGAAGGGTGCACAGATCCACTCCTGGTGACACCTGAGCTGTGCTGGTGGCTGAGGAGATCCTGGAGGATCCCAGCACCCCACACCTGCCTCTGTGCTGAGCTGTGCTGGGGAGGCAAAGGGAATGCAACTGATGCCCTTTTTGGAGTGTATTTATCAGTCAGGGTTCGTTATCAACAGAGTTACTGCAACCCCAGAACAGTTTGGGGTGGAAGGGACCTTGAAGCTCATCCCATCCCATCCCATCCCATCCCATCCCATCCCATCCCATCCCATCCATCCCATCCCATCCCATCCCATCCCATCCCATCCCAACCGATCCATCCCATCCATCCCATCCCATCCCATCCCAGCCATCCCATCCCATCCCATCCCATCCCATCCCATCCCATCCCAGCCATCCCAACTGATCCATCCCATCCATCCCATCCCATCCCATCCCATCCCATCCACCCCATCCCAACCGATCCATCCCATCCCATCCATCCCTTCCCATCCCATCCCATGGTCTATCCCTTCCACTATCCCAGAGGCTCCAAGCCCCATCCAGCCTGGCCTTGGACACTTCCAGGGGCAGTCACAGCTTCTCTGGGTACCCTGTGCCAAGAGCTTCCCACCCTCACATGGAAGAATTCCTTCCCAATGTCCCATCCATCTCTGCCCTCTGTCTCTTAAGTCTTTGCTTTGGGTTCTGTGACTGCTTTACAAAGTGCTTGGAAGCAACTGTGTAAATAATGATGCCAAGAGATTTTGGGGTTGTGTGAATGGATTCAGAGGGTGCTGAGGGGGGTGGGATGTGCTGAATATTTGGCCTTGCTGCTTCAGTTATGCCAGATATTTTATGGCTTTCAAAGCCCTAGGGAGGATGCTCCAAACTGCCATACATCTCCTGGATTTGGAGACTGGGATGTGGCCACAGCAGGGGAAAAGGGAGCTGCATCTCACCTCCAAAGGAGAGTCATGAAGGGAGAGGGAGAGGAGAGAGATCAAAACAAGTGAGGCAGCAGCAGGAGGCGAGAGAAGAAAGGCAGCAGGAGAACAAGACCAGTCCCAAAATATCCCTCGTGTTTCCTGCGCCGCAGACCAAAGCTCACGCTGGGAAAGGCTTTTTGCGAGGGGAAGAGGCTCTAAGCTCTGCTCAAAGCTTTGCTCAAAGCTGTGCCTCAGGGTCCCTGGGGAGCCATCCCTGTGCTGAGCCAGGAAACGCTCCCGCTGCGTCCCCAGAGCGGTCCCTGCGGGGCTGCCTTTGATCGGAAACGCTCCAAATCCTTCCTGAGATGGAGCCTGAGTAGGCAAAGCCCCACCTTGTCTCAGCTTTATTGGCTTTTTTTTTTTTCCCTTCCTGACCGGCTTGGGTTAAATAGCAAATCCATTTTTAGGCAGAGGAGATGATTTTCTGGGTTAGGACCCACCTGCTTCACATACTCCCGATGGATTGTGAGCACTGGAGCGGGAAGGGGAGTGATAAATCCCAAATAACATTCAAACATTGGCCCTGTGGATAAACCATATGAATTTATTCAGTGTGGCAACAGGTCAAGCCCCTCATTTGAAGGGCTCATGGCAATTTGGGAGCATCCTTGTGCTCACCAGCGTGGATGTGGGATGGAGCTGGGATGCTGGGCAGGTCTCACTGCTCGTTCCTGCTGCTGTGCTGCCATTTGGGGACAAAAGGATGTAGGGAGGAGCATAACCCAGCCCTGCACAGTGATTTACCACCCTCTTCACCCTTCTTCGGGCTCTTGCTGGTTTCCCACCCCTCCAGCCACATCAGCAAAGACAACCTGCAGCCAGCACCCAGTCCTGTCCTCCTGAGGATTAAAATGGCACCTCAGAGCATTTTGTGGGAAATTTCAACTGGAAATCTTTGAGCAGAAATAGCAACCCACCTGCCAAACCTTCCCCAAAGTGCCCCAAAAGGGGCTCAGAACATCCCAAGGTTACGATCAAACACCGTCAGAGCCTAAAAATCGGGAATGAGATTAAAGAAAACACTCTGGGGCTTGGAAGGGAAGAAAAATTTTAAAAAAGGTGCAAGTTTCCTGCATTTGTTGTTTAATAAGAGCCGTGATTTTATTGTGCTGCTGGACCCACAATGGCCTTGGCAGAGTCTTTCATTTGGCCTTGACAATTGAATTCCCTTTTATTACTGAAAAAGAAAAAACCCCAAACATTTGGTACCTGGCAATTCCTTAGTGTCTCACAGCACTCTCCAAAGGCAGATGGGTCAGTCCTTTCCTGGGGCTGAGGGGAGCAATCATTTTACATGAAGTGGCAGGTTCTGCAGGTGCTGAACCCGACAGGAACGAGCCCAGCTCTCCCAAATCCTGTCCAGAGGGAGCTTTGGGCTCCGTTAAAGCTCATCCTTCCAAAAGGCACCTGGGTTTTATCCACACACATCAAGAGGTGGAGCATTTCCCATTTTGCTTGATAATTTATTCCCAGGGTTAATCATCCTCCCTGCTAAAAATTCAGCCTAATTTTGATCTGAATGTGTCTGGCACCAACGTCCTGCAGCGACTGCTCTCTTTCTTTCCCTGCCCAGCCTCTTCTCCTGCTGAAGCTCTTGGATGTCATTACAGCTCCCTTTTTTCTGGCCCCTCGAGTGATTTTCCTCCAGCATCTGCAATTTTGCCAGGCTCTTCTCTGCCCTCCTGGATTCCCATCGTGGGACCTGTCAGAGCCTCATCACACCTTAGGATAGATCTCAAAGCACCTAAATAATATCCACACTCCCCAGGGCCCTTCTGCAGGATTAATTTTCCACTTCAAGATAGAAAAACGCTTTCCAGCTCCCCGTGTAAAATAAACAAGAGGCGCTGCTCCTTCCTCAAGCAGCTGCTTGGGGCTGATTTCCCTGGAACATTTTGGGATGCTGACAGCCCCATCGCCGCCGCCTCCCTCCCTCCCTCCTTCCTCCCCTGGCCCATCTTTGCTTCCCGTGCCACGGTGACGGCCCCGGCGCAGGAGATTAGCCCGGTGTCCGTGCCTGGGAGAAGCGCCGCTTCCCTTTTATCTCTGGGAAGCAGGCGAGCTGGACGTGAGCCCTGCAGGGATTTATCGAGGTGCCCTGGATCTGCCTCTTCCTCCTGCAGCAGCTCCTCCGCACCCGGGGAGCTCCAGCCCCGACAGGAGCAGGGGAAGGAGGGATGAAAAAGGGCATTTTTGTTTCGCCAAGGGCAACCCCATGGAAATTTTGTGCTGAAATTTCTTGGACGCTGCACCTTTGGAATCATCTCCTTTGCGCTCTCCCCGGTCGCTGCTTTGGAATTCCTGGGGGATGCTTTGGTTTTGTACAGACACAGAAACTCTCTGGCCTATGCGGGTGGCACTGGGGTGATTTTTTGGGAGCTGTTCGTGGCCATAACGCGGCTCTGAGCAAAGCGAAGGCGTAGGGATTGGTGCGGGAGGAAAGGGATGCTTGGGGAGGGGTGGGAATGTGGAAATGCCAATGGTCACTGTGAGGAGTCAGGCTGGGGTATGGACACAAGGTGGCTGTGGTGAGAAGGACATGGGTCAGACCCCCGGGTGCTCTCCAGGGTGTTTGAATAATTCCTGTGCCTCCCTGGCTTCCAGGGGTGTGTGATGTAGGTGCGGTGGGGTATGGGGGATATTCCAGTCCTGCCCCGAGTGCCCCATGGATGGACCTGCAGGTCACCTTCACCAGCCAATTCCTCATGCTCTTCCACGCGACCCTTTTTGATGACACCCTTGGCTTTCTCCTGATTTTTTGGTGTTCCCAGCACCGTCAGGGATGCTGCCCATCTTTGCTGTCACATTGGGACGGAAGAGAGGAGGGACTGTGCGGAGAATCTCTTGGGAAAAGCTGTAATGGAGACCGAGGAGTCCTTCAATATTTGAAGAAAGGGAGAGAGTCCACCAGGGCACACACCGGCGGGGTTTTCTCTCTCGAGGTTTTGGAGGGCACATCCTCCCTTTTATCCTAAAATCCCGATCCCGGCCGCATTTTGCCCTCTTCCTTTCCCCATTGCTGAGGCACCAGGAAGTTTCAGCCTACCCCATATCCCCCCTTAAACCTGGCATTTCCCCCCAAAGTTCAGAAGCTCAGGCTTGTGCAGACCCTTGTCTGCCTCAGGAGCCAAACCGCCCAAAATCCATAGAGACATTCAGACCCATTTCAAAGCCGTTCACACCCTACCCTCACCATGGAATCGTTTGTACAAACACACAATTGTTTGTAAAGTCCCTGCTTCCCTTTATCTGGGAATTTTCTGCCTGGTTTTACCGTGGGCGCAAATTGTACACCAGTGCTGTGAAAATATTTAGGAATGTGTCCAGGAGATCGGGTTATCCCCTTTTCAAAGCCAGGAAAGCTGAGAAAGGCAGAGATTAAAAGAGTGCAAAGCTTGTGTTTCTGGATGCTTGGCTGCATCCCGAGCCCTGTTTTCCAAGGAGAACAGGCTGCTCTGAGCACTCAGTAAATCAGGGCCCTGTAAATGCTCTCAGAGAAGCACTTAAAAATCACTCGGTGCTTTCAAGCTCGTGTCCAGTGCTCGTGTCTGAAGCGCCTCGGAACGGCTGCGTGCCCAACACCCACCTCAGCCACCTGGGTGGGAGCCTGGTCCCTTCCCTGGAGATCCCGGTGCTCCTCCCGAAGGAGAACAGAACAATTAACACCGGTTTGCAACGGGGAAACCGAGGCACGCTGTGGATTAGCCCTGAATTCCCGGCAGTTGGTGTGAATTCCCTGCGGGCCGGGCTGTGGTTGGAGATACAGCTCCAGGGGAGGAATGGCTCCAGGGACTTCCAGGAGATGGGGGAGCCGTGACTCCACTTGGCCAAGCTGGAATGGGTCAGTCCTGTGGCTAATGTTGAGGAAGGACATGGATTTTTCTGGCTGGATAAGTATTTTCTGGCTGATTTGGGGGTCTTTGGGAGAAAAAAAACCAACAAAACATTTTGCTTCAGTTTCGCTTGAGCATCCCTCCCGTCCCGCGAGGATGGAGCGGTGCGGGCTCCCCAGTCCTGCTCGTGCATATCAATCCCATTTTTATTTCATTCCCTGCCCCTTCGTTCCCCATCTGCACGCCCAGGAGACGCTCCCACCTCCTTGGCAGCGGGCGAGGAGGCTGCAGGTTTGCAGGGTGCGACACAGGTACAGTATTTCACAGCTGGTTGCTCTGTAATGGGATTCTTTTATTGCAAGTTGTTTCCCGGGATCTGGCTCTGATTAGCAGATGCAAATCCTGCCCTGCATGCTGATGGATCCGCTGTGCCCCCGGAGCCGCCGGGACCGAGGGAGGGTCAGGACAACACTGATGGAGCAGTTCTGCTCCCACCTGGACACCCCCGGCTGCTCCAGCCCATCATTCCCGGGAAAATCCCGTTTGCAGAGAGCAGGATGCAGCCGCGGGCGCTGAGGAGCAGGATGAGGGGCTGGCAGGTTGAATTAGTGCTGGGAGAGCAGATGCACATTTAAACAAACCATCCGCTCTCCAGAAGAAAACAATGACTTAGTACTTCCTAATTACCATCCTAAAGTCAAGCAATTACTCCTTATTCACACGTGATTACCAAGAATAGCTTAAAATGAATAAACATTTGAAAAAAAAAAAAAAAAAAAAGCCTGTTACTAAATTTTCATTAGCCACCACAGTGAGTAAGATATTTACACTCGGCACAGCCCCCATAAACACAGACGAGACATTACTCAGTAAATGAGTGAATTAGTATTGTGCTAATTGCTAGAAATTGTTATCAGGTTACTACAATTACTACGAATTCCCGGCAGGATCAACCCTTATTTGTTATTAAAAAAAAAAAAAAAAAATAAAAGAGAAATCTTAGTGATGTGGTTGATGCAGTTATAAATAATTGAGGGGGTCAGAGGTCTGTTCCTCAGGGAGAGGAGAGGAGAGGAGAGGAGAGGAGAGGAGAGGAGAGGAGAGGAGAG
>VRYO01001477.1:6062758-6075148 GCA_009812075.1 Sialia sialis
GGAGAGGAGAGGAGAGGAGAGGAGAGGAGAGGAGAGGAGAGGAGAGGATGGTTGTAGCCCACATGGCAGCTCTTTATTTCTGAGACCGTGGGTCTGGGGTGTGTCTGGGACAGGGCTGTGGGTGTTTTCGGTGGGAATTGGCAGGACTGGAAGTGGAAAAATACATGAAAGCACAAGAACATGATTTCAGCCCTGTGCATCTTGCTCTTCATCATCCACGGCCGCCCAAACACCCACAGGGACACCGGAGCATGTGCCCGTGGGTGTCACTCCAGGAATCCCATCCCACGAGCCTGCCCACGCCGAATCCCAGCCTCACCATTTATTTCCTCACTGCCTTCATTGCCTGGGCTCCAGGACCCGAACTCAATGTACCTCTGCTCTCTGCCCATCAGCATCGCTTTCTGCGAGGTGAGTTCTACAAAAAGGGAGGCAGCAGAGATAAAAAATGGTGGGATACTGGGGAAAATGACAAAAGTCACACGGTGGAGATTTTTTTGGTGAACCAATGATGCCAAAGAAGGATTTAGGCAGTATTTTGGACTTGGCAGTGCTGGAGCTTGTAGACTTCTCAAAGGGGCAGGTTTAGTTCAGCCCTGCACATCCGGGGAGGTGGAGCCAGCCTGGCCATGATGTGCAGACAACCTGGTCTGTGCACCTAAAACCTGTCTGCTCTCCTCGCTAGATCAGTTGGTCTAATAAAAGATTTTATCTGCCCCTATAAAGCGTCTCCTCTGGCAGCCTGAGCCCCGGCACATCTGCGGCTTCCCCAGAGCACACACGCCGGGTATTGCACTTTGGGCAACACTTCTGCAAAACTGGGTGCTATAAATCCTCCTCGTTTCCCCTCGTGTGGAGCAGGGGATAATGAGCAGTACGTGTGAAGTCTTGATCAGCTGCTGCTGGTGCAGCACACCAGTGTTTTCAGATGAAAAGCAATGAGGGGAAAAAAAAGTGGTTATTAGAGCAGAAGAGCATTAGAAATAAAATCTGACTTCCCATTCCACCCCTGGAGCTCGACATCGCTGCCAGCCATGGTATTTCCATCAGGGCTCTGCCTGCCATTTCATGGCTGGATTTTGAATGCCCCACCCAGGAGCAGCTCAGATCCCAGGTGTTAATCTGGGGGTGGCAGAGATGGGGATCACTCACTCGATTACATTAATTAAGGCCTTGGGGGTGTCTCACCCTGTGTGGGTCTCAGTGGGGTCTGTGGGCAGGTGTCAGGAGCTCCCCATCACTCAGGAAAAGTCTTTTGCATAGGATTGGAGCCACCCTGCAGGTTTTAATTGATTTCTATTAATAAATATAACAGATAAAACAGTATTAGAAAGGTTGGGGTGAGAAAACAAAACCCTATTTTGAGCCTCTCAAGCTCACGTGCACAGGCAGAGCGAGGGAGAGCATTTGCAGATGTGTTGGGTCACGGTGCTGCAGCTCAATAAGGACCCTCCTGCCCCTCAAACATGGCCACAGGGCTGGAAATGCCTTCGGAAATCGGCTCTAAGCAGCCAGAGTTTGCAGTCTGCTCTTGAAAATAATGAGGGAGATTTAAAAGCAGAAGGGAAGACAGAAAAAGGCAGTGATTTGGGTTCTGGCCCCTGTGAACTCGGTGGCTGTGTGGTGCCAGCTTCACACGCTCATGCTTGGGACTGCACGGTGGAGAAAATGAGAGTCCTCATGGAAAGAGATCCAAGTCCTGGTCTCCTTGTGCTCCCCCCTGCTGCCCTCAGCCTCACCTGGCTGTACAAACAGCGGCCAGTCCTGCTCCCCTGTCCTGGGATGCACTGGCAAATGGAAATAACTGCTGCAGTCTCGACCTTAAATGAGCTGGAGGGATGCTGAGCTCGGAAACAACCGGGAGATGGAAAGGGAAAATGAAGGAGTAGCAGGTGAGGAAAGGGATTTTGAAGAGCTTGACGGGGTATCAAGGCTTAAATTCTTGCTGCTCCATGGCTAAATCCTCCACTCTGCTGACCCTGCCCTGTTGGGAGAGCAGCTGGTGGCTGTGCAGGGAAAATCCTCGCTGGGCCGTGGATGCTGTCCCCACAGAGGCCCCTGCACCCATGGGTGTGTCCCCTTGGCCTGCACAGGGGTCAGGGCTGCCTCCCTGGGACGGGAGGAGCAGGATGGGTGGATGGGGTGAAGGAGCAGGATGGAGTGAAGGAACAGGATGGGGTGAAGCAGCAGGATGGATGGGTGGTGGGGTGAAAGAGCAGGATGGGGAGAAGGAGCAGGATGGATGGATGGGGTGAAGGAGGACAATGGATGAGGTGAAGGAGCAGGATGGATGGATGGGGTGGAGGAGCAGGATGGGGTGAAGGAGTAGGATGGATGGATGGGGTGAAGGAGGATGGTGGGTGGTGGGGTGAAGGAGGACGATGGATGGGGTGAAGGAGCAGGATCTCTCCCCAGCTCCTAAGCGTGAGTCAGCAGGATCCCTGCGTTCAAAGCCGGCTGCTCTCGAGAAGGCATTTGCATTTCAGAGAGCTCCTGCTCTGCTCCCCCACTGACAGTGTTTAGCTTTTGTTTAAGGCCGGGCTCCTCCGCAGCGCTGCGCTGCCAAAGCGCCCGAGTGCGGGAGACAAGAGGCAGGAGCCGCTGGGTTTGATCATTTCCTCCTTTGTCTCTGACGATCCCTCCCTCGCCAGAGGAGCCTCTTGCACAACACAATAATCCTCTTCCGAAAAATAAAGATGAAGGCTGAGGGGGCTGAGGCCGGGATATGCTCGCACCAGCACCTCAAATCCTCAAATGTGGATTCGTCCTTTGGGGTGGGGCACCTCCATCAGCTCGGGTTGGGAATTGTCACCCCAAACAGCTGGGGTAGCCACCAGCACAAGGAGGATGTGGAGCTGCTGGAGCAAATCCAGAGAGGCTATGGAGCTGCTCCAGGGCTGGAGCCAGGCTGGCAGAGCTGGGGGTGCTCACCTGGAGAGGAGAAGGCTCCAGGGAGAGCTCAGAGCCCCTGCCTGGGCATAAAAGGGCTCCAGGAGATCTGGAGAGGGACTGGGGACAAGGGATGGAGGGACAGGACACAGGGAATGACTCCCACTGCCAGAGGATGGATGGGATATTGGGGAGGAATTGTTCCCTGGGAGGGAGGTGAGGCCCTGGTACAGTGTCAGTGGTGTCTCAGGAGCTGAGATGACACCTGTGTCGTTTAAAACTCACTGTTACCCAGCCCGAGAACCGAAGGAGGAGTCAGGAGTTGTCTTCTGCAGTTTCCAGAGTTGTTTATTTTATTTTATCTTATCTAACAAAATTCTTTCCCTGAGCAGCTGAGGTCCTTTCAGCAGGTTAGTCCAAGGCACACTGCCCGCCTTCAGGGCAGTATTATCTTTTTAGACTACAAACTATGAGAACATTATTTAGTTATCTTCCAATACCTATTACCTATGTGGTACAGTCTAGTTCTACTCTAAACCAACCCAAAAGTGCCGCCATCACCCAGAAGATGGATGCCAAGAAGAAGGAGAAAGAAGGACAGAACATGCTCAAATTCCTCCATCTTGACCCCAAACCTCTAGTCTAAAAAATCTTAAAAATTTACTTTTTCACCTTGTGAAAAGTAACTTATCCTCTACTTACTTTTTTTATGACTTGTAACTTTTATGCAGGGTGGTGATTTTTCCCATGGGTTGAAATCAAAGGGACAGGGGCCTTGGGCTCTGTGCCAAGGTTTCTGAGCCCCCTGCCAGGGTCTCAAACCATCCAGGGCAGCCAGAGGGATGTGCTGGGTTCCCACAGCACGGGGTGCCCAGAGAAGCTGTGGCTGCACCTGGATCCCTGGAAGCCCTGGGACAGGGGAAGGTGTCCCTGCCCATGGCAGGGAGTGGCACTGGATGGGCTTTAATGTCCCTTCCAAGCCAAACCCTTCTGGGATTATGTGCATTACAAATACAAATGCAGATTTGCAAATGAGCCTTTTACCCCAAACTCTTGGGCAGCAAAGCCTCCCCAAAAAGCTCCAGGCAGATGCAATGGGTCACAGGTTCCATCCTCTTCCATTTCCCCTCACTAATTCCACCCACTTGGGAGCAAAAACCCCAGCAAATGTGGGGAATCTGTTCAGCCACCCAACACCTGGGTGAGGAGAAAACCAACAAGCTCAGAAGAAAAGTCCAGATTAGTTTGTATTTCCTTACTCATTCCCTTATTCATTCTGATTTTTCTTCTTTATTTTGAAGGAAAAGAAGGAACGTGTGGAGTTATTTCAGTGTTCTGCAGTGATTCTATTTACTGGGAGCTGAGAGGATTGATTTACACAACGTGGCCGATGCAGAGAGGGTGAAGGAGATCCCGGAGCAGAGCAGCAGTGTTTGATTTCAGGGCTGCTTTGCTGTGAATTCTAATGCCAGGAGCAACTTCAATCCATGGCCAGCTGAAAATGAAGGGCTGGGAATTGTTTTGCTGAAATTTGGATTAGAAGTGAAGAAAAAAAGAGCACCTTGCTGTCTGAAAGAGTTTTTGCAACACTGTTTTGGTGAAAAATAATCAAGTTTTAGTTGCTTATGTGTTTCCTTTAATGTGGTGAGGGGATTTTTCCTGTTATACCTCTATTTTTATGCCATTTCTTTTAGAAGCAATGGAGTAGAGGAAAAAACATCAGAGAACCAAGTTTTTGTTTACAAGGAATTATGAATCAAAGGAAAACCCCAACATTCAATTCATAAATTGTTCATTTAATGTGGTGGAAAGTTGCAAACAAGCCCAAGCTGCCATTTTTTGGGTTAGTTCACTTTTCAGAACATATCGAGGAATTTTATAGGAACAGCAGACACTTGAGAAGCTTCTTTTGGGGTTTCTTGATCTCAAACTTCCCTTCCTGAGCTCCCAGGTTTGTTCTCCCAATATATAAACAGAATTCCCCACACCAGCATCTCTCCAAGGGGAGTCCTACACGGTCCTTGGACTGCCCTGATTTGGAAATTCTTTCCAGCCTCAATTTTTGTCTTCCTGAAAGCCTGACCTGCTGTTTTGTGACCTTTAGGAGAGCAAAGGGAAAAGCCAAACCTGCTGTCACCAAGAGCCAGTGGCTTTGCCACTCCTCTTTCAGTGCCATTCTTTCCTGCAGAGGCTGATTTAGATCCCCAAGACCTCAAACTCCCCAGATTTTTCCCAAGTTCTGCATCAATCATGACACAGCTGCAATATTCCAAATGAAAACCTCAGACTTCATTCTCCATGCCTTTATTCACCTATTTTTCATTCTCCTGTGGAAAAAGCATTGCTTTCCTGTAGGAGAAGGTGGATTAAAGGGATGTGGCAGGGATGTCACTCCTGCCATGGTGTCCCCTCTGTGATCAGCTCCACAAAGACATCAGGACAGGATTGCCTGAGCAGGAATCACAGCAGGGTTTGGGAGAGCACACACCCAGCTGGGAATGCTGGAGCAAATGAGCAATTTGCAAACCCTTGGGAGGCTGGAATTTTTTGGCTTAAAGGTACAAAATTCCAGTGTTTCAGTGTTAGGTGATTCATGAGCAGCTCCACGGAACCAGAGTCAGCTGGGAAACATTTGCTGGTTGGGAATGGATCTGTAAATAAGGAAAAAGAAATTGATGGCAACTCTGGGCATTTCCTGCTGGCTGAGGTAAAAGGGTGGGAAGGGAATAAAACCACAAGTGCTGCAGTGGGGGTGTCACACAGCCACGGCCCTGCCAAGGGGACCTGGGAGTTTTGGGGTGCAGAGCAGAGCATGGGGAGGCAGAGAGGTCCAGCCCAGAGCTGCAGAGCATCTCACTGCTCAAAAGGGATTTGTGAGCCACGTCTGGGCAGGGCCTCTTGGTTTAAGGAGTTAGCCAAAAGATGACAGTAGGATCAAAAATGGAATGGTTTGGGTGGAAGGAATCTTAAAGCTCATCCTGTTCCATTCCCTGCTGTGGCAGGGACACCTTCCACTGTCCCAGGCTGCTCCAAGCCTCATCCAACCTGGCCTTGGGCACTGCCAGGGATCCAGGGGCAGCCACACCTGTGCCAGGGTGTGCCCATCCTCACAGGAAACAATTTCTCCCCAATATCCCATCCAGCCCTGCCCCCTGGCAGTGGGAGCCATTCCCTGTGTCCTGTCCCTCCATCCCTTGTCCCCAGTCCCTGTGCAGCTCTCCTGGAGCCCCTTTAGGCCCTGGCAGGAGCTCTGAGCTCTCTCTGGAGCTTCTCCTCTCCAGGTGAGCGCCCCCAGCTCTCCCAGCCTGGCTCCAGAGCAGAGGGGCTCCAGCCCTGGAGCATCTCTGTGACCCTCTCCAGCAGCTGCACATCATCCTGATGTTGGGGGGTCTGGATTTGGTTTTATCTCTGCAGGTGGGGTCTCACCTGAGGGATGATCCCAGCACGGGTTTGTCTCCCTGGCTGCACTCTCAGACCTCACAGCATCCCTCAGCTCAGCCCATGTCACCCCTGGGCTGCCAGCATGCCACAAATCCTCAAACACATCCCAGGGGGTTTGGCTCTCAGCTCATCTTTGCTGGAACAGCTGCTGCAGCCCAAGGACCTGTTGGAGTGGCTGAGCTGAGCTTTGCCAAAGCAGCTCCCAGTCCCCAGGGCAGCCCTGGAGCGTCCCCAGCCTCCCCTCTCACAGTGAACTTTGGGTCTCAGCACCAGCTGTGCAAGGACCAACACGTGGGGTGACGGTGGGAAAAGCATCACAGCACATGAGAAAGAGCCAAGAAATAAATAGATTTACAAAAATCTGAAAGCTTTAACTGAGTGCTGCTAATTCCAGTATATTATGGCAGGAGCAGGGGCACAGAAGGGCTCAGGGTATTTATAGACCCAGTGAACCCTAGGATCCAGGTGCCACATTTTGACTCCAAACCACCTTCTCGGCTGGATTTTGTTGCTGCCTGAGGATTATTTTGGAAAGAGTTATTATTATCCCTGATTTATTGCTCTGCACTAGGGGGAACTCTCACTTTTCGCCGAGACAATTACAGAACCCTCGCTGAGAGCCACTTCAAGGAATGGCAGCCTCTGCTCCAGCTCTGATTGCAGACAGACGGGGGGATGTTGCTTTTCCAAGGGTTTGGCTGATTAGGCATCGAGCTCCATCTCCATGTTACCTGCAGATGGGATTTTCGTCTGTTTTAAACGAACAGTTTAAAGCCTCTTAATTATTACAACAGCAGCTTGCGGTTTGCTGGGGTGGAGGTTTCTTTTTTTGCCTTCCCGGGAACTTTTCATTTCTGTTTCCTTGCAGGCACATCAGGGGAGGCATTTTGCTGCTCCTCTGTTTTGCTCTCCTCCAGCTCACTCCGTATTTTTCACATCCACTTCCCACCCCACCTTCCCAGGCTGATACAGGCCTATCAAGACTATAATCAGAATAAAGTCAATTAAGGACAGGATTAGACTGAGGGGAGGTTAATAGGACTGTGACAACAGGGCATTTATTCATGGGGCTTTCCCTTCCACCCTTCACTGTCCAAGTCTATTTTCCCCAGCCCATCAAATCCAATTAATGCTTTACCAAGCCCACTGTGAGCTCTGCAAGGAAATATTGGCTGTAAAATTAAAAAAAATATATATCCTAAAAAGTGATATCTAGACCCAATAGCCCCTCATGATGACACTGCCCCTGCCCTGCCATGCGCCAGTTGGTGACATGCTGGGAAATCAGGGTTTCTGCTCCCTCAAAACCCATTCCAGCTCTTTCTTTGCCCTTCTTTTTGCATCCCCTTCTGCCCTTCCTCTCCCAAAGACTTGGAGAGAAAAGGAGAATCACTGTTTTGAGGTCCAGCACACGTGGACATGTAGCAGCCTCCCCTTTCCTGGAGCACAGGACACCAAGAGCACAGAGCATCCTGAAGGAACCCAGCTGGGAATTTCACCCCTCTGCCCCAAGCCAAGCACATTTCTGGGTGATTTTGCTACACAATTCCTTGGAGATGACCATCCAAGTGCTCTCCAAGCTTTGCCTCCCCACCAAGATTGCTCCATGGAGATGTCTCCTCCCTGTTCAGCTTCTCCAGCCTCTTCAGCCATCCCTGAGGGATGTCCAGGACTCACAGTTTCCTGTGAGAGCACACGCAGTTTCCTCTCCCTGGCTAAGGACAGAAATAACAGGAAAAACCAGGCAGAATTTGCGGGTGAGAGCAGCTGGGGGTTTGTGGAGTTCTTGTAATTCTTGGTGCAGATAATTGTCACAGCACAAGCTGGGCAATTAATTCAATTATAGCTGGGCAATAAATAAGAGATTTGATTCAAGCAGCCTGGTTTGATAAGCAGGCCCCTAGGTGAACCATGACAGGATAGATTCAAACCCAAACAGGGATTTTACCCAATGAGTTCCATCCTAAAATGCAGAAGCCATTGGTCAGAGAATTGAGCAAGCCAAACTCCCAACCAATCATTTGTGTTTGCCTGGGAACTCCAAACTCTCTCTATAAAGGGCGTGCACCAGAATAAAAGGCTTTTTTCACATGGATACAGAGTGCTGGTGTCTTTGTCTTGGACCCAGCACCAGCCAAGGTCACAGGTAATGAGCGCACGGGAAGTGGGAATAACCCCTGATTTACAGAAAGTGGGAATAACTCCTGGCAGTGGAGTGAAGGGGAATCTCTCCACAAATTCCAGTCTGGTTTTGCTGTTGCCACTGTGATTTCCCCAGCTTGGTGTGCTGAGAACTGGCCTGGGTTTGGTGGTACTGGCTGCTTCCTCCAGGTGGGAATATTTGCAAATCCCATGGGGAATGGCTCCGTTTTGTGGCTCTCCAGGTCAGTGTCCCAGCACCCAGGGCCATCATGGCACGAGCCATGGGAATAAAAGGATGGTGCCCAAATCCCAAAGATTGTAAAGCAGCAACACAGCCAGTGTGGGGCCTGGGAAATGTCCCAAATTTGTCAGGAAGTGCCTGTTTTGGGAAGGAATATTTGGACTGTGACACACTTAACAGTCCTGGACAATTTCAGATCACTGGCTCCCACCCCAAGCATTTATTGGCTCAATCATCCAAATATATTATTTGTCTGGAGGGATCCTTGGACCTGCATGTCCATGTGTGCTGGTTCCACATTCCACTGGGGTTTGTAAGAGGGATCAGATCTGCTCTTGGTGATTGCAAGCAATGGTGGGAAGATTGATTAATGTACATATAAAACTATTCTGAATAAATTACTCCTATAAATAGTTCTAAATAAACGCTCCCCGTGCCATGATTGCATCTCCAAGTTATACATAAATAACAATACAGTAACAACAACAACAACACTAATACTAATTAATAATAAAAATAATAGCTTATTCTGTGAATAAAAGGTTGTGCATTTAACTGCTGGAATGAATCATTTCCCCTGAGTTTGCCCAATCCTTCATTTTCAGTTCATCTATAATTTGGATTTTGAAAAGATCTTTTGGAAATTAGTTCTACAGTTCAACAACTATTTTCTTTAAACCTATCCCTTGCTAATTTTATCCAGTGCCAATTCCTTTTTAAATGGAAACTTGCAGAAATGAGGATTATCATTTTGTCCTCTCTACCCCATCCCTGGTTTGTAAACTGTCATCAAACCCTCCTTTGGCTTTTTTTTTTCTGAGTAACGAAACCCAAGTTATTTAATCTCCTCTGGAATGAAACCTTTTGTGCCTTTGCTGGTTGTACCCAGGAGGAATTGATTTCATTAAGCGGTAAAAGTTCGTTTGTCTGGTTTAGCTTAATTCACTTTCTGAGACGCAGGAAGGCACTCACCCAGGTGGGGTGAGAGCCACAGGAATTCCTGCTTGGTTACCTTCAATTCCCTCCTTTCCTACCAAAAGTGTGGAATGTAAAGTTGATACCCTGAACATCAAGGATTATGAGTTTAGCTTTTGCAAAACTTCCCAAGATTTGATGATCCCACAAGTTTTTTCCAGTGGACTTTGCTGCAGGTTCCATGTTGAGCAAGAAGGGAAGCAACACCCAAAGCAATCGCAAGGTCTCCATGTGGGCCTGGATGTGGGGATTTTACCTGAACCCAGGAAAGCTTGCAGGGAGAGAAAGGGGAGCTGTGGAGGGGACCACTCTGCAAACACCCACCTTGTTTTGGTGCTGCTGCTGGCGAGCTCCTTCTCCCTTCTGTGCTCACGTTCATGGCTGGGAGAAAGTTCCCCATGGAGAGAAAATGCTGGAAAGAAACCAGAGCCACTTTCCTGAGAGTTTTGGAGGACGTGGATTTTGGAAAAAAAAATAATCTCGTTATTTTCCCATTTTTTCCAACCTCTGCGTAGGTGTGCTCAAAACAACCTCAAAATGCTGCTGACCGTCACTGGTTGTTAGGGATGGATTCTTATCCACTCCATACCGGGAAAAGAGCAATAAAATCCATCAAAACCCACTTCAAACCTTCCCAGAGCCTCAATTCATTTATCCTCATCACCTTCCCAGGAGCTGCCTAATCCTCCTGCAGCCCGGAGCCGGCGTCACCTCTCGGGGGAGAGCTTCGGCCTCTCCCAGACCTTTTGTGGGAAGAGGCACCATGATCCAATTTCCTCCTAATTGCACTAACAAGGATGAATTAGGACTTTCATCAACAGGGGCGAGCGATCGGTTCCGAGTCAGCCATGGGCGACGGAGCCAGAGATTAAACAAAACTATCATGTTAATGTCTAATAATACAACAGCAAGTGGAAATTAGGCATAAGACAAATCTGCTGCGCCGGCGACATTGGAGAGTTTGTTCTTTAAACACAACGTTATTTTAAAGGCAATGCTATTATTAGGGCCATCTAACTTAATTTCGGAGGCATAATAGAAAAGTAAATGTGCCGCAGTTGCACTTTATGTGCAATTTCGAAAACAAACCCAAAGTGAGGGAGAGAGCAGCGTGGGACTGAAATAGCCACTCCAGCTAAATTCCTCTTTGATATACGTTAATTATCTCCAGCAGGGAACGGACAATTTCATTTGGAGCGCTCGGCTGGATGCTCCCTGCAATGGGAGCCACTTCCCTGACGTGCCATAAAAACAGGGGGAGCATCAACAGGGCCCCACCATCCCCCTGGAAAATCCAGAGGGGTTTAACCCCTGTCTTGCCATCACCTTGATGCGAGGTGAGTGGATTTGTTCCACATTCCTTATCTGGATGAATTTTCCTAGAGCAGCTGGTTTATTCGATGGGACTGGAACTTTTTCCTGCTTTGACCTGGGAAAATAATTCTCTCTAGGTCCATGGGATTTTTCCCCCCTAAAAATTCCTGACCAAAGCTTTCCTTGAGCTTTCCTGCAGTTCTGAGAACTCCCCCTGTGCCTGTGCCATGTGATCTTGGGATTGATCCGAGGGTAAAGTGAAGCAATCCAATTCCCCTGCACGCATTCTGTTTTTTCCAGCGGTGATATCATTTTTCCCTTTTATTAAGTTGCATAAAAATGGCATCTTAGTGCTCGAACATGTCATCCTGCACTTAAGGGAACGTTTTAGAGGAGCAGCAACATTGAAAGCTTTCCTTCTTTATTAATCTGGGACACTGCCCTGTGTTTTATGGTGAGCAGGTTGGAATGGTCATGTAGTGCTGCTCACATCTCCTCTTGTGGGGTATCTCCTTTTCGCTGGGTGTCACCTCCCCCAGACCTCAGGGACGGGCTCACAGTGGTGAAAATCTGGCATCAGGGGGAACTTTTGGCTGCTGATGTTTGAGAAGGGGATGATTTGTGCCTCCTGAGCATCAGGCAATCAAAGCATTGCACAAAAATCACATTGGGAGCCATCTCAATTCTGGACCCTTCCTGAGACAGCTCTGAGGCTCTCAGGCCGAGCCTAAAATAGCTAAAAAGAGGGAGGTTTCAGAATGCTTCCCAAGCCATCCTTTCTGTCTCATTGAAGCTGAAATTCCTTCCCTGCCGGCCGGGGCATTCAGCACATATTCAGCGCAATATGAAATTCCTGCTCAGAGCCCTCCAGAGAGGCTCCTATCGACTGTCCTTTAAATAGAATTAAAATTGACTCGAGAAAGATCTGCAAACCTATTGAATTACTCAGTCCACCGCCGAGGCTGGGCTGGCCCTGCAGGAAGAGATAAAACCACCTGGAGCAGAAATGAGTGGACATGATGGACACAAGGACATTACACTGGGGACTCTCGAGATGGACTTGCAAAAATGTGTGACCTGGGCAGGAAATAGAAACCAGAGCCCTGAGATGCAGCTTGCAGGAGTTTAGGGGGGCAATAGGTGAGGAGTAGGAACAGGGGGTGAGATGCCTCATGGCAAGGGGGTGACTTGAGGAAAAATGCAGAGCCTGTTGATGCCCAGGCTCTCCCTCCCCAGCATCAAATAACAGAATGACAGAATGATCTGGACTGGAAAGGAGCTGAATTTCTCCTCACCCAGGTGCTGGGTGGCTGAACAGATTCCCCACATTTGCTGGGGTTTTGCTCCCAAGTGGGAGGAATTAGTGAGGGGAAATGGAAGAGGATGGA